>PPKC02000014.1:0-368477 GCA_003705975.2 Tetrapisispora iriomotensis | reverse complement strand
ACAAGCCGGTGCCATCTACGCTGCCGGTTGGTCTATCACTCCAGAAGGTAACTTAGCTATTGGTTCTAACGATGTTTTCTACCAATGTTTATCTGGTAACTTCTACAACTTGTACGATGAATCCATTGGTGCCCAATGTTCTCCAGTTCACTTAGAAGCTATTGATTTAGTTTCATGTTAAGTGGACCTTTATCAAATTACAAAAAAAAGTTTTCTCCATGAGAAAATGGTAGTCATTCCTTTGCATTCATATAATTAATAATCTTCCCGCATCCATTTATTAGTTCTTCAAGACACACAAGTTTCTAAGCCTTTTTTAAATCATTATTATATATATACATATTATAAATAAACGATAATAAAATCGATATTTCATCCATCATCACTTCTACAGACTCTTGTTTTCAGTTGACACAAGAAAATTATAACGTTCGATTAAGAATAAAAGCTAGGTTCCAAATATTCAAGGGAAAAAAGTACTAAAAGGTATTTATGGGATATTATTAACTATATGTTTGCATGAATTATTAAAAAATCTCTATCTTCATCAAAAATTTATTTAGTTTTATAAAATGATCAATATATTGTGAGAGAAAATGAGAAATGATGATGTTTTAGTGTGTTTAACAGGAAACTAAATCAACAATTTCTAAGTGAACTGGAGAACATTGGGCACCAATGGATTCATCGTACAAGTTGTAGAAGTTACCAGATAAACATTGGTAGAAAACATCGTTAGAACCAATAGCTAAGTTACCTTCTGGAGTGATAGACCAACCGGCAGCGTAGATGGCACCGGCTTGTGGTGGTGGACCATCGAATTGGAATTGTCTGTTAGCAACGATAGAACCAACTCTACCCTTTGAATCGGTTAAAAGACCACCAGCTAGCTTTAGAGATAGAGTACCAGAGTTAGCACAGGAAACTTGGTTAATGACTAACTTGGAGTCGGTAGTAGCACTGGAAGTAGCGGCACCAGACAAAGTGGTGGTAGCCTTAGAAGAGGTGGTAGCTTGAATTTGACCATCAGCGATTTGAGAGACACCAGTAGTGGTAGCCTTAGAAGAGGTGGTAGCTTGGATTTGACCATCACCGATTTGAGAAACTGGAGCAGCAGTGTTCTTAGCAGTAGTGGTAGTCTTGGTAGTAGCTTGGATTTGACCATCACCAATTTGAGAAACTGGAGCAGCAGTGTTCTTAGCAGTAGTGGTAGTCTTGGTAGTAGCTTGGATTTGACCATCACCAATTTGAGAAACTGGAGCAGCAGTGTTCTTAGCAGTAGTGGTAGTCTTGGTAGTAGCTTGGATTTGACCATCACCAATTTGAGAAACTGGAGCAGCAGTGTTCTTAGCAGTAGTGGTAGTCTTGGTAGTAGCTTGGATTTGACCATCACCAATTTGAGAAACTGGAGCAGCAGTGTTCTTAGCAGTAGTGGTAGTCTTGGTAGTAGCTTGGATTTGACCGTCACCAATTTGAGAAATAGCTTCTCTCTTAGCTAAAGAAGAAGAGGCAGAAGCAATTGGTTGAACAGCAATACCGAAACTAGCAGAGTAGTCAGTGAAAGCACCAGCGTAGGTAGCAGTTGGAGTTAAAGTGGTCCATGGTTCAGATGGATCGTAAGCAGCCATAGCTGAGGTGGCTAGAGCAGCGGAAGCTAAAGTTCTTTTGTATTGCATTGTTAACGTATTTTAAGTATATGTATTTAAAGAATCACTGATTGGGGTTCTTCCTAAAAAAAAAGATAATTATAAAGATGAATCGAAAAGAGTACAATAAGAATTATTATCCATTAATTTGAAACGAATTGGCCGTCTTATATATATACTTATAGTTCAAGAAGAACACAAATTTTAATCGTTCAACCTTTAATCGAGATCATATAAGAAAAGAAAAGAAGAAGAAAATTTTTGTCCTATTCTCTCACTACATCAACGGTAGCCACCCATCAACCAACTTTTCATCTCACAATTACCGCTTCATTTAAAGAACAAAGAACACTAATTCACCAACATTGCATTTAAACCCTATCGAAAGAATCAATAATTACGAAAATAATATTCTTAAAAAGGTAATATAAAGACAATTGACTACATTGAAAGACCAAATCCATCTCGACTACTACTATAAACAGTATAATATATCATTTGCTCACAGTTGTATAAGGTGGTGGAACTTGTCTGATGGTTATTAGTTTCCTAATATCGAACTGAAAAATTTCTCGAGATGAGATTAGTAAATAATTCCTTTACCAGATCGGGACGTCGAGATTTAAAAAAAGAAACAATTCTTCTAGAATCAATTCACCATTTTTGCACGGCAATTTCTCTTATTTTGTAATGGAATTGGGATCTGTTCGTGGCTGGGCTGGGTGAGAGAAATTCGCCTGCCTAAGAAAAGAAACAATCTTGGAGGATCCGAGCCTACGGTGGGCTAGGATTGGAGGTGCTAGGCTGGACGAGGGCAAGGTTGAGGGTACGTTAGGCAGGGGCTAGGTAGAAGTTAGGCAGAGACTTGGTAGAAGTTCGTGAAGAGGAGATGGTATAAGGCGGGCTGGAACGAGGTGGTTGGGACAATTTTTGATGATATCTCTTTCTGGAACCTCAAAAAGTAGTTTCGAAGATTATCACATTGTGTTCTATAGATTCATCATCTTGGTTTCTGGTCAATGGTTCGTGTGTGGAATTGTTTGATCACATCAGAGTTTCGTAACTATACTGTCGGTAATTGGCATAAATGTCCCATTCAAGTGTTATGGAAACATTGAAAGAAGTAATAACCATGTTGATTTAGTTCTTGCTTATCCTCATTATTTATCTATCTGTTTAGGGTAAAGGTAATAATAAAAGTTGATGTTAAGAGTTCGAGATTGAGGGTTGATCTGCTGATATTTCGAGTTCGATAATTGGAAAATAAAAGCAAGGATTACCGGATGTAGATTGATCCAACTTTCAGGCTTAAGCACAGGGCTTCTGGGGTTGTGACTTATCCATGTGTAAATTTTTTACTATTTTAAGTAATATACTATGATTTTGGGAGTGTATGCTATGTATGTTATTTACTGTCTTATGAAAAGATGTTCCGAATGATTTTTGATTTTGGTGTGTCGATTATATATGGTATGATGCTTTGATTTCCATCATAAAAAAATTAGACTATGATCATGTTGAACCTGACATCGTTTTCTCTCTGTTCAATGATGTACTGGCAAATTCTTTGGAAAAAATGGACAGGTACTTCGATTTTCTCCCTTAATGATATCGAATCTTCCCTCAACTGACTCGAATGATTACTATTAATCTTTGGATTATATTGGTTTAAATTGTTTACGCGAAGGTACGACCCATCTATACTAACAGAAATATTCGATAGGCTGTGTGTTTCTATTATTGGATCAATATTAGTGCTTTCATCTTCACGAACTTCAGTAGAGTTGTTCGCATCGTTTTGGAATGTTCCTGATAAAATCGTATTTCTCTCCAATTTTAACCCACTTAAATTGGTTTTAATCAATTCAATTAGCCCATTAATATATTTTATTGAAATATGACTGTCGTATGCAGAACTTGAGTGAACAAAATAATAAATGCATCTGCTGAGAATTTCAACCATCAACTGACAACTTTGGATATTATCCATGATGGAATCAGCTACCCTTAATGATCTTTGTAAACATTCGAGAACTCTTTTTCCATCTCTATAAAACGTGTCAGTTTCATCTTCTTCTTCACCAATTGATGATATTTCAGTGGCCCACCATAGATGAGAACATAAGTAAACAGATCTACATTGATCCTGTTTTTTTAATAATTTTGACGAATGCAAGGTACATCTAACAATTAAATTATCATAATAATTATCATCATGCGAATGTAATGACCTTGTTTTCTGCAATGTTTGTGCTAAATATATTAATGATTGGAATTGCGTTTTTGAGTCATTCAACTTTTCTTCGTAGAGAGTAAATGCTTGTGAAAAAAAATCGTAAGAGATTTCATTAAAAGTCAATTGATCCGCCAATGAAGCACATTGCAGATTCAGCTTAAAGACTGTATCATATATTGCGTTATCCATCATATGTTCACCCAATCTGTTATTGGAACCATCCAAATCACAAAGATGATATATATCAGCTATGCATCTTGAGATTAGTTTGAAACATTGTTTAATTTGATGGTCAAAATATTGAATTTGCTTTTCAATTTCATCATCCTTATGCTTTTCAACATATTTCAATTTTACCAAATCAATATATCTTATTATTTTCCAAAAATAAGTAATGATGACTGGAAATGTGAAATATGAATTTGAACCACCTTTGTAAAACCAATTTTTAATAATAAGATAATATTCAATGCTTGATTGAATTTTCTTTTTCACTGATTTATTGTCAGGGCAAAGGTTTTGTTTCTCAACCAATAGATGTAAGAATTTTCCCAATTTTTCTTGTACAGGATTACAGAAATGAAACATCGAATTACCGACTTTGTCATTTTTGATATTGCCATATCCATTTATGGGGATGGTTTCTCCATTAATGTTGTCATCGTCAGATATTTTGATGATCGGTTCGATGAAAAGTAGAATATTCTCTAGCTGTGAGATTGAATTTATTTTAAAATTGTGTAAAATCTCTGACTCTTTGCTTATCCTAACCGATAGTAATTTATCTAGCGTTACTTCTATAATTTGCTTTTGGTTTTTTATAGGTTGCAATAACAATAAATCATTGTACTTTTTGGAGTTTATTATTACATTCAAGTAAAACAAAGGTGTTAATCCAGTACTATTCACTTGTTGAGTCTTGAACAACAATAGATCTTTAATTGCTTGAAAATCTGCTGGTGTTAAATTCAAATTCCCAAATTCAATTAGTTTTTCATAAACTAAGGCAAATATTAAATCAATATTTTCAAAAGTTTTTATGTTTAAGTAAATTGTCAGCGACAAATATTTCTCTATAATTGAAATGAAAAATAAAATTGATAAATCTGGTCTCTTTTCTATGAATTGATTTAAAAAATTTAAGAAGGAATTGAGAATCTGAGAGTGATCTATATCAGTATGGGTAATCAAAATCCTAGTTATCAAAATATTGATAATTTTTTTAATAGATTCATTGTTGTTTAGTTTCAATATGTTTGGTAGAAATTTATCATCTAAAACTTTTAAATTATACTCCAGCGGGAAAATCTGAATAATAACATCAAATAAATATTCTTGTGAAAGTATATCATTGCACTGAATAATCTGTTCTAAGATCTTCGGCAAGAAAAAATCATTGTACAACTCAAAATCATTTTCAATGATCTGAGACAATCTAACAAGCTGAGAACCGACCAAAATCTTCAACTCAGATCTCTCCACCAATGTCTTATCCTTATTTTTGGAAAAACTCTGGTGTTGCATCCTCACCCACAACTTGTTCATCTCTATGAAATTGGTCATCACAAAACTACAATCGAAATTCTTATCCTCCTCACCACCTTCTCTCTCACCACTAACCAAGAAATAATCCTTGGTCTTCTGCGACAAATAATACCTTAAAAACAAACCCCTAATAGGATTCTGAACCCCACGACACATCTCAATCATATCTTTCAACAACTCCCCAGAAGGAGAACTCTCAACCGACAAGTACAAACTACCAATCGTAATCATCAAATACAACCTAGGTAATATATTCCCCGAATACTGAACTAACTCATACAATTCAACCAAATTCTTGGCACTATAATAATACCCACCATTGAACTCCTTCAAAAAATTACTCAACCTCTCCAACGAATCAAATATAACAACATATACCTCATAGTACTGTTTCGGAGACAACTTATCGTTCCTCAAATTGTTCAATAAAACAGAACAATTCTTCAAAGAATCCATCAACTTCTTATTATCCAAACATTTATCAATCAAAACAGTCTGTCTCCTAATATCATTGAGCAACAACTCCATAGAATCATTACTCAACATACCCTGTAGTCTATTCTATTCTATTCTTTTCTCAAAAAGAATATCTCACACTCCTTATACTTTTTAAAATTTAGCCGCCCAACTATAAAAGTATGGTATACTTTTTATTGCCACCTCCACTAACAACTTCCTTTATATACTATTTTTCTATTCCATCTCAATTCTTAAATTGGAGATCTCTCCCTTTAAAAATACATACATCGTTACCCGGTAAACAAAATTCCAGACACCGGGTAATTATGCAAATTTTTTTTCTATCTCGTGACCACAAAGTTAACAAACTGTTTATCTTAATAGAAAAAGGTTCATATACGAGAATAGATACAAGAACAGATACATATACAAGAACATGAGCATATACAAGGCTGACATCACTTTGGCACAACCGTAAGAACTCATTTACACTAATATTCACATACACATATATAGAAACATGGTCTTTTAATTGACACAAACTAAGAACTATTAAGATAGTAAATATATACATTTATACTGAAAAATATTCTGGCCATGATATCTGATTACCTATAGTAGAGTTATATCGGTCATCTGTAAGCAAGAGATGGATGAAGATGGAAATATCGTGCTTGCAACAACTGTATATATTATTAGTAATCTGTATGTACTCTAGTAAAAATGTTCTTTCAACTCAACTTTCTTGAATTGTAGCTGTCTTCAATTGAGTTAATTATGTTTCGAAATTTCAGTTGAAGCAGGTAGTGAGTGAGGTCGAGCATCGAGAATTTTAGATCGTTTACCAACCATTGTCAGTTTTAATGACAGAGGTTGGTTAACGATCCATTATCAGGATGTTATGATCTGTTGTGTAGTGTTTCTTGTGTGGTTTATGTTTCTGAAGTCTCTTGGCCAGTGACAATGTACGGTGACAAGAAGTGGTTGGATGCTGCTGAGATTTCAATACTGCTTTCGATAGAGTGTTTAGAACAGCCTAAGTGTCAATGGTTATTTGGTCTGGTCATCCACTCTTGGTGTTGTGTATGATACCAGTGGGTTCTGGATTAATGTAAAAACCTTTAGTAAGAATAATTAGTGTGGACATGCAAGATAAAGATTCTGCCTGTTAGTGGATGTTGGCAATGGTCATGCTATTTATTTTTAATATATAAGAAGGATGTTATTCTGTTAAATTGATTTGTAGTTTCCTGTTCTTTTTGTAGTTGAATATTTTATATTTGATCTTGTAGAGTTAATATACAGTAAGTAAGATATATCTTTCGAAAAATGTCGTTTACTAGAGCTTTGAACAAAAGATCAGTTCAACTTTTTGGTGCTTTAGCTGGTGTTGCTTCAGCAGCCACTTTAGCTACCCAAGATTCTGAATTTTCTAAATTCAGTTTCAATCAAAGAAACTCAGGTTACAATAATAACAATAACGGTAGAAATTCCTATACCAAGGCTGGTTTATTTGGTATTGGTGCTTCTGCTGCTGCTCTGCATCCTAACAAGGCTCAACCAGATGCTACTAAGAAAATTGACGATTACCAAAAGATCTATAATGTTATTGCTGAAAAGATTCACGAAGAAGACGAGCACGATAACTACATTGGTTACATTCCAATCTTAGTTAGAATTGCTTGGCACTCTTCCGGTACCTACGACAAAACTGACGGTACCGGTGGTAGTTTCGGTGGTACTATGAGACACAAGAAGGAATTGAACGATCCTTCTAATGCTGGTTTAACTGCTGCTAAGGCTTTCTTGGATCCTATCAAGGAACAATTCCCATGGATCTCTTATGGTGATTTATACACTTTAGCTGGTGTCACTGCTATACAAGAAGCCCACGGTCCTAAGATCCCATGGAAAAACGGTAGAGTCGATGCCAAAGAGGATGTTACTCCAGACAATGGTAGACTGCCAGATGCTAATGGTGATGCCACTTATGTCAGATCTTACTACAACAGATTGAATTTCTTAACTGACAGAGAAATGGTTGCTTTAATGGGTTGTCACTGTCTAGGTAAAACTCATTTAAAGAACTCTGGTTTCGAAGGTCCATGGGGTGCTGCTTCTAACATCTTCTCTAACGAATTTTTTGTCAACTTATTAACTGAAAACTGGAAATGGGAAAAGAACGATGCCGGTAACTACCAATGGAACTCTCCAAAGGGCTACATGATGTTACCAGCTGACCACGCCTTAATCGAAGATGGGTCATTCAAAAAGCTTGTTGAGAGTTACGCTGCTAACCAAGAATTATTCTTCAAGGACTTCACCGTTGCTTTCGTTAAGTTACTAGAAAATGGTATTGATTATCCAAAGTGCCAAAAACCATTTGTCTTTAAAACCCTAGATGAACAATCCTAGATCGAAAATTCCACAATTCGGATACACAAATTGATATCGTTTTTATTTATTATCAATCCACATGAATATCAAATAATATAAGAGCAATTATAGCTTTCTAAATTAATATTACCAATTAATATTCCCCATAATAATCTGTATAATATTGAATATACATTGAGACAACAAAAAATTTAATTTAATCGTTTTTTAATCATTTTTTTTTGGACATTTCATAACTTACCTATATATTATCAATTATTTAAATGATCCTCAACATTTTATGACTTCTATTCAGGTTATTTCATCTTCATTTCACCTACAATAGCTATATATATGTTATATACTTCTTAACCCTAAACTGGTTTTACGCCCTAAGAAGGTTTTTTCAATATGATGTAGCGGTTTACCAAATAGAAATGGAAAAACTGCAAAAAATTTTAGATGAAATGCACTTTACGACAAAGGAAACATGGATAAAACGAAATATAGAAGTAATCATTAGTGCCTTTGACGTTAATAATGGTCCAAATAATCTCCAAACTGTTCAATTGAGATTTATTGAGGTTATTATAAAAAACACACACACACACACACACACACACACAAGATGTTGTTAAATCCAATCAAGAGGTCTACTGTTCAAGCGCTCAAGCTAAATCATTTAACTAGATTATTGAGTACTAACGTCAATTCTAAATCTGACTCAAACGCAACTACCAGTGCTGCTAATGGTTTAACTTGGACTGACTTTTTTACCTTGAGAAAGACTCAAAGAAAGATTAATGTTGGTTCGTCTGTTTTTACTGCTTTATTAGGGAGTAACATATCATGGGCATATTTATCAACGATGGAAATCGATCCAACTCAAACTTTACTTGGATTTGATCCTTTGGTTGTGATATCTGCTGGTTTGATTGCTTCCGGTACGTTAGGTTATTTATTTGGTCCTTTGTTAGGTTCTCAAATTTTCCATATTGGCCATTCCAAAAAATTGAAGAGTTATAACGACAAAAACAAGGACTTCTTAAAGAAAATTATTGCTAACAGAGTTGATGCATCTTCTCAATCTTTCAGTAACCCTGTACCAGACTATTACGGTGAGAAAATTGGATCAATCAAAGAATACAGACAGTGGTTAAGAGATTGTCATGCATACAGAAGAAAAGCAAAGGAATTCTTGTAAGAAAATGAGCATCAAGTTCACAAATAGAAGATAACAAGTACTACTTGATGAAATAACTCACGATCAATCATAAATCTGTACATATATCAAAGAAATCAACGAAATATGATGAAACTCCAATCTCATTTACTCATGATTTATATTAATTATTCTTAACCATATAATAATAAAATGTCATTTATATAATTAATTTTATTAATCATTATTGAAACTAAGATGTGTTACAAGCTGTGATTAGTCTTATTTTGGAAGATTAAGTACTTGGTAGTTGTGTTCTCATGATATCTTAACCAGTTTTAACTAAATATTCAGCTTATAGTTTACCCGTTTCTCGGGCATTTTTTAATGATTATTAAACATTTTGCCTAGAATGTCTTCATTAAAAGTATATAAAACACATAAAATACTCAATGATTAACATCATTGGAGTTAGTTTTTTGTTAAATAGCACATCAATACATATCGTTATTGAGATACAATAGTGTTGTTGAATTTACAAACTTACGCCTTTTTATTATTTGATTGGATTTGACGCAGGAACAATCAAAAGTGGTCTGGTTTGTCGTTGATTGTACTTTCAGAATAGAAGAGAACCTACATATATCTTAATAATAATGCATTCATTTCTCTTGAATTTGTTACCTGATGAACTGGTTAAGGAAGTGTTTTCTCATTTACCTCAATCTGATAGGTTAACTTTATGTTATTTGAATAAACGTTACTATAAGATTGCTATTAGGTTATTATACAATAGAATATATTTAAATGATTCAAATGTGGTTAAAAGTGATTTTATGGATTTGGCAATAAATTGGTCATTGATTAGCATTCCATCATTTTTATCTGAAGCTGATTCAAGAGATATTGCAAATAAAAAATTAGCCCAACTTATAAGAACTTTGGAAAGTAATAAATTCTGCCTTAACTCTATTACATGGATCAGAATAAATTGGGATTTAGATGCTGAATTGCAAAAGCGTATACTATCAATTTTATGTTGTGAAGGGGAGTCAGTGACGAGATTAGAAAACATAACAGATCCAAACTGTAATGACATCATTATGAATGGTAAGATTTCTCAAAGGCAGGTAATAAGTTTTGATTTAGCACCTCCTAATGCGTTGCCAGAGATTTCAGTTGATGATAATTATATTCCTAATGCCAAGATATTTCTAAAGAATAGAATCTCTTCAAGACTATCACACATGACACTTTTTATTGATCCTATTAAACTTTTCAATTACCTCTATCCATTAACTCATAAACTACAAATTGTTGATCTAAAACTTCATTGGAGGTCTGAGTTTTATCAAAACGAATACTTCACAGAACCACTGAGCAAATATGAATTTACTAAATTATCTGATGTTTTTGACACTAGAACACTAAAGGTTTTAACTGTTATTTCGTGGAATCAAACTTTAATGGAGAGAGAAATAGAAATGATTTATGATTTTAAGGAATTTGTGAATATTGAAGACCTATCATTAATTTCAATAAAGCAAAAGACAAGATTAATCGTATCTTTGTTTAAAAGACTAAGGGAGTTAAAGAGATTAAAGATGGATTTTTTAGAAGATTTTATTCCAGAATCAACGAACCCAGAAATTTTTATTGCTATCATGACATTCTGTAGAAAATTACAATTTATGGATTTACGATTCCAAGGTTTAGACCCATCGATAATTTCTTTAGGTAAAGTAACTAATGGAATCGATGATACATTTGATACTAGTAATGGCAACAGATTTATTTTATCACAAACATGTTCTTGCACCAAATGTAATTTTGTTTTCAATGATATTTTGAAGAAAAAGATATTTTTATTCGATGAAGATTACATTTTTGAAGATATAAGTGATATTGCAAGCAAAGATATATATAAAATGATGAGATGTCTTTCCTTATTACCTTATTCGAAAGCATGTGATTATTATCCAAGTGTAAGGACGCAGCCAATGAATCTAAAAGAGTTTGTAAAAAGAATGAACTCAAATCTTTGGGCATATAGGCAAAGTCGAGACCAATTAGTTGTCAAAAAAGAGAAGAAAAGAATTGAAGAAAGAACTGACGATGACGACGTAGAAGAAATCACTTATGAATTGCCTCATGATCCACTAACAGATAAAGATATAATCGATTGCTACCATGCTCTGATCCATCAATACAAGTCTACATATATCACCTTTTTGTCAAGATTTAAAAACTTAAAGTTTTTAATGCTAAATGATATACCAACAATCGTTGTGGAAGAGAATCAAGAACGTATTTTTGAACCTATCTTCTACCATAGGGATTTCAAAACGAATTTAACTGGTTGGTCAAACAAAGGTACCAAAATAAAAGACGATAACGAAAAGGGCAACGACTCATTAGACACACTAACAAGAAAAATATCTGCATTTTGAACCTTTTGTTTTCCAAAGTACTCACTGAAAGAGAAAGCCATATCAAACCCATACTACTCTTCCTTTCATTATCATCTAAAATATTGGCATTTTAATCCATCATTAAGTTATACATATCTTATAACCAAAATACCATCATAAATTAAGCTAGAAGATCAAGGAACAACATACTCTAGCACATGCAAACCCCATCGCAAATACTATATGTACCAAACCAGTAATTTATAGCACTGACCGTAAATTTATTCAAGAATTTTTGTCACTGTGAGGAATCATGATTTTACATACAATAACTCACGTAATATTCTGATTCGAATTAAATTTGTGTCACAAAGAAAATAAGTGGAATAGGTAATTTAATATAAACCTAGTTACTTTCTATTACAGTCTTCCCTTTTTTACTTAATATGCATCAATAGCTTTACAGTTCACTTACACCTCTAACTGAGTAAAATTTTTCATCAATTCGTTCCTCTAATGGATGAAAAATTTTTAACTACTTAGAAGGTAATATTACACAGATTAACAGAGGTATTAAGTTTAAAGCTTGTTAACCAATACACGTAGATAATACTCATATTCGAAAGAGTAACACATACCCTCTTCTCTCGTTTGAAAGTTCAATTATCACTTTTAATTATACAAAATCGGTTTATAACCTGTAAATTTTTCCATAGTTAAATAAGTTTACTAAGGATAAAAAAAAAAGATACTGCTAGATTGATAGTAATTTGTTGTACCAATTTTATATATATTCAATTGATTTCAATTATTTTAGTTTGGTTAATATAAGTTACATACTGATAAAAAATTGTTAGTTATCTTCTGTTTAATTGAATATCAGTAGACAACATTAAAAGACTTGTTCAAGCAAAAGTACAATATTAAAATGTCTTCCATTACCGAATTTTTTGAAGAACACAAGACTAAACGTCATAATCTAAAAGAATCCCAAAAGGATGAGGTTATCTTAATTGAAAACCATCGTAGATTCGTTTTATTCCCAATTAAGTACCATGAAGTTTACGATGCTTATAAGCAACGTGAAGCTTTGTTCTGGACTGCTGAAGAATTAGATTTTGTTAAAGACATTGCTAACTGGACTGGTGATGATATTACTGATGATGAAAAGGAGTACGTTACTAGATTATTAGCTGTATTTGCTTCAAATGATATGGATAAATTAAATTTGACTGAACGTTTATCTGCTGAAGTTCAAATTCCAGAAGCTAAATGTTTCTATGGTTTCCAAATTATGCTTGACAATATTCATCAAGAAGTTTACTCTTTATTAATTGATGCTGTTATCAAGGACAATTCCAAGAGAATTTCTATGTTTGATGACTTAAAGAAATTAACAAATATTAATGAAAAACTTGAATTTGCCAAGACATGGTTCGAAAATGATGACCATCTATTCGGTGAAAAATTGATTGCTTTTGCTGCTATTCAAGGTATATTTTCTTTAGCTGCTTACGTTAGTATCTATTCCCCAAGAGGTGAAAAATTATTACCTGCTTTCCATAAGGGTGTACAAAACATGTTCAGAGATCGTGCTTTACACAGTGACTTCCAAAGTCTAATGTATGCTCATTTAAAGAATGATGTTGACCCTGTTATTGTAAACAGAATCATCACTGATGCTGTGAAGATCGAAAAGAATTCATTGAAAGATACTTTACCAATTGAAAAATTCGGTTTGAAAATTGATGAAATGGAAAAATTCATCGAATATGTTGCTGACTTCTTACTAGTCTCATTTGGTGCCGAAAAAGCATACAACACAGCCAATCCATATGCTTTCATGGAAAAAGTATTGATCCCTGGTAATACCAAATCATTCGCCAAAAAGGTCGCCGATTATCACAAAGCCAGCGACATTGCTCAAACTTCCACTAACACTAAGAAAGATAGTGAAATTAACTTCTCCATGACTGAAGATTTCTAAGAAATCAATTTCTAGAAAACTAAGACGAAATTAAAATCAAGATTAAAATATATCATCACAACCCATAACTCAATTCTTAACAGCCTACATAACATGAGAAGTAATTTTTTTTCAACCTAAATATAAATATACATGTCGAATATTTTAGAGTCTACATTAATGGATAAACTTTTCATATAAAATCGATAGAGTTTAATTTCATAAATTACATAAATTACATAAATCTAACGTTTAACGTATCGAAGCATCGGCTCATAACTTAAATTGAATTTACAAACATATGCCAATTACGACAGCTTGTTTTATATAATTAATGCACCTTTGTCGAAGAGAATGCTCTGTACCTCTATCAGAACCAAATATCCAAATTCGTTCTTCACTTAACACAACTAACAACTATTCATATTTTCAATTGAACCTAATTCTTGGAGAATCAACCGTATGAACCTCATCATATAAGAAGTTCGGAATGGCTTCTAACTCAGTGCAGTGATCAAGCTCTAACAACCCTACCTCAACTGCAATAAAGGATGTTCTCTATGGACATATTTAGAATATATTAGTGTGTATTATGTGGGTTATTAGGTTAGAATTAATTTACTAAATGAATAATCTGTTGTAAATGCTTAGTGACATCTGTAGAACGATATTTTTTAGCTATCGAAATTATACATACGAAGGTGAAAAAAAAATTTTAAGAGACTGAAAAATTTTGAGATGAGACAAGCAGGATAATTTAATAATATGAATTAGCATTACTCTATATTATATCAAGTCATTTTCTTTATTATTATTATCAATTGAACTATATATATAAGATTAAGATTAATTTTGATCTATATTTTAGTGTACATTTTTGATTCGAATTTGAAGTGTAGGTAAATAAGGTACTATTACGGAAAATACCATTTCGATACAGTAAAATATAAATAATCAAACAATGGCTCCACCAAAAGAAACTCCTTCAAAGGTTGCTGCTTCTGCTTTATCTGATTTAGAGTTGAAAGATTCTCAACAAAATTTAGGTAAGACTTTAGAAGCTTTAAAAGAAAATGTTTTTGATGAGGAAGCTTTAGAATTAAGATTATCTAAGGCAGCAGAAGAGCATAGGGAGTTTTTAGAAAAACATAAAGTTCAAAGACATAAATTGAAGGAATTGGAAAAAGAAGAACCTTTGTTGATTGAAGATGATTCCAGAAAGGTTTTATACCCAATCAAATACCCAGATGTTTATGAAGCTTATAAGAGAGCTGAAGCTTCTTTCTGGACATCAGAAGAAATTGATTTAGGTAAGGATTTACATGATTGGAACAACAGAATGAATGAGAACGAAAAATTCTTTATTTCTAGAGTTTTAGCTTTCTTTGCTGCTTCTGATGGTATTGTTAATGAAAATTTGACTGAAAATTTCTCTGTTGAGGCCAAAATTCCAGAAGCCAAATTGTTCTATGGTTTTCAAATTATGATTGAAAATATTCATTCTGAAACTTATTCTCTGTTGATTGATACCTATATCAAAGATCCAAAGGAATCTCAATTTCTATTCAATGCTATTGAAACTATTCCACAAATTAAAGAAAAAGCTGAATGGGCTTTAAGATGGATTAATGATTCTGAAGCTCTATTTGCTGAAAGATTAGTAGCCTTTGCTTCTATTGAAGGTGTTTTCTTCTCTGGTTCCTTTGCTTCTATTTTCTGGCTAAAAAAAAGAGGTTTGATGCCAGGTTTAACTTTCTCAAATGAATTGATTTGTAGAGATGAAGGTTTACATACAGATTTTGCCTGTATATTGTTCAGTCACATCAAAAACAAGCCATCTCCAGAAATTGTTGAAAAAATTGTTACTGAAGCTGTCGAAATTGAAAAGAGATACTTCATAGATGCTTTACCAGTTTCCTTACTAGGTATGAATGCCGATCTAATGAACCAATATGTCGAGTTCGTTGCTGATAGATTATTAGTTGCTTTTGGTAACAAGAAATTCTTCAACGTTGAAAACCCATTCGATTTCATGGAAAATATTTCTTTAGCTGGTAAAACTAATTTCTTCGAAAAAAGAGTTTCTGATTATCAATTTGCTGGTGTTATGTCAAAATCTACTAATGCTGAATCCGAAAATCCTTTTTCCTTAGAAGAAGATTTCTAGATTGGTCATATTCTTTACCTCGATGCATAATCAATCTTCCTTTCTCACTTTATAACGACTTAAATTGGTATGGTATAGCTCATTTTTTCCTATAAAATCCAGTGTTTATTATCTTACTGAAGAGTTTAATTTTCCCTATAATATCCCAGATAGATTTATTACAGGAACTAATATATACAGGTATATAATTAGATATCAAAAACAAATGAATTTTAAATTTAATTCGGAATCTATTCACAAGGTTTGGCTAGTTAGTAAACATTTTAAAACTTAATTTCATTACTATGTTATACATTAAGGCATAAATAAAAAAATAAATGGGGCGAGCTGGGAATTGAACCCAGGGCCTCTCGCATATTTGATTTGAAACCTCAGAATTAAATGAAGAAACTTCCCAAAGCGAGAATCATACCACTAGACCACACGCCCATGTTATTTATTAATCGAAAAGATTATTGATGATTATTATCTAGTATCGGAAGTTAGTTTTCAAAATAAAGACTTAACAGTTATAATATAATAGAGCTATTCTATTTTGATAATTCTACACATTAATGATTATATAAATAACAAATAGCATGATTATAGTAGTTTTATTGTTGTATTGTTGTTTTAACTTTTTCAGCTGATGTCTATAAAGTGAAACGTGCGAAAAGTAGCATCAATTCAGTATTCACGACAATGTTGATCTATGAATGCGTGAAGAGATAAATACAATAAAAATGAAAAAAAATGGAGATACAATTAACTAGAAAATTTATTAAAACTAGTCTAGGTCAGTATAGTAGTTGCTCTAGTGAATCTTTAACCATTACCTTTCGTAAAACCTACGGGAGCCCAATAAGGTGAGACTTAATCTACTTTTTTCTTTGTAGTACCTTCTTCTCTTCTAACTGAATGCCACTGAGTGATCGTGCTCATTGCATACTTCAAATATAGCACTGATATTGGCCTACCTTTTTGAATTAGCTCTCAAGTAGCATTTAACATAAAGAACAATAAATACGACTTCTTTATGTATGAGTTCAGATACAGTTTGCAGGGGGAATTGGTGACAATAAATCTCTATATAGCCAAGCTACCCATACAACTATTGTAGTATCGGCTATCATTAAAAATACCAAACAGACTGGTATAGTAATTAAAGCACACATATCTGTAACAACAGCATGCAAAGCAAAAATTAATGCTAGTGCTTCTAATAGCCTTGTTTGTTTAGACACATCACTCTTAGAAAAGGAATCATCATGTGTCTTTTCGATATACTTGGCTAACAATTTAACAGATGCAAGGTATTTCTCCTCTGATTGATTTTGATCAAAAGGAGAGAGTTGAGATGGGATGCATTTAGACTTTTCCTTTCCCTCTTGAACCACATTGTGTATTCTATTTAAAGCTCGTTGGAAACTACTCAAAATGTCAGGAAATTGTGTATGGAGAGAAGCTTGATCTATTTTTGTATGATTGACCATATTCTCCTTTAATTTAAATAGTTGAATTAGCATTTTTTTCATTAATAAGTTTTTCTTATAGTAATTATTTAAATCAAATAATTCATTTTTGATATTCTCCCATTGGTTCAAGTTTTCATATACCTCCTTATAGTCAGTTAGTGTACCAGAAGACGTAACATTGTATAGTGACAAAGATATGAATTTCTCGACAGAATTGACCAAATCGGTGGTGGTTGCTTGCAATTGTCGAGAAATGGAACAATTGGCAATTCGAATGACACTAAATAGAAACAAAACCAAACGGAAACGCATTTGAAGGTATCTGTCTTATCCTTTTTTATTTTTACCTTTGTTACCAGATCAAAGAAATACAACAAAACAAATTATAACACCTGGATATAAATATTCAGCTGCATTTATATAAGATAAAAATATGATATACCATGATCAATTTAGTGACACTTTGAATCAATAGATTATTTATGCCTTCGAAATTTTTGCTATTTAGAAGTTTTTGTCTCTGGTGCAGTCTAATATGTGCATCGTATTGAGAATGTAGAAAAATGAAGTTCTTCTGTCACTTATAGTGAAGTTGTCATCTTTAATTGCCATTACAATGAATTAAAATTTTATTGCTGAAAGAAACCCTAATCATTAGCCATTCTAGTTGAGAATAGTCCGGAAAATTCACTAACAAAAACAGTGAGAGCCTCAAAACGCCAAGAGTAAGAACACCGGAAAAACTCTTGTGCGCTCTTATACAGGAAAGCAATTTTTCTACGGCAATACTGTTTCAACTTTTTCCAGAATAATAATTACCTAATATGGAAATCATGCCGTTGTTTCTGTAAAACTGTTAACAAAATTTGTAGAACCGTTAGTGCGGTGGTTTCAGCAACAACTTGCATATATTATTTTATACAACAACAACACCGGTTGTTTCCTGAATACAATTTTTAGATGCACTGTAAAAGACGTGATAACTATCTGCTAGCCGATTTTAAAACAAACTCTCAGAAAATACCGTTCGGTTATTACTGTCTATGTGACGGCTACTTTGAAACAGTATATGCCTGTTAAATCTAGGAGAACTTGGAAGCATTCACAACGGCTACTGTGCAAGCCACATTCTGCAGCTTTTACTCTTTCTTTGTTCTTCTACTTTATCTGTAGAAAAAATAAAGTCACTCCCAGCTCTCATTAAGCCGTACAGGTCGCGGTGCGTCAGCATTTTCCCCCTACATTAACAACCGAAATATACCAACCGAAATATAACAACCGAAATCAATGGATGTATAATCGGTTGTTAAGACTGGAGAAATAAAAAGAAGCTATCTGATACTGATACATGAAAGATGGCAGATAGATTTTTGAAACATATAAAAAGAGACAGGTTCTTCCAGATTATATTGAAATAAATGTGCATTTTCATATTCCCAATTGTTTATTTCTTGTTTGTTTTTATGAATTGATTCATATAAGGAATCCAAACGTCACAAAAAAATTTTTTTAGAGATAATTATGTCCGAGTCTATTATTTCTAAAAGTTCACAATCTAATGAAGGAGATGAAATTTCTTCAGTAAGATCTTATATTCCTGATGCAAAAGCTAGTGAGTCTGAGATTCATCCAGAGACCCTGGGTCAAACTATTTCCAAAACAATTTCAATAATATCAAGAAAATCTCAGACACAGTCAGTCAACGATAGAGAAGAAATTCTATCAATACTTAATTCTCATAAAGATGGTGTTGAGAAAATGCTATCCCATTACGAAAGTAGTACACACGGTATAGGTCCAATTGAGTCAATGATTGATAGGGAAAACCCACATATTATTAAACCTTCTGAAACAAATTATTACCACGAAGATGATAGATGGAAATATCCACTTGATTCAAAGACTGGTTTCCGTATTGTTGAGTTTGTCGACGATGACAGAGAGGATCCAAGAACTTGGAATTCCAGAATTAAATGGAACATTACTGTCTTATTGGGGATAGTTTGTTTTGTTGTCGCAATGATGTCTGCCGTAGTTACTGGTGAGATCATGGCTCCGGCTATACATTTTGGTGTATCACAAGAAGTGATTATCTTAACTGTGTCTTTAATGGTTTGGGGTTTCGGTATTGGTCCATTGGTTTTTGCTCCATTGTCTGAAGAATATGGTAGGAATTGGATATATCTAACAACGCTATTGGTTGCAGTTTTATTCATTGTTCCATGTGCTGCAGCAAAGAATATTGGTACTTTATTAGCTTTTAGATTCTTAGATGGTTTAGCATTTTCTGCGCCTATGTGTATTATCGGTGGTTCTTTAAGTGATATATGGAGAACTGAAGAGCGTGGTATTGCTATGTCTGTATTCTCCGCTGCACCATTTCTTGGTCCAGTTTTAGGCCCAATCGTTGGTTCTTTATTATCAGTTTATTGTGGCTGGAGATGGGTATATATTTTTATGATCATTTTAAGTGGCTGTATATATGCTGTTGTCTTTGTTTTCTTACCTGAAACTCATCATCAAACCATTTTAAAGAGAAGAGCAAAAAAGTTAAGAAAATTAACTGGTGATCAATCTTATAGGGCCATTTCTGAAATTAAAGTAAGATCTATGAAAGAAATTATAAATGGCAGTTTATTAAGACCACTAATTTTACTATCTGAGTTAATTGTCTTTTTGGTTACAATTTATATGTCTATTTTATACGGCCTGTTGTACATGTTTTTCTTTGCTTATCCAGTGGTCTATAGTGAAGGTAAAGGTTGGGGAGATGTTAAAACTAGTATCATGTTTATTCCAATTGGTGTTGGTGTTATAGTTGGCTCAGCAGCTTCTCCATTTTTCAATGCCGATTATAACAGAAGAGCTAAACGTTATATCGACCGTGGTGAAATCCCACCAGCTGAGTTAAGATTGATTCCAATGATGGTTGGTTGTGGTTTCATTCCAGTTGGTTTGTTTTGTTATGCCTGGACTTCATTTTCATATGTTTCCTGGGCTGGTCCGTGTTTCTCTGGGTTTGCTTGTGGTTTGGGTTTTGTCCTACTTTACAATCCAGCAAACAACTACATCGTCGACTCTTACCAACACTATGCTGCATCTGGTCTAGCTGCCAAAACTTTCATCAGATCCATGTGGGGTGGTTCAGTTCCATTATTCACAATTCAAATGTACCACAGACTGGGCAATGAGTGGGCCACTACTTTGATGGCCTTTATTGGCTTAGCTTGCTGTGCAATCCCATTCTTATTCTACAAATATGGGGCTACTATTAGAAAGAGATCAAAATATGCCTATTCTCCATCAATTGATGTTGTTAGAACTACAGCTGATGATGTTGAAAACAAATCAACAAAGGAGGAATTCGATGCAACTGATTTTTCTTCACAGTCAGACTAATAGCATCTCATCTGGTTAATTGCATTAATTTATAGAGGCCTTGATTAACCAATTACTTTGGCTTCAATATATATACCATTACATATTAATTTGATAATAAATAATTATACTAGCAATAGGCCTTCACTTGTCATTAGCTGGAAGCAATTATCTTCTCATAGCATTAAATTCAGAAAGCTCATCGCATGTTTTATATCGATGACGAATTGTACGCGTAAAAGTGAAATTTCATTATAATAATTAATACAATTACCAACTATATAAAGGTTTCCTTTGGGTATATATAAGCAAATCAATTTGCTAATTTGGTATTTGGAAGGGCAATTGAAAGGTCTTTATCATTGAGTATTCTTTGGAACAAAACGACACCAATATATACCATGTCTTCTCCACCAGTAAGGGCTTTTTTGGATAATATTGAGAATGATTCAGCTGACAGTAGTGTACTTATGAATATAAATAATAGTAGGCATTTGAGATTAGATGAATCTGAAGCAATTGTTAATGAGCATAAAAGAGTAAACAGGAAATTATTTTATTCAAGTCCACGAAGGGAAGAAAAAAGGGACAATATCGAGCCAAAGAGTAGTGCTGTTGCAAAACCTAGCAATGAACATCCTGTCAGAGAGATAATTATTAGCAAAAAAGCTTTTCAAAGGCAGCAGAAAGTTGAACCATGGGAGTTCAATAAGGTGATTAGAAGGGGTTACTCTGAGAAGCTACCTGCAAATTATGATTTGAAAAAATGGACCAAGCCCACGAACACGATGTTAAAATCAGTTATTCATTTACTTGATAATAATTGTGAATATGCGATTGAAAATATTCTGAATAAATACAAAGAAGAACTTGAAAGAGTTACAAAATATAATGATAAAGCAGTAAGGAAAATTTACAAACAAAAACAAGACATTATGGAAGATATTGTGAACAAAATAAAACTTCGCCTAATTAGATCAAAGTTTCCCTCGAGATTGGCAGATAAAGATTTAGATATTGAGTACATTTTTGCCAAAAGGAAGTTTATTCAAGATAGATATACTCAAGAATTAGGTAATGCAGAAAGAATTGAGCTTGATTTGATCAGATCACAAAATGAATTAGTAAAGTTGAGAAATGTCAGTAAGAAAATGAAAAGTATCAACAAAAAAAAATTAGTTGAAAAATTGATTAACAATAACTTGCATTCTAGTTTAACTCAATCAATATCAAATTCCGTTGATGTTGACTACAATGGTAACAAATTCACTTTCAATAATGGAAAATTCGCTAACGATAAAATGGAATTAAATTTAGACATTCCAGAATCAGACGACGAAGAAGAACCTCAATTAAACACTACCACCAATAACATCACAGAAAATCAAGAATACAACGCCATGAAATATCTGTCTAGTTTAAAAGATTATCAGCAAATTTCCACCAAATTAGCAACTACAATAGACTCAATTCTCAAAGCTAACAATGGAAATAGTTTTGAGACCATGCTATAATCAATGCATCATTTTACTCTCCACTACCTTCACTGATTGAACTTTTATCACACTACTAACAATAGATCATCTGTCACCCAAAAGTTCATCGTTTCTACCATTTTTTTTTTTCAGGAAAGCAATGCCATTATATACAAAAGCATCTACTCATTTATAAGACCATATAAACTGGATAATTGTAACACTAATAACACTTTAATAGTATATTCTTGGTCATCTATATGCATTTGTAACTGAGGGCATCAAGTTATTCATTATCGAGCTCATTGTTAACGGGTTTCTCCATACTATATTAGCAAAAATGCTAACAGAATGAAAAATTAAGAATAAAAATGTGGATAAAAAACACTTTATAGATGAACTTTTGCAGTAATTCATCAGGTTATTTTGGTTAATAAGGAATCCTAATAGTCAATCCTGTATATATCTGCTAATTTATTGTATTTGATTGGTTTGTTGTGGTAAAATTATTGGTTCAATTGCAGAAAAGGAGCTTGAAAAGGAATATTGTTTGGATTAATTAATAAAGTTCCTGAAAAAAAATATTATAAACTTATATCTTATCAATCGTGTATTAACCTATAAGGACTTATTGTACAATTTTGATAGTGTTTTTTCCATTTTAATAGTTTGAGAATATTCAATTACGTTTAATTATAAATGAAAAATTCTGCTTACTCTAATAAGAAACAGATCGAAGGGACAAGTGATGGTGTGAATCGTTATCGTTCAACAAGTCAGACTAATTCTTTTACAGAGACTCCTGATACAACTGCCAATTTTTGTGGCCGTCAAGAATATCTATTAGTAAACAGTTTAGGTTCTGAAGTTATTGTTACTTTATTTTCTGGATCATTATATTCTGGTATCTTATCTGCTTACAATCCAGATTCCAAAGATGGTACTGAAGTTGTGCTAAAGTTTCCGAAAGTTATCAAATCTGGCTTTGAGGATGTAGATGTTGCTGAGTTGACAGCCAAGTTAGGTGATACTTTGTTACTTCAAGGTAAAGAGGTCGCTGAACTTGAATTAAATAACATTGATTTAACTCTGGACGATAAATATGAACAAACATTGAAGAAAAAGGAAAACTTTGCATCAAATACTAATGATGCCAATTTAACAAAAGAGCAAGAGAAATCATCCCGTAGTGTTACACTAGCTTCAAAGTTCAAAACTGATGTTGATATTTCAAAAACTAGTTCAACTTTCAAGGAACGAGAATTGCAAAAATGGACTCCAGAAGTTTCTGATAGTTTGAATATCAACCAATCTTTGGAAGAAAGTTCTTCTAACTGGGATCAATTTGCAGTCAATGAGAAAAAATTTGGTGTTAAATCCACTTATGATGAACACTTTTATACAACTAAAATTGATAAATCTCATCCAGAATATCAACAGAGATATAATCAAGCTGTTAAATTAGCTAAAGAAATTGAATCACAAGGCTCTTCTAATATTCATGTCGCTGAAGATAGAGGTCACATTATTCATGATTCGGGTATGGATGAAGAAGATAAATATTCAGGAGTTGATAGAAGAGGTGACGAGCTTTTGGCATCATTGAAACTAAACACAAAACCAACAGAAAGTAAGCCAAACAAGTATGTTCCACCAACTTTAAGAAATCAACCACATCATATCGATCCAGCCATTATTTCTTCAGTAACTGAAAAAGTTGCAAGACCTATGATTAAGACCTCTCAAAACACTTCTTCGAAACCCTCTGTTCAACCAATTGAGGTTAAAGCTGAAAACGGAACTTCTGTTTCCCCACGTGAAGCTATTTCCCACAAAGCTGACAGCAAAGCCAGTTCTCCTTCTCCTTCGCTTTCCAATATAAAGGAAGTTCAAATAGAAGACTTAAAGAAGTTTTCACAAAAATTTAAAGTACCTTTCAAAGTCCCAGAAGATATGAAAGATATTGTTAAAAAAAATCAGCAGACGAAGGAATCGAAGAGTGACTCTGCTCACGCCACCTCAAGTAAAGGTGGTGATGGTAAGCGTCCATCTATCTCATCAAGAAGACGTCATGCAATCATATTTTTTGGTTCTAAAGGTTTGCCACATTCCAATAATAATAAAAAAGCTGTTTTTAATGATAACTTTAACATGTTTGTGAATTCTGAAGAGAGTTACCGTAAGAAATTAGAGGAAAAAAACAAACACAAGAATAAAGAGGAAATGGTTATAGAACCATTTTTGTTGGAAAAACCTTATTTTACTGCTCCAACCTGGGAAAGTTCGATAGAAAAATCCCACAAAGCTTTATTTGAAGATGAAAGAGTAATTGTTCAAAAAGTTCAAATGAGGTTACAACAGAGACAAATGAGATCGATGAATTCTGCCATGGCTAATCCACAAATGCAAATGGCAATGGGTGGTATGATGGGGTACCCAATGGTTGGAGGTATGAACCCTGCGATGAGTGGAACGATGGGTGTGTATCTTCCATTCCAACAGCAACAAATGATGTATCATTCAGCTGTTCCCCAAATGATGGCTGTCAAGGGTGGAAATGAGTCAGTAGGCATGGGTTCATCAACTAAAGAGCATGTAAAGAATTTTTCACCACAACAACAATACCATACTCTAGCCTATGGAGTTCCAGGAGGTATGCCAGGTGGAAATGCTTATGGTTATCAAGGTAATATGCCATTCAATCAAGGTATGATGGGACATGGTAATGCTAATTATAAACAAAATCACCAAAACAATAATAACCATTATAATCGTCATAATAACGGTAGCCGTGGTAATTCCAATAATTACTATTACCACAATAACAATTACAGAAATAACAATAATTACAACAATAATTACCGTAACAGCAACAAATTTAATGGAAACACCTCTACCAATTCCACTAGAACTACTCCTAAAAGTGACGTCGCTACTACTCCTGCTCCTGCTCCTGCTGACACCACTAAAACTGCCAATGAATCACAGAATAAATCTAAGTAGATAAAGAATATGTACTGATGTATACTAATGTGTATTAATAAGATCCTTATAATACTTTTCTTTACCAATTGACGTGAATGCAACCCAACTGCCTATTTCGACTCAACCCAAAGGTTTTGTTCATGGAAGAGATCGATTTAACAGAGTTGTAACTGAACTTAACAGTGCTTCGTTGGCTTTAGAATCAATCGAAACTCTGCCAATTGAAATTAGTATAGGTAGCAGCATTAATTGACATTTCCAGCTGTTGTATGAGCAGTGAAACCAGCATTTCGATATACAATTCTGTTAAGTGGAAGAGCTATTCCACGGTGCGTACCTCGGTGACGAAATGAAATTTATACCATCATTAAAGTATATAGTAAGATCGTATATAAACTCATTGAAATATTCAATTGAAGAATAAGTAAGTTTTAAAAGAGGTTCCTTTATGAAATACAATATAACATTGATTGTTGAGTTTAAATAGTGTATTTCTAGGAATATAAGATAACAGAACCAGAACAATGGCTGAAAATTCAAGTATTGAGGACTACAGTCCATACATTACTGAAGAGCTGATTAATAGAGGCCATGCCAGACGTATGGGTCATTTAGAAGATTATTTTGCTATTTTGCAAAGACAATCTTTATATAACAATTTCAATTTGTATTGTGAACTTAATGAAGAGATTGATAGGATTCAATTGAGTAAATGTTTGAGAGAAATCTTTTTACAAAATCCAATTTTAATGCATTACATTGTTCCTAGATTTTATCCCAAGCATGAGGAATTTTACAAAAGTGATGAATATTTGGATAAAGCTTGTCCAGATCATGATTTCATTCGTATTTTAGAGGAAATTAATATTGATGATATTTTATTGAATACGCAAGAAGAATACAATTCTATTGTTGAAAAAATTGTTGATCTTTATAAAAAGAATGATTATGAATTTACTACTAGAATAACTGAGTGGATCAGCACTATTAAGATTGATATTTGTGATCCAAAAAAACCTAGTTGGAGATTACTATGTTTACCTTCGAAAGACAGCGATAATACTAAATGGAAGAAATTTATTTATGTCAGTAACCATTGTGAAAGTGATGGTATGAGTTCTGTTAATTTATTTGATGATCTGGTTAGCAAATTAAATACAGTTTCTGGTGATAATGGTATTGTTGTTGATGGATCTACTAATAACATTAATATCGTGAATTATTCTAGAGATTTTGGAAAAATCGCCAAGTTCCCACTACCAATCACTGAAAGAGTAAATTATTCACCTCCATTATCTGCTATACCAAGATTTATTATTGCAAATTTTACACTAACAAAATTAATCTATATGTCGAACAATGGTATGACTCCAGCTGAGTTTACTTCCTCTGAACCATTAACATTTGATAAATTACTTAATTTTTCTACTGAAGAAATATCAAAAATTAAGAGAACTATTAAAACAAATCTATATGATTCTGTTACACTTACACCATTTATACAAGCATGTTACTTTGTTGCGATGTATAAATTTGGAAAAATATTAAACTTAGACAATTGGTGGCAATGGGGTGTTGATTGTGCCTTGGCAACAAATGCTAGAAAGGCATTACCAGATGACCCTGAAATGGGTGATGCGTATAGATATGGTCCAAACGTTGGAGGTACCCATTATTTCAACCCAATTTCTCATTTCAAAATTAATGACTTTGAATATGATAAATTCTACAAATTAGTAGACTACTATCACAAAAACTATCAAAATTCTTACGCCAATGGTGATGAATTTATCGGTTTCGGTATCTTGTTTAGTGATATGATTATGAAAAACGTTAACGTAGACAAGATTATTAGGGATGATTACACTAAACATAAGCGTGGTGGTTTATTATTTAGTAATGTTGGTTACTATAAGGAAGATACAAGTAAAACCTACTTTATCAAAAATATAATCTTCTCTCAAGCTCCAGGTTGTATGAAATTTTCATTCGGTATGAATGTCATCTCTACAACTACCGGCGGTATGAACATCGTCCTAAATGGTGTTAGAGAGAGCATTGGTGATAGAAAAACATTTGATGAGTTCTGTAAAGTTTTCAAAAAAACCATTGAAAATTTCGCAAAATTGTAACACCTCTACATTGAATAACCGGTGTACTACTGTAAATATATTTTTTTTCTATATATAAGTATCTTTAGTTTTATATGCTTGTGCAGGTGTGTGTGGATATACATTACAATCAAGATCCTAATGTACCCATATATCAGGAAAGATGGCTAAGTTCCCTCTGTCATCTAAACAAGCAACACTCTAGGTCAAATGATGAAACGACCATCATCCATGCATTTTTTTTGTCACATTCGTATAATCACAACCGATATCAAATCCAACTCACACCGGTTCACTCAAATAAACATAAATGGATACCCATCGTTTAGAAATCCCAGGTATCAGGCAAAGTCACATTTCACATCACCTCTTCTCGTTTAATAAAGAGAGAAACATGACAGCTTTTTCTCTAACATGAAAACTCCCTTGTACCAACCATCTATCTACTTTTCTTCAAACGAATTCAATTGATTAGTTAACCCACTACCACTCAATCAAACAACCTCACATGAAACCAAGAGCCAGGAAAAATCACCGGAAACCAACCCTTCACATACACATTGTAATCCCACTGATCCACTCAAACTCTCTCGTATACCACATCTATCTATCCATCCATCTTTCACCTCTTTATGTGTCTGGCATCCTGTCCTGATTGATATTCAGCTCGTTTAAGATCTCGAGATCTCGAGGTTCGGTTCTTTTCTTTTTGTCAATTGCTCGAGGAAAAGTCAATTTAACTTGGTAGTGACATCATTTGTGGCAAAGAAATGCCGTACAAATCAGAAATTTTCGAAACTTTCGAAATAAAATTTTTCAGATTTCCGAATTTCGAGATCTCGAGATGATTGATACTCAATAAAGAAGAAGTAGTGAAAGAACAAGACAGGATATAGATGAGCATATGTAGATGGATATAGAGATAGCTGGTTGATGTAGCTTCTGGATAGGTACTCTGAGTGTGGAACAATGTGTTAAGTTGATTTGAATTGGTCGGTGTTGGCAGTTTATATGAGTGAAAGAGGCTTGTTGTAAATTGAAAAATGTGGTTGTTGTCAGGATTTTTTATGGATTACGAGAGGGTCAGTAGTGAGTAGTGTGAAACAGAGCTTTTTATCGCATTTGGGTGAGTTTTTCGGTTTAGCTCTTCTTCTCTTTATCGTTTGCATTCTCTTTTCAGCGTGATTGTGCATGAGTAGATGTGGTTAGTTTATGTTGTTGTTTTGTAATTCTGGTCAAACGAGCAGTTGATGGCTTAATTAACATATATTCTATTCTTCCCTTTGAATTAGATGAATTCATCAGGTAAAACAAACAAGCATAGAGGATGAGACCGTTAATTTTTGCTCATCTTTCATCTCAATTGAGTTGTGATGAGTTTTAGTTTTTTTCGTATTTATCCATCGATGTAGTTAGTTCCTACTACTACACATATCTCTAACCATCTTATGGTATTTTATTCAAATGTAAGTCACCTTTATTGTTTGATGAAGTATGCATTTTTCAGTTCTTTAAGCTTTCTTATGCTGTCTTAAATTGTAAATTTATATTTACTTGCAAAAAAAATTTTATTTTTTCCAAAATAATACCTTGTTCAATTGAAGGTATCATTTCGATTTCACAAAATTGCTAGATATATAAATGGAATGAACATACTCAATTGTGATTTATTTGAAGTCGTCTTATATCAATATTACAAGATATTTTCTTATATGTTGGTTTCTCTTTGATTCTTGGTAATATAAGTGAATAAATAAACCATAAGTTATATATATATATATATATATCCCAGAATGTCAGGTAAAACAGCTGCCCCAGAATTATTAAATGCTGACGAAAATGTCAAGTACGATGCCTTAATTGTCGGTTGTGGTGTCATTGGTCCATGTATCGCTACAGCTTTGGCCAGAAAAGGTAAGAAGGTCTTGATTGTTGAAAAGGACTGGTCTTATCCAGACAGAATTGTTGGTGAATTAATGCACCCAGGTGGTGTTAGAGCTATGAAATCTTTAGGTATGGTTCAAGCTTTTAACAACATTGATGCTTACCCAGTTACTGGTTACACTGTCATTTACAATGGCGAAGAAGTTGATATTCCTTACCCATTTAAGGCTGATTCTCCAGCTGTTGAAAAATTAGAAGGTATCGTCAAGGATGGTAACGATAAAGTCATTGACGATGCTAACATTAAAGTTAAGGACTTTGAAGATGATGAAAGAGAAAGAGGTGTTGCATTCGTTCACGGTAAATTTTTACAAAACTTAAGAGCTATTGTTGCTGCTGAACCTAACGTTACCAGATTACAAGGTACCGTTATTGAAATCATGAAAGATGAACAAAACGAGGTCTATGGTGGTAAGGTCGACATCGAAGGTCGTGGTAAGGTTGTTTTCAAGGCTAACTTAACCTTTGTCTGTGACGGTATTTTCTCCCGTTTCAGAACTGAATTACATCCAGATCATCAATCCAGAGTTGACTCATCATTTGTTGGTATGGCATTATACAATGCTGACATGCCAGCTCCAAACCATGGTCACGTTATTGTTGGTGACAAACACATGCCAATCATTGTTTACCAATTATCTCCAGAAGAAACAAGAATCTTATGTTCTTACAATTCCCCAAAATTACCAAGTGATATCAAATCTTGGATGGTTAAAGATGTTCAACCATTTATTCCAAAGAAGTTACGTCCATCTTTTGATGCTGCTTTAGCTGAAGGTAAATTCAAATCTATGCCAAACTCATACTTACCAGCTAGACCAAATCAAACCACAGGTTTATGTGTTATCGGTGATGCCTTAAACCAAAGACACCCATTGACTGGTGGTGGTATGACTGTTGGTTTACAAGATGTTGTCTTATTAATGAAAAAGATCGGTGACCTAGATTTCAATGACCGTGAACTTGTCTTGGATGAAATCTTAGATTTTAATTACGAAAAGAAAGATTTCGATGTTGTTATTAACGTCTTATCCATTGCTCTATATGCTTTGTTTGCTGCTGACACTCCAAACCTAAAGGTTTTACAAAGAGGTTGTTTCAAATATTTCCAAAGAGGTGGTGATTCTGTCTCTATTCCAGCCCGTTTCTTATCCGGTGTCTTACCAAAGCCATTATTATTAACAAAGGTTTTCTTTGCTGTTGCATTCTACGCCTGTTACATTAACATTCAAGATAAAGGTTTGATCGGTTTCTTTGAAGCTTTCTCCATTCTATTAACTGCTTTCAAAGTCTTCACTCCATTCCTATACGAAGAAATGTTCACTTAATCGTGATAGCCAGCCAGTCAATAAGAAGTTTATTTATAAAAAATTGCAATGAAAATACAAATATAATAATTAACATTCCCATAATGATAAATTCTTTTAATAAAGTAAATTGAATTGATTTGATAGACATGATTCATATTACAAATTTACACAGATTCATTTTCAGGTTTAGAATATTTAATCTAATGTACCATATACTCAATATATGTATAGATATATATATCAATACAATGTTACTTAAAAAAGGTTCACTTTACGTTTAATTCAGCTATGTATTCTATGAATCTCAGTTCCTCTATGATGAGTCTTCTAGTTGGTTAGGTGTTCCTCTTTTTAAAGGTTAAATATATATATATGTATATGTTTTAATTCATCTCTATATACCTGAGGCTGATTTTTTTCGGTACTAAAAATTTCAGAAAAATCAGACTATGTAAATTAGAAGATGTAGTCTTTATAAAGTGAACATTAGGATAAGTACATATTCATATTCATTCTAAAAGTGCTTTATGTTATCTCTCCAGATAAAGTTATTAAAGAACCAAGCATAAATTTGTTTGATTTTTTAAATATAAAAGAAAGGTATAATATCTATAGAAATATTTGAAGCAAGATGGAAACTCCCCTTTGGATGAGATGGGCAAAGGTATATGCTGTAGGTGGTTTGATTATTGGTACTGGGGTGTTATTATTTAAGTATACCACACCTACTGATGAACAGTTGATAGCATCATTTTCACCAGAAATTAGATTGCAGTATGAACAGGAAAGAAAATTACGTGAGGCAGAACAACAGGAATTAATGAAGATTGTGAAACAAACTTCTGAAAGCAATGACCCAATTTGGAAGACTGGTTCGATTCAATCACCATGGGAAAGAAATGAACCTGTGACTGAGAAAGATTTGGATGCATTTCAAAGAATTAAATCTGATGAACTACAAAAAGATGAACTAAAGAAAATTAGAGATGAATTGCAACAAATAAGGTCTAAGAGTGAAGCCACTACTCAACAAATCGTTGATAAAAATAAAAAAAACTGGTGGAAAGTTTGGTAATTCAACACTTTTTACACTTGAAACTATCACATATTCTATATTAAGATTTTTTAACCACTGGCTAACTGATAATAAATCCCACATGTAAATAAAGCTTTACTCTACCTTATTTATTCCACTATTTCATAACTTATTATATAAGTTGAAAAAAAATATTGAATCAGGTAAATAATAAAGACGCTAATAAATATGTATTTTATATTTTGTTTAACTTATGTAAAGAATATAAAGATTACGATAACTATAATTTATATGTATTATTTTTGATTATTCTTAAATTTATTCTTAATGATGAAGAAAAATATTCAATGTTAAAAGGCAGTTTCTTATGAAAAGTGTCATTGAGTAAGGTTCTTAATATTCACAAACCTCAGAAACAGAATAAAAGTGAAAATGGAAATAAAAGTTAAATGAAATAAAATAAGTTGTGCCAATGAATAATATCAATAGATTTTGGTTAGATTGCTTTTATGTTCATTTAGAAAGACCTTTGAATTATAGTTTGGAATAATAATGTTGATAGATAAATAGATGATGACAACGGAAGAAAGAAAACGGTAGTAATAATAAGGATGAACCTCTAACTTACTCGTCATCTTCGTCATCTTCGGCATCTTCACCATCACCAACTAATTTCAAATTCTTTTTAACATCTGCCCATAATTTACCTCTGTTGTGAGCATTGTACCAGTTTGTAACAGCAGTATCAAAAGTACCTTGGAAGACAAAACCTAATGCAAAAACTGTTCCTACAAAAACTGCATTTCTTTTAAAGAAGACTTTGTAAATAGTAGAAAAGGACTATAAGAAAAGGTTATTATTCTTAAAATAAAGGTAAAGCAATTATTTGCTTTCCTTCATGGATAAATTAGGTTAGTAAAATGTGTTTGTCATAGAATTAATACTAATGCACTGTACTATTCAAAAGAATTAATAATTCACATACCATTTTTTATTGGATTTATTTATTAATATTGTGATAATTGTAGTTTCTTGTGAAAACAAAATAGGATAAATAAATTTTATAATATTCTACTTAAAATAATCTGACTGTTTCTTGATATAATAGTTAAAACAGTGAATACCTTGAAATATTGATGATTCTACAATAATGAATTTGAATTATATTTATAAATGAAAATATAATTATAATAAAAAGTTGTTAGCAAATTAAAACAGAAAAAATCCCTGATATTTAAATTGAACTTAGTAGAAAAGCAGTTGTTAGATCCGTTACAAAGTAAAGTTTGAGAGTTTTTGAACCATTATCATCTGTAAATAAGCAGTAATCAATTGAAAATTATAGTCAAAGGTGACAAAATGTCAATATTTCAATAAATTTTCAACATCATGGAAGTGGATAATTGTACTTTCTTAGAGTTTCATTAGCTATAAAACTATTTCCCTCTCTCTGTGAGTCTTGTCCCACCTCAAAATTCAGCCTTAGAAGAGAGTTTTCTTACGAGTTTTTTGTGGTTTTTATAATTTTTAAAGCCGAAAAAAATAATGGTAAGAAATTTCATTTCTATTGGATCGTGTCTTGTGATGAAGAGCTGTCAATGGAATAGTACAATGTTGGAATGCGTAATCGTTCTTAACTAGAGCTGTTTTGTAGACTATTCCTGATCTTGCATGTCTACATCATTCACTTCATCAACTTCATTAGCTTCATTAGCTTCATTAGCTTCATTAGCTTCATTAGCTTCATTAGCTTCATTGATATCCCCGGTGGTTCTATTATCAGCTAAATTAATTAAATTAATTATATTCTCAACCGGCGTACCAATTCTTCCAGCTTCATTTGTTGTGTTGTCGAATGGTTCATCCATTTCATTTCTATTTTCTCCACCTAATGCTTCAACTAGATTAAATATTGGCGTGCCATTCCCACCTAATCCAGCAAACCTACGAATTTGTTCTTGTAAAACTGCGAATGGTATTGTACGTACCCTTCGTCTTTCTCTATTAGCACCTTCTTCTCCTTCATCATCATCTTCTTCTCTATCAAGTTCTTCTTCATTCTCTGCTCCATCCAATGTTGGATTAAAAAAATCAAATGCTTCTTCAAATTCAACTGGAGTTATACCTTCCCCTCCAATACCTGTATCTTCTTCGTCTGAAAAAGCCATATCTTCTTCACCACTAGATTCGGTGTCAGCATCATCACGTCTTCCAAATTGACGTGGACCTCTATTCAATGCAAACAAAAATCCATTACTTAAAATATTTAATCTAAAATCATCTCCCATAGCTCTACTAATATAACCAGGGATCTCATTGTTGACCCATAGACTGTTCAAATATTCAAATCTCTTTGTGTTCAATGTAGTTAAATCACCTCTTCTCATGGCATTTTTACCAGATTCTCCATGGGAGTTTAAATATGGAGCAGATATGTACACGACACTTGGTGGATTCGACAGATATAAGCATACTTCGTTATTATTTGGAATTAAGAAAGCACCGTAACTCTTGAAACATACTTTTTGTAAATGATGTGACATCTCATGATGATCACTCCTCATATGCACTTTCGAACCACAAGTTAAGCAAATCTTAAAATCTAATCTATCTTCGACATTAAACTTAAATAATGGAAGTTCTTGACGTAACTTTAGATCCTTGGAATTAGTAATATAAGTGTTTAAGTTGTTTGCCAAGTTGATCATCTTAATGATTCTTGTACATTCAATAGGAATATTCTTTAATAAGGGATCTGTTGGAGTAGTACAATTAGCATCTAGTAAATACTCCAGTGATTGGCACTCCGTTAATATACTAATCATGGAATTCACATGAGTAGAAATATCATCAACATCTAATAAATCTTCTAAACGTTTATTGTCAACAACAAAGGTATCGTTCTCAGAAACCTTGATGGTATCATGTAAAACTTTCAATAGTATCAAGCAACGCCTCAAAGTTGGTAAAATACCTCTAATAAGATAAAGGTATATCAGATTGTAAACGTTGTCATTGTAATCGATAATTATTTGATCCATGACTATCTTCTCAATTTTCTTTCTTAAGGAATCATTTATTGGTGATATTTCATCACACTTTAATAACTCTTCAAGTCTATTATCTTTTTTAAGTTCGTGAATATTTTCAATTGATAATTTAATTAACTCTTTCAAATAGGTAGATAAAGCATTAGTGATTACTCTGCGTAAAGATATTCTTGAATAAAGGAAATGATGAATAATGTATTGGAACAACTGATTATCAAATTTGTTTTTATTGTCAGCTGGGTATGGCTGGAATGTTAGATCTGGTTCGCCATACACTTGATATATTAACGCTATAAAACAAAAAATGTTCTTCAAAGTTTTGTATTTTTGTTCACGACCAGTAATAAATGAAATCTGGGGATTTTCATCCGAACGTGATGCAATCTCTAACATTGAAATTGTATTTGCCCAATGCATGCTTAAGACTAAAGCCGCATTTTCCTTATTTCCATCAATTTTCTTATGTATAGTAGCATCGAAAGAATTAGAATGATACAACGAAAAATTTAACACAGTAGCTAAAGGATTGGCTTTTTCAATCACACTATCAGCATTAGATGAGCTGAATAATTGAGAAAATTCGTTGACGTGTAAATTGTCGTTGATAATTGACTCTAGCGATAGATTTAACTTCTGATTTGATGAAGAAACAATTGGTATAATACAGTTAGAATAAGTTTGGCATAAGGGGCATATAAATCCATGTACTGATAGTCTTTTCTTTTGGATAAATCTTCTAAAACAATTACTGTGAATTGAATGATTACATGAAACAAAAACTTTTTTGCCACATCCGACACTACTCTTTTTGATGTTATTGATAATTTCATCACTGTAATAAGTTAAGTGTTCAGAATCATTCTTAAATCCATTCCATGGATGACAAACATCAAGTAAATCAACTTTTGAATTTCCCCTAAATATTGGCGAGAAATCATGATAGGCAGGGACAACAAAAATCTCATTTTCATCTTCATCTTGACATAAAACGCAAGTTGATTCTTCATGCAAACTCGAGACTTCCTTTATTTCATTGACATTATCGATATATGAGCCAGCTGAACCCAGTGATGGTTTTTCAAATGATTCTTTATGTTCCTCCATGAACTTAGCCTGTTGGTTATCAAATCTTGCCATTAGTTTCTTTTGACGTTTCTTTGCTAATCTTTTTTTATTCTCCACTTCATTTTCAATACGTTCTTTGTTATCGTTTGAATTTGTTTTATTTGATTTAAACTTTTCAGTAAATTCTGGTCCAAATCTAGAATCTAATTCACTATAAAAACCATTTTCATCATTTCCGATGATTTGGCTAACAATAAAATTTGACTTGTTAATAATGTGTTCAGAATAATTTTTACCAGATACGTCATTGATAATTGTTATTAAGCTGTGGATAATGGAAAAATTGTAATATTCCAATGGTGTACCTCGATTATCTTGGTTTTCAAATGAAACGTCCTTGAAAATAGCATGTAATAAATGTAATAGCTCATACAAATAAGAAGAGTTTTGGTCTCTAATCGCCAATTTTAATAATTTGTCAACGAATGTTACAAAAGATACAGTTCTTAAAAACCCTCCTATTCTTTCATCATGAATTTTTTCATCAAAAAATGGTTCAATTATAACATTTTCAGCTTTTTTGTTTTTCCCAGCCAACTTAGCCTTTATAATGTTAACGCTTGATTCAAAATCATTACCAATATTAAAAATGCTTAAGGGATCGATAATATTATAGTACGTTTTCTTTAATCTATAAACACCGTTATCCGATAAACCTTTTGGCTCCTCGAAGATCGACAGTTGTTCTAAAGCAACATCGAAATCATGATTATTATTATTTTCAATTAAATAATTAGGAATTGATTTTAATAACTTTGAATATGATAATGGTTTAGAATATAGCTTGTACATTATCATTTGTTGTAATTGAGCCATTTTATGTTCTTCATAGTCATTATATGGATCAAAATATGCTCTCGAAGTCAGCATGTGGTAACAAAATACTATAAACTGTTGAATCATTGGGTATAATTTATCTCCATATACAGTTTTACTAACATCGATATCGTCATTAAAGCAGTCTAATAACTCCCACCTATCAAGCATATTACAGATGAATGTTTCCAATTCATGCGATGGAAATGCTACATCTTTGGAGTGTGCTTTGATTACACCTAGTTGAACCGTATGTAAATCTCTACCATAAGAATCCAATTCTTGATTATTCCTATAATATGAGATTTGATGTAAAACAGACATACCGTTTCTTATCCAAAAACCACATTCAACTTGAGAACATAATATTAATGTTCTCATTTCCATATCAGCGGTGAACAAAAATTTATCCTTTTCTGGAATTTTTGAGATTAGCTTAGTAAAATTATTAATTGACAACTTGTCAACTAAGATAGAAAATAATGTGCTCACCGGATTCATATAACTGGTTCGTTCTTTTGATATTTCAAATTTAATTATAGTGGATTTTTCCAAAAGATCAATATCTTTGTGTTCTGCACTAATGGAATTTGCAGAGATTAGATATTCAACAATAATTTTGATAGCGTCAACTAACATTGGATCTTCTCTGACGGATTGAATATTCTTGGATAATATAGTATCAAAATTCTGAATGATATTATATATGTAAGTAGTATATTCCAAATATGGTATAAAATATTGATCTTCGTGCAATACATGTTCACCTTCTTTCCTATTAAGTTTCCAAGCACCATTAAATAGTTTGAGGAAGTTCAAAAAAGTAATTAAGTTATGTGGTTCTAAAAGCTTTTTATAATCCATTATTTTGCCTAATACAATTTCAATAAAATATAAAGATTGTTTGAATACAAAATTATAACTTTTGGTCACATTAGCAACTTGAACTCTTTGCCAAACTAAACATCCGTTATCCTTTTTCGAAAATTTTCCAAATATATCGATAATTGTCCATAATATCTCTTCAAATTTATAATTATCATTTATTAAAGAATCTACATTGGTAGGAACTGTTAATAATTGGACAATTAATTCTTTAATAATTGTTAAATGAGGCTCTCTATCTGAAAATGCAACTGATCTAATCATATGGTTGAAAATCTCTAGAAATTGGTCAGAAAATGTTTTTTTATAGTCACTATCAGAAGATAAAATTGGAACAATTACGTTTTGAATTTTTTTTCTTAAATATTTCCAATATCTATTATCGAAATATAGGATATATTGTAATCTGGAACCAGTGTAAGAAGTGGAATCAGATGGAATCGTCGCAGTAAATTTATCTGAGGGTACAAAATTATCTCCAACTTCAAATATGGAAGGATCTAACATTTTGTGACTTGTTTTTGGAATTGAATTTTCTTGATCTAAAATTGACATTTTATCGTACCTAAAATGATCTTCTGTTAACCCAGTTTTGAAATTACGGAAATCAAACTCATTAGACATGTAAGTTGTAGAGCTTTTATCAAATGGGGAACATAAAACTTTGCTTAAAGTATGCCTAAACAATTTTTGAAAGGATGGATTATCTAACTCTAAACAACGTGAAATCCATGATATAATTTGTTTTGCAGTTTCTTGATGGATATATTCTTGCCATTGAAAAATTGAGGCAGTTAACCCATTTGTTTCAATGGCAAAAAGGGATTTCATTAATTCTTCATTTACTGAATCTGTAGTTTTTATCACAGCTCTACCTTCACTGTCAATTCTAGTTGTTAATATGTCAGTATGTGAATTATCAGGTTTACCTTGTCTTAATGCAGTTGTAGCTTGAGAGTAATTGTGAAATTCATCATTGTATACAATAAGGGTGTATCCTTTGTTTTCTTCTATGTCAAAAGTATTATTTCTGTAGGAGAAATCGTCAATAAATCTCTGAAAAATGTCTGATTTCAAATTTTCATCTTTAATATCATGATAAGTTTTCCTAAAATAAGAAGCAAATTCCAAATGTGTTGGGTATAATGTTTCAACTTGATGATTGAATACATCAATAAAATAATCTAAAATTTCAGATAAAATAGCTTCAAAGATAATATTATTACTTTCAGTATCAAAAATAGTTGATAAATCTTCTTTCTTATTTTCAGTATTAGCATTTTTTGTTATTAGGTCATTTTCAGCTTTACATGATAATTGTCTATTCCACGCTTCGTTATCACCACAATCGCAAATACCTGTATTAAAATTATCATTACAAATACCAGTATATACATGATGATTTATGTGATCTTTTGGTTCAAAACAATTAATACATAAAACACAAGTATCATCAAACCCACATTCTTGGCATCTATAAATTGGTTCACCATTCTTAAATTTTCTTCCACAACTTCTACCTGTGTGACATTTTGAAGATAAATTATTATTATTTTTCATTTTATATTTTAAATAGGATGATTTGTTTTTCATATCACTTTTAATTCCATCAATGGTTTCTGAAAATGGTTTGTTATCAAAAAGTGTTTCAGTATCAAATAAGTATACGATATTTTTCCCTTCATTTAATAAGAAATAGTTTAAAATTCTGAAAACATAATTTTCTTGATAAGTTTCTAATTCAACTCTTTCTTTAAAGCTTCTGATATCAGCAAATTCATTAACGGTATGGATTGTGTTCAATAAAGTTCTTAATTTTTTTCTATAATCATTTAGTTTAGTTGAGTCAAATTCGAATCCTGAACCAGAACTAGAGCTAGAACTAGAACTAGAACCAGAGCCGGTATCGTTGGATGATAAGTTCATAATTAATAAGAAAAAACTGGTATTTGTGTAATTAGTAGAGTCTTTAAAAGGTTAATGCTATTATTTTCTCTCTTTTCAGTATTGAATAATTCCTTATCCTTTTTTCTGTTGCCAAGTGGATTCCCTAATAAACAACAGTTACCTCTCGGTTCAAATATAACGTTACTTATCAGAAAACACTTCAGTATTATATGTACTCTTCAAGCAGTCTTGTCAAAAATTATTCAATCAGCCGGATATTTGAACATATAATATATTTAAATGTTTGTATATAAATTAACAATATATGGATATTACAACTAAAATTTCGGAGACAAAATAAGTGAAAAACTCATCAGAACAAAATAGGAAAAACTGAAATGGAAAAACTGTAAAAAATCATTTCACCTAAATGCAACTTAAATTCTGTTCGTAATAACATTTTCGATCAATATTTTTTTTTTAAATTTCATTTTGTTTCATTTTGTTTCATTTTCTGATTGATACCAGTAAAAAAAACTACCTTAAAACCTTGAAATTTTGAAACCCGGGTAAACGTATTTTTACATTAGGATTTAAAAATTTTTTGTCATCGGCGGTTAATCTGGATAAGTAAATGAAACTGTAATTTCCACCCACTAAGAAAGAAATCAAGCGTTTTAATGCAATGTCCTTATTAGTGAATTTGGTCTGACACATAACAAGTAACCTATTATGAGCCAGATAGAAAAAAAAATAATTAGACTTTCTTAGTAATAGGTAAAAGCAATAATAAAATAATATCTGCTATATACTCACTTCAGACCATCTTAAGTACAACAGAGAGTGCGATCATGTTGTTGGTACTTTGACACAGCAAATAAAACTTCAAAAGTAAAAAAAATAATAGATAAAAATATCTTAAGGAAAAAATATGGTTTAGAAAATCCTTGTCCTATTTATATTAAAAAAAATTGGGGTAAAATAAAGTAAAAGAATAATTTTTGTGTCACAAAAACAATTAATAGAAAGTAAAAACAAGATAAAAAATACTATATATTGTCTTAGCCGCCCAACCATTCTTTTTTTAATATTTTATTGTCTCACACGTGACAAGTAACTAGTTTCCCCATTATATTATTGTCACGTGCCACTTAATTATATGCAACGTGAGCACTTTTTTTGCCCACAGTTTAAAACCTGACAATTCGAGACGCAATTTTTTTGAATATGGCGTTGAAAAAACGTAAGGAATTAGAAAAAATCATTCTGTCCGACCATCGTTAGCGAAAACAAGAAACTCGCGAATGCGAGATAGTATATAACTCGGTGCGTAAATAGAGGAGAAATAGTTTCGCACATTAAGTACCTCGGGGCTGTATGCTTCGTAGCTGCTTCTTTTTCCTGATTGGATGAAAAGATACAATCGGTTCTCGCAGGAACAGAAAAATTCTCTCATGGTTTTCATCACTTTGTATGAGAAACAAGTGCAGCCAACAGAAAGAAGCAACAAACTAATTGAGGCACTTATATTAGTATAAAACTGTTCCGCAAGGTTTTGTTAAACAACGTGATCCTGTAGGTACTGTTATGTAATGATTAAACATGGAGTACAGATAATTGACTTGGATCAAAAGAAAGAAAAATTTAACATGAGGGTGTTGTTGCCACGAAGAGTACTGTGACAGTAAATTGGGTTATGGAGAAAACAATGCACCGCTCCTCTCTTCTAATTGTAACTTAAACGTCAATTGTAAAATTAGTGTTCGAGGGTTTTCGATAATTGACTCATGGGCAGTTCGCAGGTGTTGTCTATTCTTTTTCTTCCAGTTGACAATACGTTGTAGGTGGGTTTTAGTGTCATTAGCAGTACGTTCGTAAAGTTGTCAGTTCGCACGTTCGTATGTGGAAAATATATTTTCAGATGCTAAAAAGAAACCGTAAAAGAAAATAATTCAAACATGTTTTATGAGGCGATGGAGTACGTGGTGGTAGTAGTAGTAATTAAGTATGAACAAAAGAAATTTAGAATTTCGTAATCTCAAGAAAAGTGAAAGAATATCTTACAGTGTAAATAAGATATGAGATATAAAGAGGTCGAGATATCTAGTTTGAAATTTTATTTCAGTTCAAGTTGTAATTTTTATATAAGGAACGAAGACGTTAGGTTGAGTTGAATTTGAACTTTGTTTCAATTGTTTCCGTGGGATAGAGACCAATTCATTCTTTTAGGTACTTGTGAATAAAAAAAGAGGGAGAAAGGGAAAGAAAAAATGGAAAATACACAGTTATTGGTTGATGAAAAGGGACTGAGCAAGGCTCCTTCTTATTCCAAAAAGGTGTTTGATGCTGTTAGTGGTTCCGTTAGTGGATCAGTATCGATTGGACAAATTCAGAAAATTAGGCAGAAATCGATGAATATGATTTCGAGTGGTGCTCCTAGTAATAAATCGCACATTTTGAAATCTGGATACAGTAAGCTAAATGGATTTTACAGTGCTGGTAGTAACCGTGGTAAGAAAATGCTTGCCAGGTACATGGGCAGTGATGCAAAGGATGGGGAAGAGATTATGGAAGAATTCGGTGAAAACCAGTCAAACGTTAATAATTCAAGGTTCGTGTTGAAAGGTAGAGATTCTCAAGACACGTTTGTAGCGGTTGATTCAGACTTGAATTCGTTATATTCTGATTCAAATACTACATTGTTTTCGTCCAGTAATAATTATGATAATGCTTTTGTTAAGGAAAGGTTACTTAAGAATAATAGTAGTCCGCTCCGTTCGAGCTCTTCTGTTACTTTAGTTGAAGAGGTGGATTTTGAAGAACAAGAGCAAAGGTTACGTAAATTAAAGATTATTTTAAAGAAGGACGAGTTGACTGCTGAGGATATCAGAAATTATAACATTTCATTTAACCATGATATTGCATTTTCGATTGGTAAGGAAAGACATTTACACTATTATGAATTACCATTTCCATGGAGAGAAAATAAACATATTATTCATGGTTATAGATTTTATGATGAATATTATAAGTTAGTTTTATCTATTTTCAATTGGTATGGTGTCCATAATGAAACGACTAATATTTGGACTCATATGTTGGGTGCTTTTTATTTAATTTATCTATTGGTGGTTGACTTTCAAAAAACTTTTATTGTCTTGGATACAGAAAATGTCCCAGGAACCGCTAAGTACATTATCTATATGTTTTTGATCGCTGGTATCAAATGTATGTTTGCATCTGTCTTTTGGCATACTTTCAACGGTACAACATCTATTAAATTGCGTCCAAAATTCTGTTGTGTTGACTATTCTGGGATCACATTACTTATCTCTGCTTCAATAATGTCAGCTGAATATATTACCTTAGGTGATTATCCAAAAGTCATGATGTCTTACATGATGTTATCAGGTTTATTTGCAATGTTTGGTTTATACCTAAATTGGTCTCCAAAATTTGATTCTCCTGAAGCTAGACCATTACGTATCAAGTTCTTTATACTGTTGGCTGCCGTTGGTGGTTTGTCATTTTTAAATCTAATTTATTTGGAAGGTTTAAAACGTGCTATTTGGTTATTTTCACCTGTAACTAATAAATCAGTTATTTATTATTTAATTGGTGTGTTCTTTTATGGTTCCTTTATTCCTGAAAGATTCAGAACTGATTATGTTGTTGATGAGAAAATTCCAACAACAAAAGAATTATCTGTTGATATTAGTGTAGTCACTGATAAAAGAAGTATTCATTTCAGATCATCTCCAACCAAGACATGCCATTGCACTGAAAAGGAAAGCACTGGTTTCAGATCTTTCTGGTGGGTCGATTATTACTGTAATTCCCATAGTATCTGGCATATTTTTGTTTTGTTGGGTGTTGTGGGACACTATAATGCTATTCTTGATATGGCTACCAAGAAATGGATATTATCTTAATGGATATGAGAATTGAGATGATTGTATAACATTACTAAGGTCAATTGATGCACATATACCCCGAACCATGAAGCCTTAATATTTGCCTTTTTATTTTCACATGAAATTCTTTTGTATATTAAAATATTCTTAACTTACGATTTTACGATAAATTCAGATAAACTTTATAAAAAATTTATAAACAATAAACGTTATATTTACATTAAATGATAATTCATTTATTATTTTAACTATCACAGTCAGAAGAGAACATCATTAAACTTATGTACTTAAATTAGTGTGTGCATAAATATGTTAGCGCCAAGTACCAATATGTTCTTGTTAAAAATTTCAAATTCAATATCATCTGTAAGAAAATTTGATGCTTGATGGATCACTAAGAATAAATTATTCATAAATGACATAAAAAGATTCATTATTATATTTACTGTTATAACTTAATAACCACAGAAAATTGTACATAAAAATGGTTATTCAACAACCTTCTGGTCAGATAAAATTGACTAACGTTTCTTTGGTTAGGTTAAGAAAAAATAAGAAAAGATTTGAAGTTGCATGTTACCAAAATAAAGTTCAAGATTATAGAAAAGGTGTCGAAAAAGATCTTGATGAGGTTCTTCAAATTCCCCAGGTTTTCATTAATGTATCCAAAGGTTTAGTTGCTCCAAAGGATGATTTATTAAAGTGTTTCAATACCGATGATATTGATGCTATAATCAAAGAAATTTTGTTGAAAGGTGAAATTCAGTTACATGAAAAGGAAAGACAGATTATGTTAAGTAAGATCAATAATGAAATGTTGAATATAATTAGTACGAAATGTATAAATCCAAAATCTAAAAAAAGATACCCACCTTCAATGATTTATAAAGCTTTAACTGAACTTAAATTTAGCCCTGTTATCAATAAGCCAGCTAAAATTCAAGCTATGGAAGCTATTAAGTTGTTGGTAGCAAAACAAATTATCCCAATAGCTAGAGCAAAGATGGATATCAAAATAACTCTTGAAAATTGTGATAGTCATGAAGAAACTATTTCAAAAATAACAAGGTACTTTATTTCGCCAACAATTAATAAGAATGATGAAAAAAAAAAATGGGTATGCAGTGGTCTAATTGATCCAGTAAGTTATAGAGATCTTGTTACAATATGTAATGGGATTGCAGCATTACAAGTATTAGATATGGCAGTTATAGATACAAGTAACTGACAAAAAGTAGTATCATAAATAAACCAAATCACATTCAATTAGAATACATATTTTTTATACAATTTAATATAAAGACTAATTTATTAAAATCATTTGTTGTGCTGTTTGTAGCATTAAATTTTGAATTCCAAATTTTACTATTCAAAGTAATAATAAATTTATTATTCGAAATGCTATCATGCAATTCATTGGTTGAAATTATTTGTGGTATTATAACTTTATTGTACAACTCAACTAATTGAGTGCAAATTACTGGTAATTTCATATCATTCGAATTTCCTAATTTAGTAACGATATCATAATCGGATAAGTTATCCATAGTGAAACCTAAATCTTCATCCTCTTCACTATCATCTTTATCATTGGATAGTGACGACCCTGCTAACGGATTATCAAAAGATACTGATCTCAAACCTTTTTGGGAAATTTCATATGTAGTATCTAACTCCCCATTAAATCGAATCTGCAACAGTATATAATTATTAAAATGGGTTGAACTTAAATGCAATTCATTTTTTTTTTGATCTTGATCCAGATTGAATAAATCAATTGGAACTGCTGTTGTATATTCCTTGCTATACATTCTATCCAGAACTAACTTTTTGCAATGTGTGAATGGCTAAATTCCATCACTAAAAAAAGAAACATAGTAACGGGGATTAAATAGGTACCTGAGAGAATTCAATAAGGATTCATTTAGACGCTCTATTAGCTGTTCAATTATTTTGATAGAATAAACCATTCTGCATGGACAAACTTATTGTTTAGTTACTAAAATTATCGTTTTCCATTTTTCGCATAGTTTAGCAATTTCGTTTTTTTTTAATTTCGAAAAAATTACGGTTAATCAGAACAATGAATATGATAAAAGCTACTTCGGAAGAGGTTCTAATAATGATATCTCGTCATTATCCATCATTATATTAGGAATTGAGTCTCATTCATTTCAAGAATCATAGAAAACCTCAAAAAAATGGTCAATTACAGACAAGAGAATCTATTAAAAAAAGAAAAGAAATTATTACGAATTTTTTTTTACAGATCTCAAAATTCTCAGATCCACAGAAAAACATGCAGTAGTGTCAGGAGACACAAAATAATTTTTCGAAATCATTTTCGAAATTTCGTTTTCTCGAGATACAAAAATTGTTTTGGTAGTAAGAAACTCAAGTTTATTAGAGAAATCTACAAACTTAAATACCAGTTGGTGATCAATTGGAAGTGTAATATGAATAACAACCGTTTGGAACATAAAGTTGATACTTTTTGGAAATTTTTGTCCTTTTGTTTTGCGTTTGAAAATGTGGAATAAAGGTTCAAAAAAACTCTTTAACTTCGATAAAAGTCAGTTTTTTCATGTTAGAATGTTGAAATAATGACATTTAATTCATAATTTTATTGAGTTTTTGTGAACTTTGGTGGCTTTAAGAAATATGTAGTTCATTTTTGTAAATTAGCCTACTTGTTACGCTTGAAGATATCTTAATTATTTATATATAGGTGTCAAGCAAAATTTTCTATTGTACTTTTCTTGTTCAAAACATTTAGTTATTGTTGATGTTATAAGAAATCAAATATTCGTGAGTGTGCTTTAAACATATTTTGATCAATAGGGTTTACTTCTGCAAGAGTGTAGAAGAATGTTGGGATTTAGGTATTTAAGAAAACTTTTGAGTTTAATTCTACCTCATTTTGTGAAAGATGTTGTGAAAGATGTATATTCTTTTATTGTTTTGAATATTTTTTTAACGTATTTACTGATATTTGCTATTCTTAATAATATTGTTTTACATATTGTTAAGAAGAATAGAAATTATTATTTTAGAGATACAAGGTCATCATTAACCAAAATTTTACCAAAAAAATTCACTTCTATTATCAAAAAACATTCTACCAATTTGTTTTTAGTCGGTAAAAACACAAGTAGCAAGGAATTAGAGCTTAAGATATTAAGCCCAATTGATGATGATGTTGCCAATAATATTATATATGATCATTTCATTACAGATGTGGAAGAGATTAAATTTGAGAAAGAAGAATTCTTAATCGAGAATGAAAGAGATGAAAATGATAAAACCATTTTCAAGAACACCTATGAAAACTTGGATACATATGATAAAAAATTAATTTGTGATTTGAATTATTACTTTCAAAAATATAATATTGATGTTGAAACGATTGAGCTAGAAACAGAGGATGGATTTATCATCGAAATGTGGCATATGGTACCTAAATCAAATTCTGATTTTAAGAAAAATGGACACCCAGTTTTGTTGCTTCATGGTCTTTTACAAAGTGGTGGTTCATTTGCTTCTTCATCAAAAAAATCATTAGCATACTTTTTGTGTAAGAATGGATATGATGTATGGTTTGGTAATAACAGATGTGGTTTTGATCCAAAATACAATATTGAAAAAGTGAAATTGAAATCAAAGAATCCATCCAATCCTGATCTTTGGGACTGGGATCTAACTGAAATGATAAAATATGATGTAAGAGCAATGGTTGAAAAAGTTCTAAAGGAGACCAATTATCAAAAATTGACTTTGATTGGTCATTCACAAGGTACTGCTCAATCGATATATGGTTTAATCAATGGTGGAGATATATATGATGACAATTTCAGATTAGTTGATAAAATTGAGAATTTTGTAGCTTTGGCCCCTGCTATTTATCCAGGTCCATTATTAGATGATAAAATTTTTGTGAAATTATTGAAAAATTATATTGATAGTGATTTGTGCTTTGGTACAAAATCTTTTTTACCAATTATGATGTTTGTTAGAAACTATTTCCCAAAAAAGATATTTACGAATTTATGTTATCTTATGTTCAATTATTTATTTGACTGGAATGATAAATTGTGGAATAATCAGATCAGAGACAGACATTTTATGTTTTCACCGGTTTATGTTTCAGTTAAATTGATGAAATGGTGGTTATCTCCAAACTTGAATGGTAAAAGTTTTATTAAGAATTCTGACTTAATGTTTCCTGATACAAAGACATGGTTCCCAGTTGAGAATGCCAAAAGAAAAAATTCTAAGCGTATTATTTTCAACCATTCTAATGCTCCTAAGACTTCGATTAATGAATATCCAAACTTATTATTTTTTATCCCTAAGCAAGATAGATTAGTGGATGGTGAAAGATTAATAAATCATCTAATAAATTACGAAGATCATAGATTATTTAAAATTTGGTACATTGATGAATACTCGCATATGGATGTTTTATGGGCTAATGATATGATAGAAAGAATAGCCAAGCCACTCATTGGTAATTTAAGAGAACCAAAAAGAAACGAGCACACTTTAATTGAATCTCTTTCAGTTTCACATTTCATGGGTAGATTAGGAGATAATGCTGATACGGAATTTGAAGTACAAGATACCGATATGGAAAGCATTATAAATGAGGAAATCATTACAATTAAATCCCCAAAAGTTGATGAAACCATAGCTAAACCGAAAATAAGTGATCTTAGAAAAGGTTTTAATATCAATATCGATAAGAGTGAAACTGAAATGGAAGAAACAGAAAATGAGATTGAAAATGAGAATGACCAAATCAATGAAAATAAAAACAATAAGCACAACCAAGTTCAAAGTGAAGTTCAAAGTGAAGAACAAATTGATATTCAAGAGGAAGAAGATCTAGTCGTTGAATTCAGTGATAAAAATAACGTAGAGGATGCAACCATCAAAGAAGTAGATAAGTTGATAAAAGAAACAGAGGAACATTTGAAAGAATTAGAAAATGAAGAAGAAGAAAACAGTAAAAATGAAAGAAACATGGATATTCAAGGAACTGCATTAGCCTATTCAATTTAAATAAACAGGATAAAAAAAAAGTTCAGGATATTGAGCTGTAACTTTTTGCATATTATACAGATTATATAAAACCAATTTTTTAACTCATAATTTTAATCAAATTAGTTTGCTTTTAGTTCACCTGATAATGTAGATGTTTTAGAATCAGTTTCACTGTGACATTATTAATGTCATAAATTCAATGGTCATTGTATGTCTTATGACGCCTTGTAATTATTTGAAAATCACGTGATTAAGAAATTTAATGAAAAATTTGAAAGCTCATCTCATCTCATCGCAAAACTTAACGACTTCACAAGCAAATTTAACAACAAATTGATTATTTATCAAGATTGTATAGAAGAATAAACTTCAAATCCAAATATTTCTGGAGCTATATTATTATATTTGGGATATCTGTTTTCTTTTCCCTTCCAAAGGTTCATCAACTGTGAAAAATTAATCAAGATGAAGATCAAGACAATTAAAAGAAGTTCTGACGATTATGTTCCGGTCAAGAGTACTCAGGAATCACAGTTACCACGTAATCTTAACCCAGAATTGCATCCTTTTGAAAGAGCTCGTGAATATACTAAAGCTCTAAATGCAACTAAGATGGAAAGAATGTTTGCCAAACCGTTCATTGGCCAAATGGGATATGGTCACAGAGATGGTGTTTACACTATTGCCAAAAACTATAATCAGTTAAACAAGTTAGCAAGTGGTTCAGCCGATGGTGTTATTAAGTATTGGAATATGTCTACAAGAGATGAGTTATGTTCTTTCAAAGCACATTATGGTTTAGTTACAGGTTTATGTGTTAGGCCAGAAACTTCTACAACTAATAAAAATGAGCATTATATGATTTCTTGTGGTGATGATAAAACCATAAAATTATGGTCAGTTAACAGCTCAGACTTTTCCAATAATAAACAAGATGAAAGGCTTCATACTGGGGAAGGTCTTTTAAAAACTTATTACGGTGACCATGCATTTTTTGGTCTGGATCATCATAGAAATAATCCAACTTTTGTTACAGGTGGTGCACAGATTCAACTATGGGACTCAAGTAGATCCAAACCAATTTCCAATTTAACTTGGGGTGCTGATAATGTTACCAACGTCAAGTTCAATCAGACGGAGACTGATATTTTTGCTAGTACAGGTAGTGATAACTCTATTGTTCTATACGATTTAAGGACCAATTCTCCAACTCAAAAGATAAGACAAAAGATGAAAACAAATGCTATTTGTTGGAATCCTATGGAAGCATTTAATTTTGTAACTGCAAATGAAGACCATAACGCTTATTATTATGATATGAGGAATATGTCTAGAGCTTTGAATGTCTTTAAAGATCATGTCAGTGCTGTTATGGATGTCGATTTTTCACCAACTGGTGATGAAATTGTTACTGGTTCTTACGATAAAACCATTAGAATTTATAAAACTAATCAAGGACATTCTCGTGAAATTTATCACACTAAAAGAATGCAACATGTGTTTCAAGTTAAATACTCGATGGATAGTAAATATATTTTAAGTGGTTCAGATGACGGCAATGTCAGATTGTGGAGAAGTAAAGCTTGGGAAAGGTCTAATGTTAAAAGTACTCGTGAAAAGAATAAATTAGAATATGACGAAAAGTTAAAAGAGAGATTCAAATTCATGCCAGAAATCAGAAGAATTAGTAGACATAGACATGTACCAATTGTTGTTAAGAAAGCACAAGAAATTAAAAATATTGAGCTAAACTCCATTAAGAGAAGAGAGACCAATGAAAGACGTACAAGAAAAGATTTAGGATTTGTTTCAGAAAGAAAGAAACAGTTGGTAGGTGCAGCATTTGAATACGAAGATGATAAATTCAAGAGGAAGGGGGGGAAATCATTTCAAGAATCTGATGATGAAGTCGATAATGAAGATATTTAGTAGTTGTATATTTACATATCAATGATAGTTAGATACTTTGTAAAATAAATAATAATAATTTCATAGAGAAAACATTGGGAATAATAATTTCTTCTGAAGTAAAAAAATATTCTATAATAATGACTAAAGTATATATATAATAAATTTACTGCTTTATTGTTAGAGATTTCATTTCAAATAACAAGATAACTTTCTCGCTATAATGCGTTAAAATTGTCGAATGGCTCTTTAAAATTAAAACACTGTTTCTTATTTACATATAAAGGTCTTCAATTCCAAAATTAGGATAAGGAAGGAGTTTGGATATGATAAATTGAAAACAATATACTGTTCTTTGTAATGGCATATGTCTGCAATTGAAAAAAAGAAATAAAAGAAAGATATGATTGGAATATATGATCTAAAGAGGCAATGTGTGTAATGACATTGTAAAGGATATGTTACTTTAATTGGGATATTATATTGTTACATCTAGAATAGTCCCAACGTTAGGCACGTCAAAATTTGCCAGGTTATTCAATAATGGTAATATATCTAGCAATTCATTATCATGTGCATCAGAGAACCAAGATGATATTGGAACTGCGTGTTGTGGATGGAAAATATAGGAAGCAGGTGAGTTGTCTAGAATTATTATCTCATTCAATGGTCTTCCAATTTGTGAAAGGTTTTTAACATAATTGCCTTCGTAGATATAACATGATTCTCTAAATAATCTATGATGAATTCTATCATTATTTGGATCTAAGATATCTAGTAATGGATCACCATATCTTGACACACTTGCAGTGAATACAACAACTTCATATAGCTTGCTTACTTTCTCTAAAAATTCATCAACACCAGGCCTTTTAATAACGTAAACATGGTGAGTTTGGTTATCAATCGTCACAGGAATTACGAAATCTGCTGTGTCAACATATTTAAATGATGAGTGAACTAGAGTTTCGTCCAAATCCAAAATTATGCATTTCTTTCTACCAAATTGTTTAATATCTTTTGGTGCTAATAACGTCTCAAAACCAGCAGCAGCTTCTTGATTTATTTGTAGTTTTGATAGATCTATGTAGTCACCGTTAATGAATTTATTATTTTCACTATCCTCGTTATTATGCAAATTTATCTGATGCTTTTGATCACCATTTGAACTGACTTGAGTGATAATATTCGAATTCTCTCCTGATAAATTGACTGAAGAAGATTGTGGTGAGGAACCATCCCTAGTAGAAACAGTACATGAAGTAGTTGTGGTAAATATGACATCATGAGAGTTTGGAGTAATTTTTTGATGGAAAGCATCTGTTTCTACCTTATTGTTAGTTGAGATGTCGTTTTCAGTTGTAATGAAAGTATCGACTGAACTAGCATCAACTTCATGACCCTCATTGTTTGTACTTACAATATCATTTTCATAAACATAAGCATCTTTCTTTTCCTTTTCTAAATCTTCATCTTCATCAAGATCCGAATACTCGTTCTCATTCAGAATCACACTACCATCATTCATAATATTAGCACCAACAGAATTTCTTTTATTTGGGGTATCATCATTAATGATGTTTCCACCTTTATGTTTTCTCTTTAGCATTATATCGTTATTAGATGAGACTTCTAGATCACTTGTACCAAAAGAAGTATTTTGTCTCTTTTTATTACCTAAGGGATCAAAGCTACCTGAGTTGGCATCATCACTACTACCAATACTTGAAGAAGTGTCATTATTTGGTAAATCTAAGTTAGTAGAGATTTTATTAAAATTAGTGTTATTCAGAGTAGCAACTGAAGACATCTCTTTCTTTCTATCAAAAATTGGTTCCTTGGTAATAATCTTTTCCTTGTTCTTGCTGATGCTGTTATTGTTATATTTTTTTGGTTCGTTATTATTTTTAGTATTTGTAGAATAGCAAACGATTGATGATAGCTGACCCATCTGTTTATCGCACACAATAGAAAGACCCAATAAAATATATGTTCCCTTTATGGACTGCTCTTTAATCAAAAAAAAATAACGAAAGTCTGTTTTTTCTTACTATTCAAAACCAGTAGTTGACAATATCTAATCCAATTGCTTTGTGAACCCAATCCTATACAGTAATTGCGTCTTTGTGTTGTTTCCCTATATCTTAACGATAAAAAGTTTCCTCAATGATCTTAACCAAAAAAGTATAGATTTTGACTGTTTTTTTTAAAAAATAACTAGATCTAATCGTCAATTCAAAACGATTTGGTAGTTATCTACTTTAGATAGTTCTGGTGTCGCTAAAATAACCTTAAAAATCAATTTTAATACTCCTAAAATCAACAAATTAGTATGCTTTTTTATAAATTATTTTTTTAATATTATTTTTTGAAATATTTTTTTTTATATCAAGGCCCCTTGGCTACGAAAAGTCCGTAGAACATCGAGTTTTAATGCTTTTTGATATTTGCAAAATGAAAAATTGAAGATTTAAAAATGAAAAATTTAAAAATGAACATTTTTATATACAAAGAAGACTAATTGATGGTAATAATCAGCTAAGTTAGTTATATATCAATCTAAAGAGGCTTTTAAAGACAGTATACGTGATTGTAGGGTATTATATTAGTATACTAATAATCTTTTGTTATTGTGGGATGGAATTTAAGACACCAATACGTCCATTATCTAATGAACAATTCCATTCATTGAGGGAGAGAATCAGTAAAGAATCGCCTAGTTTGTATAGAAAGCATATTTTAACTGATCCGATTGAGTCTAAGTATAGGAACTTTGATAATGTTGATAATGTTGAGGTTGGTATAGGCAAAAAAAATAAATTCGATGGAGCAAAATCGAAGCATTCTCAGTTCAATAATGTCAAGATAAATCGAGATATCTTTGATTCAAATGTTAACAAGAATGTTTATAATGGTAGTATAAATTCGAATGGTTTTTTGAGTGGGTCCCGAAGTCAGGATCAATTCAAATCTCAAGAGCTAACTCAAGAAGAATTAGCAGGTAATTTAAATTCAACGAAAAACGATATATCTTTCATGGAAGAATTTGCATCTGGTGAGGATAAAATAATAGGTAATTACGAAAATCCAGTTTTATCAAAGTTATCTGAAAGAACTATAAACAAAGAGGTGGAATTACAAAACATTATTATCAATGTGCTATTTATTTTTGTATTAAATTTGATTAAGAAATCTGTTATTTTATTAATTTATTATTCAACGATGGGACAAAACTTAAACAATTTGGTTTCAAATTATTTTTGGAGCATGAAAAAAAATACATTCTACAAAAGGGGTATTTACTTCATATTTGATAACAGTGATTATATATTTGCATGGTTAGAGACTGCTATAATTAGTATCATCACGATAAATACAGTGCTTACCATTTGGAAGTTCATGAAGAAAACATCTACAGATGACCTTCATTTATCCAAAAAACAAAAAACTTTATTAGGATTAGATGATCATATAAATAAGATTAATTATTCAATGACAAACCCAAAAAATAAACCTCACTTTGTTTCTGGAAACAAGGCATTCAATAACAATACTGTTAGTATGGATAAAACTGATAAAATATCTGGCATGATTAATGGAAATGTCGGTATTGAAGTGAACCAGTCGACTCCATATTTATTTAAGTCTTTAGAAACACCACTTAAATTAAAGGATCAACAAAAACAAATGCAAAATTTGCAACCTCAAAGTGCTATTAGTAATAAATTTACTACAGCATTTAACCACAACAATAGTACAGATTTAAGAAGAAATATTCTTAACAGAAATGTATTTATGGGGAATATACCTTCAGCAGTGCATGATAATAAAAATACTAATAAAACTCAGGCATCTCATAGTTTGGGTTATACACCAAGCAATAAATATGTGTACTTGATGGATTCACCTAGCCCTAGAAAGAGGATCTAGGATATATTCAAGATGGTGTTATTAACGATATATAAATAAGGATTAATCAAACTTAATTTTCATTTTTTGTTATATTGATACAATTGCATATATAGAAATAAAGATTAAGATTTCTTTAACGAACTGTAATAAGTATGTTTTTTAGCTTTCATTTTTATATCTAAGATTCAATAGTACCTGCGAGCTAGAAGTATTCTGGGAATAGATATCTTAATTTTGCGATAGATTCTGGGGCCATAGCATTTGGTTTGGTGGTGATTGACATCTTAATGCTACCTTTCAAATTATCACCATTGATCATAAATTCTGGCATTTCGGAAGCCATGTTTTTAATAATTTCAGATATTAATATGTTTGCATTACGAGCATTGTTTGACAAATTACCAATTACAGTTTCTACTGTAACAGGTTCTTCATCATCTTTCCATGCATCGTAGTCAGTTGACATACAAACCATTTGATATGGCAATTCACATTCACGAGCAAGTTTAGCTTCTGGTAAGACACTCATATTAATTACATCACCACCGAAAGATCTATACATCTTGGATTCAGCTCTTGTGGAGAATTGAGGACCTTCCATACAAACAACCGTCTTTTCTCTATCAAAATGCAATATGCATGGCTCCTCTGAATCTGGATTTGTTAAAATATCTTTGAATTGGTAGATATAATTAGCAAAAGCATCGGAAAATGGATTACCAAAACCAACATGACCAACTAAACCAGTTTCATTAAAATAAGAAGATTCTCTAATACCTTTAGTTCTGTCAATAATCTGTTGAGGTAAGACAAAATCTCTAGGTTTGATATGGTCTTGCAAAGAACCAACAGCACTAAAAGATAAAACAGCCTTCACGTTTAAAGCTTTCAAAGCTGCAATATTAGCTCTGAATGGTACTTTCGTTGGTGGATGTTCATGATGGGCACCATGTCTTGCAATAAAAGCAATATGGAATTCTTCTTTGCAACTTTCACCGTTAAACTTGGAAATAGTGACTGGAGAAGAAGTTTCACCCCATGGAGTTTGGATAGGAGGCAAAACTGCAACAGGGCTCAAACTATCTAAATTATAAAGACCAGTACCACCAATAATAGCTAATTGAATCACACCAGTGAATACGTTTGGTAAGTCAGCAATAGTCATCGTTATTTATAAGTCGTTTTTACTTCTTTTTTTTGAATCTTTCTCTGAAAATGCAAACTAATGACTTTAGAATTCGTTGAGTTCAATAAATAATAGCCAAAGTTGTAGCAGATACTATCAATCAACTTATATATAACTCTTCTTTTCTTTATTTCATCTCATCTCATCTCACAAAAAAAAATGTTCACAGATATTTTTCATCTCGAAATCCGATTGTGTACTGAAAAATATCTATAATATACATATTTGTATATAAAAGACATATATAATAACAAATCAGTGAAGAAATAGGTAATATAATGGGGAATACACTTAGAATATATAGTTAATCTATGGCATTTAGTAATATGTACAGATCTCTTAAAAAAAACAAAGAAATTGGGATAGAACAAATCGTATTTACAGTTGAAACTCTACTCTGAAAAATGTTGATTAGTGAGTTTCGAAACCAAAACCTTTCATACAACTCTTGTACTTCTCAATAAATTCGACGCATTTGACTGAATCCTGACCATTGAATAATAAACAGTTATCTCTTTCTTCCTTTTCAACCTTGCAAACACAACATGGTTTTGGTTTGTCCTCAGTGGTATTAGTTTTATTATCTTCTCCAGCCATTTTTGCTTAAAACCTGCTTATCTTTTGAATATATATATTTACTAGTATTACTATTACTATATCTTATTATGATATGTCAGTAATCTTTATATAGGAATAGAACAGAAACATTCTTTCATTTAAAAAGTGAATTATTACTAATAACTAAGTGAAATAATTTTTTATCCTTTATACCGTCGTATTTGCTCAAATTGTTAAATATGTAAGAGAGGTCTGTCATGGCTAAGAGGAAAGAATACTTTATTATAGTTCTATATGTGCAATAAATAAGGGTTACAGAATCAAGAGATTGGATAGTTTCTAGGTTTCTGAAAAGCCAGTTAAATCGATTGGACTCTTCTGCTATATGGGTTCCCTCCAGCTGTGCAATGACACAAATTGTAGATTAATTGAAAATAGAGTTTTCATGTGTAGTATGTATTTATGGTTAGAGCTTTCAATGTCTCTAAATCATAGATATCTTCTTCATCTGATGCCTCTTCTTTGAATTCTTGAGCTGGCTTACTATCATTGTTATTATTTTCAATTGATGAGTTTTCTGTATTTGTGAGATTTAAATTAATCATTTGAGTGTTAAATCGTATATGAATTAGTGTCCTTATCTTTTCTTGTGTAGTCGGTGTGAGGTCTTCGATGATGTAATTGCTAAGGTTTTTAGAGGAATTTTCCGTTGCGAATAAATCATTATTTTCATGATCATATAATGTTTTGTATGCTTGGTCTGAATTGGGTTTCAAAGTAGGTCTATGATTTGGTATTCTGTTATAATACTGTGTATAGAATAAAATTTTCAAACCATCTAAAACAATGTCCTCTTTATTAATAAAATAGAAGGTGAGGAGGGGTCTATTTTTCATACTGATGGCATCGATTGCAACGGCATCATCCTTCTTATACATTTCTAGGAAAATATTATCAGAATCGTTCGATTTGGAATTGTTCGTAATATCATCACTATCAGTAACAACGATATATTCATTTGATAGTGTACTTGTGACACTTAATAATGAGTTGGTACCGCCGTCAGTTTGTTCACTAGATGAAAAGGAAGAACGTGGTTTTCTAGAATGTGAATTATTAAATGAATGAGGTCTGAAAGCTTTAATTTCTGAAAAAGATATTATTGTTGTCTTAGTAACTGGCTTTTTAACAACTTTTTTATTCGGTTGATCAATCGAGTCACATATAATTTCATTGTTCACATTGTATGGTTTATCAATAGTTTTGGTATCAAACTCTCTCACTAAAATTTCTCTTTGATTATCCGATACAATTAAATATGCAACTTTTGGATTAGAAGTATTTTCTTCCAAAGGATTTTCTGTATAAAACCAAAAACCTTTTTGTAATTGAATTATTTTTTGATGTTTTACATAATCAAACACTTGATTTAGTAACATATCCCGAAATTCTACCATTTCATTGGACCATTTCGAAACTTGCAATTTATAAACCTCATTTACCTGTAGGTTTCTAGCTTCATCGTAAGTGATGTTGTTTATAAAGTTAACACAATAATTGGATGTTTCTGTTAGGTCAGACGCAACCCCAAGGTTCTCAATATTAATCTTTTTTTTTAGTTCATTCATTATCACATCAGCCAATTGTAAAATAGAATCAAAATCTTGCTTGTTATTACCATCAGCATGGGATATGATCCATAGTTTCAAAATTTTAGTCATCAATTCAAACATAATTAAATTCCTACAATAAACAATTGATTGAAGGAATGGATTTGTTATGTCATCTTCCCCAATCTTCTTTATAAATGAAATTGTTAACTTTGAAGCTGAAAGCAACACAGCACAAAATGGGAAAAGGTTTTGATTTTCAAATAGCAATTGCTCACCTACTGATTTTTGAAATGAATTATTATTTGAATGTAAAAATATGATAATGTTTAAGTAATCGAGTAACGTAAAATCACTTTTCTCATGATACAATAAATGCGCCTCTGATTTAGATCCAAAAGTTTCTTCACCATATATTTCTCTTATTTTTCTAACTATTAAATCAGAAATCATTGCTGTAGGTTTTTCATACTTAAAGTGGTTAATAGTATTATAAAGCTTACTCACAGCAGGAATGTATTTATTGTTTATGCAATCCAATATAGGTTTGTTTGAATAAAAATGCAACGGAAAGCTTGAATCAAGCTTTAGAGTAAAAATCATGGAGTCAGAATATAAATATCCAATAGCTTCATCTTGGTTGATTGTTAAAAAAGAATCAAGCACATCTATAAACAATGAAATTGCCTTCACAGTATCGCAAACAAACAATGATAATTTGTCATCTATTACATTTTGATTCATTTTTTCTTCCATCAATATAAGAGCTATTTTAGATAAATCGTATTGATTAATATTAAAGAATATTTTTTTAGCTATATTATTTTCCTTGGAAGACTTCAAATATAGAGTATCTTGATTTCCTTCTTTACTGAAAAATCCTGTCAATATGCTAAGTATGATGTGAATAGTATTTTGAATTACTTCCGAAGAGACTTCTGGAACTGTCAAAATCGATGTAATCATTTCACATAATTTTTGATTAGCAAATACATCCTCTAGAAAGATAGTTTCGTCACATACTTCAATGAAATTTGTCAATAAATCATATTCTTCGACATTTTTATTTTCATATAATATTGGTATGATTTTTGTAGCCTTAAAGGACTCTTCTTTGCCCAAGGTGCTACCATTCTCGATTGCACTTAGTATTATCGGTTTTAATTCACTTATAGATAGCATAATATTAATATCTCCTAATTGCATGTAAATTCACTAGTTTGGTACCATAAATGTTCTATTCAAAAGAATTATATTTTTACCTAAAAAGGCTTACACTGGCTTAATAACGGTTGTAGTAAAGCAAACTATGTAACTCGCAAAAACTGTAGTGACTTGAACCCAGTACTTAATATTCAAATTTAGTTGAGAATATATTATATCTTCTAGTTATGTTTGTTTAGTCTTAATGGTTGAAAACATTAAATAACTTCTTTATCATATATTTTTTGAAATTATATATTAGTTCTTATGAATGAAAAATTCATATATATATAAAAAGTGAAAAATCTAGTTCAAGAATCAATTGGTTCACTTTTTTATTTCATATAAGTAGGTAGTTCTCATAAGATACTATACTGAATCGACTAATATATTACTCGGTAGGTAGTGTTTGAATTGGTTTCTATAGTTTAGTTTTACTTCATCCACTCAAAAAGCAAGATCATCCATTGGAAATTTTAAGGTTTTGTTTTGTCACCATTGAATAAATAATAATGAATATTAGTAGTTGCGATCCAATTGATAGAAAATTGGAACGATTTAATGATGAAAATGTGATATTTGATAATTATTCTAGGTATGATGAAGCTGAGTATGATTCTGATATTCTGCCATCGAATGAGACGCTCATATCTTTAGATGAATATATCAATAAGGTGTTACCGTTATATCTGGAAAAGATTTTTGAAGAGCATAGAGTATTAGGATTAGGTAATAAAAATAGTAAAAATAGCATACACGATAAAGGTAAAGATAAGGAGGAATCAAGGCCATTTGTGAACTCAGATAAAACGCAAAATGATGAAATTTTGGGCAAATACAACAAGTTAATGGAAATTTTAAATGAACCTTCATATCAGTTTAAGGCTGATAACCAATATTTATATGGGAATAACATGTTACATTCTAGTGTTGAAGGATCTACATTTTCAACATGGTCATTTGTGGAAGGTATGGTAATAGGTCAATTTAGTGTTATCTTAGTCATTATACTGGTCTTGAAATTCTTCATTTTCAGCGAAGGGTCAGAATCCTCCCCAAAGCATACATCCTCTTTAAGTAGATCCAACTCAGGTGCTTCCTCATTCTTTGGTTCTAGTAAGTTGTATAAAAAGAATCTTTTTTTACCAAATCAATTAATATCTTCAATTGTAAAGAGAGGAGGTAAAGATGTTAATCATATAAATGAAGAAACCCTACATATCAGTTCTAATTTGAACACAATTTTAGAAAAGACATATTATGATGTTGATAGTCATCGACCTGAGTCATTGGATTGGTTTAATGTACTCATTGCCCAAATTATTCAACAATTTCGTGAAGAAGCTTTGCTTAAAGATAATATAGTTCACTCCTTAAATGATTATTTTACCAACAATTCAAGCAAGATGCCAGATTATTTAGATGATATTGAAATCGTTGAATTAGATATTGGTGATGATTTTCCAATCTTCTCTAATTGCAGAATTCAATATTCCCCAAATTTTAATAAAAGAAAACTAGAGGCTAAAATTGACATAGATTTAAGCGATAGATTAGCATTGGGTGTCAAAACAAAGTTATTATTAAATTATCCAAAAGCTTGTACGGCAGTGTTGCCAGTCGACTTAACAGTATCAATAGTTCGATTCCAAGCTTGTTTAAAAGTATCATTAACCAATGCAGAGGACCTAATACCAACTGCTAACGACATGTCTTCCAAGACAAGTGACACAGGATATTACCTTATGTTCTCTTTTTCTCCAGAGTATAAGCTAGAATTTGATATTAAATCTTTAATTGGATCAAGATCCAAACTTGAAAATATTCCAAAAATAGGTAGTTTGATTGAACATCATATAAAAAAATGGTTTGTGGAAAGATGCGTTGAACCAAGATTTCAATGTATCAAATTGCCAAGTATTTGGCCAAGAAGTAAAAACACTAGAGAAGAAAAGCCAGGCACCGATGATGACATATCTGTCTTTTCAGACAGGTAGAACTGTTTTTTATTGACTATAGAGTGTCTGTGTTTATAAATAATGTAAAGAGCCTGTTGTTGATATGATGGACTTATCGATAACACATTGTATTCCATATTTATTATTCATCAATGTTTGTTCTTCTGCTCCTAATCCAAGAGGATCTTGAGGGATCAGGAAATTATCGCTCATACTAAAATTCAAAATTGATAACAACTTGTTACTTTGTTTTGGTAGTTGAGAACCAGTGTGATTCCATTGGTTGTTAGTCTGGAAGGAATGAATAATTGGTCTATGGATTTTAGATATTTTAGTAATAGTGATATGATAATGAATTAAAATAGTAATGATAAACAATAGGAACATTCCAAACGATAATCGATAACTGTTGTATAATGTAAATAATCCAATCATAGATATCTCCAAACAATATACGCCGGTATAAAGCTGTGTCAGTGCTCTTATGTATAGTTTTCCATTTGTTTCAGCATTGTTAATACCAGAATATTGAAATTCAAATTGATATTTAAAAGAGAAGTATACTAAAGAAAATGATAAGGAACAGATAGGAAGAATTATTGGCGATATCACACTGTAAATGATTCCAATACTTTGAAGAACAGAAAATAAAGGGTATATTGATCCCCAATTAAAGTACAACGAGTTGTTTAGCCTTTTATTTTTTTTTCTTGTTGAACAAGTTTTATTACGATAATATAATAGTTCACATAATAATTCTTTTAGCTGAATGAAATTTCCTCCAGAATAAGTCAGTCCTCTAATAAGAACAAAAGAACAAAAAAAATTGGAACTCTTAGGTAATTCGTGAGCTAATAGGGTGGTAATCATCACCGGATTACTGATTATTTTTTCTATCAATAAAGAGATACCAGATGATATTGTCACGACAATAAATATATGAACAAACAAAAATATAAAAAACCATAGTTGAGTATTAATTTCTAGTTCTTCTTGAGTTCTACAACACCTCAAATGGCTTAACCATCTATAAATGTAGGGGACAATTTCTGTAATAAATACAAGTGACAGGATTGGGATCACAGAACTTAAAAGTTTACTAAATATTTTCGAATGAACGTCGATATTTGATATTATTGGAATTAATGATGTCAGGTATGGGATATGAGAAATCAATGTAATAAATGCAACAGGAATAATCCAACCTAAAATTACTAGGATACTAACAGTGAATGCAAACGTACTTTTCAAGAATTTTTTGAGAGAGCTTGTCATAAGTAAATTTGACCAGATGATTCCATCTTTGATTGGTAAAACCAACACTGAATTCCAATTATCTATATTAAACGAATTTAATATATGTCCAAATAGATATGCCTTAAATTTGGAGTCAAATGAAACAAATATTTTGTTGAAGTAATTAGGAAGACATAACTCAGAAATTTCTTTAAGTGAGGTAGAAGGGCTATTCAAAGAAATTACTGAAAACTTGCTAAAACTTGTTAAGCTTTTGTCTTTAGCTGTTAATAACTTATTTATCTCTTTGTAAGCATGTTCCAAATAATTCCTCCTCTGAAAGGTAATAATATCAATTTCAATATTATTTAATAATCTCAATTTTATTGACATTCTTTTTGTTTTAAAGTTTAGGAAGTCATTACAATTTTTTAGATAAAAAATTAATTTATGACACCAAAACATAATTTTTTTCTTGTTCCAAAATACACCTAAACTTTTCTCATTCAATACACCTTGAATTCGTAAATTATCTTTACTTTTATCAAAATATTTATATAATAAAATGTTTACTAATCTTTGTTCAATTGCTTCATCAAACTTAGTAATTTTCTTCTGCTCTTTCCTTAGATTTGGCACTGATTTTGGAATTCGTGTCACTTCAACTACAGAATCAGGAAAGATATTGTCCAAGTAATATTTCATCTTAGACTTTGAAGTGATCATTTTTTTTGGTATATTATCTATAAATAAAATTGGTTCTCTATTTTTAAGAACATATTCACTAGATGACAGTTTTTTTATAAATTTTAGTTCATTTAATAAAATAACATGAAACCAAAAGATAACAAAAAGTGTCAAAATTAGATGAAAAAACAATTTATCTGAGTTATCAGTGGATATATTTGACATATTCAAAATGTCTAATGATGTTGTCGCAAATTTCATAGTTTCTATTGAACCTGAAAATATATGTATCGGAAGCAGAACAGGAACGATCACCATCGCTAGTGATAAATTGAAAAATATCAATATATGCAAATATCGAATAAACAGATATGCATCAATACCACATGTTTGTAGATAACTTTCTAAATTTGCTTTATAAACAACTTTTATCCACCCAAAAATGCTTGAATTGATTTTTTTCTGATCGTTCTTGTGTAGACCATATCTTGATGAATTTATATTTGCTTGTGGACCTTCTTTCCTCAATATGGAAGATTGGTATAATTCGGTTAGTTTATTTCTAAGGAAATTAAATAAACTCAATTGGACTAAAAATATTAGAAATGACACAAGTATACCAGAGAGAAATGCACTTAAAGAGATACCAGCATGCTTATGCGCAGATCCAGTTCTTGTCGTATTTATTAATTTGGATAACAGTTTATAGGTAGTATTGCTGATGGGTTCTTTTGCATTTGAAATACTCCCATTATGTTTCAGTATTATAATTGAAGTGTCATCGTCGATATCAACGTACGTATACAAATGATTAGAAAAATAATCAAATAAGCTGGCTCTTTCAGATGGATATAAGTTCATAATTATGGCACTACTTTTGGTTTTATTTCTAAAAACTTGCCTATCACGTTTAAAAATTATAATATTCATATTAGCAGTCCTGACATTGCCATATATCTCATATATAAATAGTATTCTGTCTGCTTCTTTTTTGTGACGTCTTGAACTATAAGCCAAAAAACATTCGGAAACAAAACTACAGATACATAAGATAACATTTAGGATACTTAAATTACTTCTTTAATAATATAGGCTTCTTACTAAAACAATTAACTTACAAATTTCGAGTACAATTTAATGGGCCATGATGGTGAGCCATTGCTCGGTGGTTAATTACTAAGTTTCATGTAACTCTGTTGCCAGGTATAATGAATATATAAATTATTTAGTCTGTTAATAAATATCTTTGCAGTTATTATATCTTATATGCATTCATTCAATGATGTGATCATATATATGTGTATTTTTAAAACCATTGAGACCTCATTTCATAGTTTAGAAGCTTATGCCTTTATTGAGAAGGCATGCTTCGGAGCATAAAAGTATATTTCAAAATTATATTTGAAAACATTTAGGTAAACTCAAAGATCAAATAGTTGTAAAAATAAGATCCAAGATAGTAATACCATACAAGTCACTAATAATATTGCAATTGATATCCTAGGTGTATATTATAGGTTAACGTACAAAAATACTTGAGTTCATGGTTTTTTGCTGCTCATAATATAGTTCCAACAAAGAGATACACAAATGAATTATGATGATTCCACTGATTTGATATTAAATGATGTTAAATCGAATGATAAGTTGAGGAATAGAGATGATTCTGAATATGTTAATCTTAATGCATCAACCAATTCCTTATTAAATAAAGATTTAGGAGAATTACTGAGTAGGGTTTCGATATCAGAAACTGAACCAAAGGAACAAGAGAAAAAATGGTCAATTGATAACGAAGAGTATTTGGTAAGTAAATATAACGATTTACTTTCGGACGAGAAAAATTATCAAGATGATACTATTCTAGCTCAACTTTATAATAAAATCCAAGTATATTTATTGCGAAACAAAATGTCATTAGATTTTTTGAAAATGTTTAAGAGGTATATCTTTTATATTGTACAAAATGGAAGAGATCCGATAACTGATGATTACTTGATTAAACTTTCGACTCAACTAGACGACGGATACGAAATGACTCCAAAAATGAATGAACTGATATCCAAAATTTTAATAGATCCGGAAACAATTGAGATGAAGTTGGTGTATTTTCAATTTAACTCTGAAAGGAGACTAGTAAAAAATTGTTTTACACAAGTGCAATTACACTACATACTTGGATCCTCTCTCCATAAACTTGAAGTTGAGTGGAAATCGTACCTCATTAGCAAATATTTCACAAAGTGGAATGATGCTCATTCTTTTGAAGCTTTAAATGGTGAAAAGGCTATCCAGTTTGATAAAAGAAGGTTATTATCATATGGCTTTGACAATATATATACCTATCTCATGAAAATAAGATCTTATAATAAAGCAGTTGATGATTATGGAAGAAAAAAAATGTTCATTGCTATAAAACAAAATTTGGAGAGGAAAAAAGTAATGGAGTTGAAGTCTGATAGCTTATTAGCTCATAACACATTCAAGCTTTTTATGAAAAACTGGAAACTTAATTTGAAATGCAAAAAATATAAACCAACCTCCTCATATTCAAAAGCACAAGGATTTAATAGATGGGTTACTAGGCGACAAATTTCTTCTGCAAGAATCAAGAAAGCTGAAATCACAAGGTATGTTTTGGTAGTTCAGCCAATATTTAAAAAGTGGTTATCGAAAATTAATGAAAAGGATAAAAATTATCAAAGATTGCATAAATTAGAAAGACTTTTCATCTTAAAAAAAACCTTGAAGACAATGATTGGAGCATTCAAAAATCAACAAATGCTATTCCATGTTCAAAGTCGACTTGATGATATCCAAAAAAAAATGGTATTTGAACAAATCTGGAAAACCAGATTCCAACAGAAAATTAACCTCTATTCACTGCAAAGTATCCAAGAAGATCGCATTAAAAAGAATAAGATAATTAAATGGAGCAAAATTGTAAAAAATAGAAAAAATGCTTCAAATACTTACACTAAAAATTTACTAAAATATTCTCTTCGAAAATGGTATTACAAATCAGCATTAATTAATAACGACAAGTTCATAACAAGAAAGTCAGTTCAGGTGAGCTTCGATAACTGGAAATTATTATATTTACGGAAAAAGAAAATTAAGAACGCCTATCTTCACTTCATTTTGCAGAAGCATATGCAAAAATGGAAGACTAACACTGCTCTTTCACTAGATAGAGAGGACAAGGCTCTAGCCTTTTACGAGAACTGCAAGCAAAAAACTGCATTCAACACTTGGCACAAAAAATTAACTGATATTGATAATTTAACACATAAAGTCAGTTTCTTTCATAACTTTAAAGCTTTTAAAAGAATTCAAAGAAAATTAGCCCTTGTTAATTCAGCAAAACATGAAATGAAAAATTTGAAGAATGATTTTAACCAGAAGTTCCTAAACTTAACGTTTAATTTTTGGTTAGAGAAAGCTCAACAATCAAAAGATATAAGATTAAATGAATTACTTACAATATATAAGAGTAACTATAAAGAGAAACTATTGACGAAGTATTTCAATGCATGGACAGAAAAGGATTCTTTAATTGATGAATGTGTGAAAAAAGCAAAATATATGAGAGACTACTTTTTAAAAGAGAAACTTGTAAATTTAATTATTCAAAATATTAATAGTCGTAATGAATTAACGGAGATTGCGTCTGAAATTAGAAGTGAATCGTTAAAACATATGACTTTTCATACATGGAAAGAAACTTACAAACACTCAACAAAATTGGAAGAGATTTTTCAAAAAGAATTGGAAAACAAGAACGTTGTATTACTATTGAATTATTTGAATATCATGAGCATGAAAATGTTGAAGATACGGAGAAACAAAGAAATGATAACTATATTTAGAGCTAGATGGGACAGAGCAATATTAAGAGGATTGATATTATTATGGAAAACTCGAGTTCAAAATTCACCTAAAAAAGTTCGATTACAAAGAAACAGAAATTTAGAGACACCAAGAAGAAAAATAACAGAACTAACTAATTCCATTCCCGGTTCACAATTAGTGAAAAATTATAAAGTTGAAGCAATGAAATCCAGATATAGTAAAGTTCGCCATTCAATTCCAAGTCCAATAAAAAATTCATCTGCATTCGGATCGACAATTAGAAAGAAAGTGCAACCAAGAATCACAAACGTAAATGAATCACCAACCCCAGTATCGCCACCAAAATTAAATCTAAATCGTAGATATAATATTTCAGAAAAAAACTACACAGGACTTGACTTTAAAAGATTACCAAATATTAAACTAGAGCCAGTTGTCGATAGGTCGCAAATGGAAGAAGACAGTGACATCGCAGAATTTAACGAATCACCAACTCGTAAGGCATCGAGAGGATTATAACGTCTTAGCCAATATTCAAAAAAAAAGTTTCTAATTAGATACAGCATGGTCTAATCATTATTGCATCAATAATAAATATAAATTTGTAACATTATACATTAAATTGATTAAAAGTAAAGCTTTATATAGTGTTCTTTACTGTCATTTGCTTAGTTTACCCGGTGTTAATGTTTTTTCAGTTCACAAGCTCTTAATTTTAAGGTGGCAAAAACATCAAACTAAAGATTCAATTACTAGCAAATACATATATAAAAGATGAATTATATGATAATGGGGATATGTAAGTTAGAATCATTCTATATTTGTAGGAATTGGTTGAATGAATTTAGTGCTAGCATTAGATTGAATTGGTTAGTTTTAGTATTTATTGCTTGGGTGTTTGCAACTTTCATTAAAAATTGATAATTGTATCAAAAAAGAAAAATAAGAATGAACGGTATTCAGGTGGACATAAACAGATTAAAGAAAGGTGAAGTTAGTTTAGGTACTTCTATTATGGCAGTTACCTTTAAGGATGGTGTTATATTAGGTGCTGATTCTCGAACTACTACAGGTACTTATATTGCGAATCGTGTTACTGACAAATTGACTAGAGTTCATGATAATATATGGTGTTGTAGATCTGGTTCTGCAGCTGATACTCAAGCAGTAGCAGACATTGTTCAATACCAATTAGATTTATATACAGCACAATTTGGGGAGCCTTCTCCTCGTACAGCAGCTTCCATTTTTAAGACAATGTGTTACGATAATAAAGATAATTTAAGTGCTGGTATAATCGTTGCTGGATTTGATGAAAAGGAAAATAAAGGGGAAGTATATAGTATCCCATTAGGTGGTTCTATGCATAAGCAATCGTATGCCATTGCAGGTTCTGGTTCAGCATTTATATATGGTTATTGTGATAAAAATTATAAAGAAGATATGACCAAAGAAGAAACTGTTGATTTCATGAAACACTCATTATCACAAGCAATCAAATGGGATGGTTCTTCTGGTGGTGTGATTAGAATGGTCGTCCTAACTAAAGAAGGTGTTGAACGTTTAATTTTTTACCCAGATGAATATGAAAATTTATAAAATTTTTATCAGATTTACAATTTTGCATAATAGATATAATAAATATATTAACAATATTATACCATTCGTTTTTTACTACTACTTGTTGAAATAAAACACACTTTTCTGTTTATGCATACCTATATATATAAATTATTGTGACATCCTCAACTGACAGCAATTTTTCAATCACACAGGTAACATGATTATTGAAAAAATGCAGAAATAATTCACCCATTTATATAACTTCAAGGTTCACTTGTTGAACAGTTAGCATTGAACTAAATGTGCCATTAGCTGAAAATTTGTACCCATGAATACCGTATTTTGTGTTGAGAGCATCTCATCTTAAAGATGTCCAATTATAATAATCTGATTCCAAAACTCATCTAGCCCGACAAATAATATATGCCGGGATCGAAAATTAAACAAAAAGTAAATAAATAATAAAAGTATATAGGCATATTTAACAAACATTAAACTACTAATTAAATTTTAAAATTATCTACAAAAGTTGAGACTTTCCAAGAATCTGGGACAAAATCTACTACTTTAAAAGCATTAGATTATTTTGTTTGTTTTTGTTTGAAAGTGCCTGCTTTTCTATATCCTTAAGATCATTGTTTGGATCAAAATTGATTTTCATTAAACTGATTTAAGAACTTTAGAGTACAATATAAGAAAAACAATCGATTCATATTATTATTACTATTAAATTTATTAAAAGAAACTAGAGTAATTCAGTATGGCAAGTTTGGAAGATTTGATCCCAACTGTTAATAAGTTGCAAGATGTTATGTATGATTCTGGTATTGATACACTCGACTTACCTATTTTAGCTGTTATTGGATCTCAATCTTCAGGGAAGTCATCTATATTGGAGACATTAGTAGGTAAAGATTTTTTGCCAAGAGGAACTGGTATAGTGACAAGAAGACCATTGGTATTACAACTAAATAACATTTCATTAGATTCTCCATTGATTGAAAAAGACAATACAAATGGGTATGATGAAACAAATGCTACTTCCGAATTATCACTAGAAGATCATTTACAGAGAAATAATCCTAATTATACTCCAGCTACCCGTACAAAAGGTAGAACTGAATGGGGTGAATTTTTACATAAACCAGGTCAAAGATTTTATGATTTTTCTGAAATAAGAAAAGAAATTGCTACTGAAACTGAAAGGATAGCTGGTAATAACAAAAGTATCAGCAAAATCCCAATTAATTTAAAAATTTACTCTCCTCATGTATTGAATCTAACATTGGTAGATTTACCAGGTATTACAAAAGTTCCTATTGGTGAACAACCCCCAGATATTGAAAGACAAATTAAAAATTTATTGCTAGAATACATAGCGACACCAAATTGTATTATTCTTGCTGTTTCTCCTGCAAACATTGATTTAGTAAACTCTGAAGCTTTAAAATTAGCGAGGGAAGTTGATCCGATGGGTAAGAGAACCATTGGGGTAATTACAAAATTAGATTTAATGGATTCAGGGACACACGCTTTAGATATTTTATCAGGAAAATTATATCCATTGAAATTAGGATTTGTTGGTGTAGTCAATCGTTCACAACAGGATATTCAATTGAACATCTCCGTTAAAGAATCATTAGATAATGAAGAAGATTTTTTTAAAAGACACTCAGTTTACAGAACGATCTCAAATAGGTGTGGTACACGTTACCTAGCCAAACTATTAAATCATGTTCTAATGAGTCATATTAGGGACAAGTTACCTGATATCAAAGTTAGGATTAATACTTTAATTAGTCAGACAGAAGAAGAATTAGCATCGTATGGTGGTGAAGGGAAAATTACCGAAGAAAATAGAGCTAGCCTAGTTCTTCAATTAATGAATAAGTTTGCATCCAAGTTTACATCTTCCATTGATGGTACATATTCGGATATAGGCACTAAAGAACTATGTGGTGGTGCCAGAATTTATTACATCTTTAATCATATTTTTGGTAACTCCTTAAATTCTATCATTCCAACGGCTAATTTAACCATGAAAGATATTAGAACTGCAATTAGAAATTCAACTGGTCCAAGACCATCCCTATTCGTACCAGAATTGGCATTTGATCTTTTGGTAAAACCACAAATTCAACTTCTTCTTGATCCTTCTCAAAGGTGTGTGGAATTAGTTTATGAAGAATTAGTCAAAATATGTCATAGTAGTAGTTTTCCAGAACTTGCTAGATACCCTAAATTACAGAGTATGTTAATTGAAGTTGTCAGCGATTTATTAAGAGAAAGACTGTTACCAACTAGATCATATGTCGAAAGTTTAATAGATATACACAGAGCTTATATTAATACTAATCATCCAAACTTCATTAGTGCTACCGATGCTATGTCGTCTATTATACAATCCAAGAAAAAAGAAGTAGTTGAAAAGGGTATTAATGCTTCTCAAAAAAATTTAGCTGTACAAACAAATCAAGATGATAAGGCATCAACTGAATCAACGGGATCAATAGATGAGCTCGAATCGAAATCAGATAGTGAATTTGGAGATACCTCGGATGTCCAAAATATGAGACAGTCAAAAGAATCCTTCTTAAACTATTTTTTTGGAAAAGATTCGAAAATAGAAACAGGAAATTCTCCCTATAATATTGAAGGCTCTATGAACGACACATTATACTCAGATTTAGATCGTACTGTTAACCTGTCATCACTGAAGATAGGTGATAATCAATATTTCTATGATGATGATGTTAATGCAACCCCTGCTTTGACTGAAAGAGAACAACTTGAATGTGAATTAATTAAAAAGTTAATAGAATCTTACTTTTCAATCGTTAGAGAAATGATACAAGATCAAGTTCCAAAAGCCATTATGTGCTTATTGGTTAACTTTTGCAAAGATTCTTCTCAGAATCAACTCGTTACAAAATTGTACAAAGAATCGATGTTTGACGAGCTGCTAATAGAAGACCAAAGTCTATCTCAAAATCGTTCAAACTGTTTAACATTATTAACGACATATAGAGAAGCTTTTAATATTATCAATGATATTATGTAAATACACCTTAAAATACTTACATAGACTTTTAATATCTATCAAATATGAGTTGCACAGGAAACAATTATTTAACTTCTGTTTTATTTATTATTGCTTTAAAAATAATAATATTCCTGATAAACCATTCTTTCCTAAAAAAAAGAAGTAGGAGCATAATGAAATTATTGACCGAATCATAAAAATATAGAAGATAAAAATTTGTTCAGAACGAATATCATTTTATATTTCAGTGTAACAACTAAACTTGGTTCGGAAACAGCACTTATATTATAAATTTCTTTATAAAAATTGTTAATATTATTCAATTCAAAAATAAATTAATTTATAAATAAGAGATTTATTAAAAATAAAAAACAAGTTTTTAATAACTTAAAAAATAATGCACGTGGAATACCTAAGTACTTTAAATATCTACAGTTAAATTTTATGCGGTTTTCTTCACGGTGATGATCTCGGAATAGGGGTTTATTCTCAACGATATCAGTTAAAGTACATCTTATAAAATTTATAAAATTTATAAAATTCATAAAATTTCTACTGGTTTCTCCATACAAGAAATATGTATATCTTGAGAACAATTGAAGGTATCTTGAAAGCCTGAAGATTCTGGTTTATCTTTTTCAACTAGTGTACGATGAATTTCTGTGAATCCTAGTTTCTTTTCATAATAACTTACTAAATTATGCTCCACAATTACATTTGCAACCAGTTTAGTAGCACCAAATCTTTTAGTAAAGTCTTCCATTGAAATTTCAAAAATTTTGATTCCGGCTCCTCTTTTGAATGAAGTGAAACCAACAACTTCGTAATTTTGGCTGTCCAAATGTTTATATCCAATAGTTGCCAAGGTTTTATCCAAAGGAAACTTAAAATTCAAAATATTGTCAGAAATACCGAAAAAGTTATCAGTATCATAAGCACTGGTGTTTTGATTAAAAAATTGGCTTCTAAACTCAGGATCAGATCTGATACTAGGATCCATCATTATGTAGAAGAAACATTTATCATCAGATTTATTAAACCCTAAATCTGCAAAAAATGAGCTGCCAGACGCAATTCTTGGGCTCAAAACTATTTTATATTCAATAGCTGGCTTCTCATAACCTTTATTTAGAATCAAAGTTAAACTTTCTTTGGTTTCTGCCGATGACTGTTTTAATCTGTCAATAGGCAGAGCTAGTATTATTGGTTGTGATTTCGTCATGGTATATTTGGTGATTTCTGAGCAAAACTCTTGAAACATTACTATATAGAAGTATAATAATTATTCAAACTTTGTATAGTTTTACTTGCTATGAATTCAAGAGAATTTAAACCAAATAAAAGTCAGTAATCATCAATTTCAATGTTAAAGATTGATACTTAACGCGCACATAAAGGTAATTACAATTTCAGCTGATTCTAAAATTATGAAATACACAATTTTATGTAATCAAATATTTATATCTTACATAATTGAACCCTGTAAAATATTATTTGATAGATTATTTAGACGACTTTATATATTGTAAACAATCATTACTTAGTTCTTGGGTGGGAACAAGAAAAGGTATATGCATACTATTTTATGTTTTGATAGTAGAATTTTCATTTCTCATAACTTTCTAATCTCTAAAAAAATTAAAAGACACTAAATGTAAAAACGCTTATTGTCAAGTCTTGAAGTCTATATTGTAAATTTTGTAACTACTTATTTCTAAATGAATTTAAGTTATTTAGATAATGTTTATGCATATTCGAGTTGAAGATTCTGGAGGGAAGAAATTATTTTATATGGTAGGACTTGATTCACATCCGGGGCAGTTATGAAGCACCTCATGAATAAAAATATCACAATCTATGCAGAAATCATGCTCACAATCTTGACATCTGTAACGAGAACTCGTTAGTAATTCTCCAGTTTTGTTGTTCCTCAAAGATGGAAAAGTAATTTGGCAACTAAAACAACTTTCAGTTTCAAAGACCCCATTGGAAGGTACTTCACTAAATGTTTTCAATGGCATTAAATGATGGTATGAACGGGCTAAATGTGTAGACAAAATTAACATCAATTCACAACAAGGACAAACGGTCGGAAGTGAACAAACTTTACTATTACAGTTAGGACAAAAATATCCGCCATAGACAAGTTTGGAATGACAGGCACAGAATGTGGGATTATCTTCGAATACTCTAGTTGGAAATCCCATTTTAACTAAAGTAAATGCTTTATTGATTTTGTTCACAGGTAATGGTGTAACAGCTTCATCAAACAGTTCCTTGAAATGCGTCTCATCTAGAATAACTCTATAAAATGATTCGTCATCATAATTCGTTGCCTTACACAATTCTTTACAAATTGCAACCTGAGCTGATAAACCAATCACCTTTACACGAATTTTTTCTGTCACTAAAGAGTGAATAGTCTGATGAATATCACCAGGATCTGTACTAGACAGTCCTCCAAATACTATTAATACTTCTCTTGTACAATGAGCAGGAACTGGTAATAATAAGCCTCTTGCCATTTCTAATGCATTTTGAAGTGATGGATTTCCTTTAGGTTCTTGTCGACGAATCGACTTCAAGGCATCAATATGGGCTTGGGGATTTCCACCAATTGGGGTCAGTAAATTAGCCAATCCATTACGCATAATTACTATACTTAATTGGGAGATAGGATTTTGATCAAAAAATTCATGAATGAAATCAATGGCATATTGAATACTCATAGCATTACGGTTGGGTCTCAAATCTTTTTCAGACATTACTTCACTACAATCTAAAACCAAAACTAACGACCTGATGATACCCCTTTGATATGGAGTTACAATTTTTTGAGCAAACCTTTTTTTACGAGCTTCAACAATACTAGCTACCAATGAAGCCATGTCATTTTCATCATCGACAGTTACTAAATCCCAACTTCTCTTTAGCTCATCTTCCCAAGAATAACCACCACTAGCACCAACTAACTGATCATTGCTAATTTTCATTTTTTTTCCTCTTTTATCTTTCTCTTTCTCTCCATCTTTCTTTTTATCATTTTGTTTTGAATTGATGTTCTTACCTGAACTTTCATTATTTACTGGTTTTTGAGCTACATTATTCCTAACTGTGTCAACATTTTCTATTCGAGCTTTTTTATCTTTATTATCTACCTTCTCTTCAATATTGTCTACATCTTCCTCATCACCATTGAAAGGAACTTGTTTCAATTTTCTCTTCTGTGTTATGGAAACATTTATTTTATCTTCGTCTTCATCTGATTCCGATTCGATTCTTATGGTAGGTGCCATCTTGATAGAATTTCTTGAATATTCAATATATAAAGAGTTCTATTGTAAGAATATAAACCTATAAATTCTTTTTCTATAACCCAAAAATAATTTGGCAATATACTTGAAGTTAATTTCCACTCTCATCTTAATATACTATTTTCATTATGCAATATTTTTGAAATTTTGATTTAGTATTTCTTAAAATTTACCGAATGTTTTTATTCTTCATTTTAGTTACAGCAATTTACTTCAGAGAATGAAAACCATAAAGTACTTCAATGCATAACAGTACATCTATATATTATAAAAAGAAAGATTGACATTTTCAGTACCATTTCCAGGCAATCGTCATTTCAAAATCATCTAAATAAATACTAAAGATATAATCGTTGAATGTAAAACCGTTAAAATATATAAGCATCAGAAAGCATGTTGATCAAAAAATGGGACCATATGCTAATAATTTCTATCTAAAAAGGCTTCTTAATTGTTAGCCTTCTCATTAATTGAGAGGGTTTTTTGCTTAATTTCGATGGGTTTGACTTTGATGACTTCATTTTCCCCTTCACTTGGTTAACCGTTTCAGCCGGTCTATCATAATCTCCCATTACAGTGTTCCTGTTATTGTAGTTAGTAGATGTTTCACGAGCTTTAAAATCCTTTCTACTATTTTGCAAATTTGAGTTATCGACATATTCTTTGGATTCGTAATTATCTTTCACAACCTTTACTGTTTCATTTTCATTATTCAATGCTGGGCTTGCAATCAATAATTTTTGTTTGTTTAGTCTAAATATTTGTGAAACTGGTTTCAAATAAATGGATGCAATGGTACCAATATTCAATTCTAACTCTTGTAACGTTATTGGATCTAATTTTGTGTTCAATTCTATAAGTGGTAAGTCTCCATCAATGATATCTAATACAGTTTTCTTTGTAAGATTAGGATCATTTCGCTGCATCATTGTTAACAGACGCCAATACATAAATGCCCTTCCTCGAATATCTGGGTTGTCAATATCTTCTGTACAACATTTCAAAACTTGCATACACATTGCTTCAGATTCCTTTGAGCTAGATCTAATAAAAAATTTTATTGAACTGTTCAATATGGAATATTGTACTTCCAGACTTTCTTCTTTCATATTAGAGGAAAACTTTTTGAATACATCCAAATAATTAGGAATGCTATTAGAGTAGTTAGTTATTATCCATATTATTGAATTTTTTGCTTCACTTTCGTTAATGAAATCGACATATTTCACTAAAGAATTGACGTATTTACTATACCGATCTGGGTACTTTCTCAAAATATTTCTGAAAACTGATGTAATTTCTTGTACAACATATGCAACACCGAATTCCAATAAACTTAAAAGAGTGTTTACACAATCATCAGCACAATCTTCGTCTAACTTCACTGCTAAATTACCCACTGCTCTAATAGCTTTTCTAGACATCTGTATATTAATGTCTGTAGAGTACTGCTCTAGTTCTTCTAATATTTGAGGAAGGGTATTTTCATTTGCTAGAAGGTATAAACATTCAAGTTTTGTATCTTTGATATAGATGGGATCATTATACTCAACAAAAAAGTAAGAAATATCAAGTTGAAACAAAGTGTTTTCCCTGCTCAAAAGTAAGAGAATGACATTTCTTAACGTTAAAAATTCTAACTCAGCTGGCTTATTCAATAAAGCAATGATTGAGCTTGATAATTTCGTTGATATTTCTTCAGTTGTAAACTCAACATAATTTAGTAAATACACAATAAATTTCAAAGTATTTAGCGCAACTGATGTATTAACATGCTGGAGTTGTGGTATCACTAATTGGATCATGCTCGTAGAATCTTCATGAGTTTGTGGAACAACTTTACCAGTAAAACATTCCAGAACTGATGATTTTTCCCATTCGTTTAGCTCTGGCAACATTTCCAAAATATCAAAGGCAATAGGTACAGGTAATACTATGTTATTCATTTTTATATTCCTCTCTGTGATATTATAAACGGTGTTTAAAGCTGCAACAATTAAGGATGGCTCCTTAGATTCATTTGCAATTATATCCATTAAAGTATCTACTAGAGGTAAAACTTTATCATGATCAAACTCATCCAATAAATCTAAACAATAAATTGCTTCTTTAGTCAAATCACTTTTGGCAAGGGACGACCTATTCAATATATGTGAACTAAAATTCAAACCTTCATCAAAAAATTCTAGAATTGGAATCATGGTCAAAGTTTTCAATGCAAGCATTTGTATTTTTTGATTCTTATTATTCAAGTCACTTTTGATATATGGTAATGCCTCTTGTATGTTTTTTGGTTTAGAAGGACCTAATTTCCTTATATATTCATGACAAATTCTTTTCGTCTCATAGTCATCTTCAGTATGCCAATTTTTCAATATATCAGGTAACAAATAAGACATTTCATTCATATTTCCCAATGTTAAATTTGCTATGATTTTTCTTAAAGCAGTTTTTTTCTTCAATTCATTATTCTTAAGTTTTTTATTACTAACATTTTGAAGGTCTGTAACTATTTCACTTGCCTTATATTTAGCAAACAATCTTTGATCAGACATATTCACTTATGAATACCAAATTGCACTTTTGAACCTCTCCTTTGAAATGTTATTATCTTACTGAAGTTATATCTTCTGTATCCTTAGGAAAATAGACTGGATCTATAGTTTCAATTGGTCCTTAAGTCAATAACCTGTTATTTTATCAAACATAAATTACAACTTATTTCATTTCTAAAATATTATATTTGGTTTCTATCTTAATTCTTCACCCTATAGAGTCAATTTAAAAAAAAAGAATTCGACAACTGCAGGATTCGAACCTGCGCGGGCAAAGCCCAAAAGATTTCTAATCTTTCGCCTTAACCACTCGGCCAAGTTGCCAAGAAAACTTGTTAAATTTGACGTGACAGTACAATTCAACTAATTACAAACAAGTTTTGCTAAATTCTAATACTAATAAAGAATAAAATTGTACCAATACATTTTCTAAGTAACTAATATTTATAATATTCTATTGGATATGAAATATATAGAGATAATTATACATTGTAATTTATAAAATATCCACCATTTTTGGTCTTTTAAATTTATGCTCATTGTTTCCATTTATGCAAGTATCTAAATATTGAATAATGTTGTCAATATTTTTTCCATCACTATTTTGTGATTCAATTAAATGCCATCTAATTTTTGAACACTCATTAATATCAGTCTTGTGAATGAAATTCCTTGCATTATTTTCTCCATATATACTGATAAATTCTGCTTGGGTTACGTATATACTCCAATCAATTAATGGGAACTCATCTCTATCTAATTGTCTTTTTTTTTTCAATCTGGGTGAAGGTGCAGTATCATTTTCTTTATGATAGAACAATCTTAGTAAAAAAATGCATTCTTTTCTCATTATTCCAGGTATTAGTGTAGTTTCAATATTATTGTTGCTGTTTACAAATCTCTTTGTACAATCATCGTTTTGAATAGATAAAACAGTACCATTCCCACCAAAACGTTCATTCCCACATCCAAATACTATATAATTGATTCCCAACTGTTTTAGGGCAGATGCACACATGATACAAGGCTCTACAGTAACGTAAACAATAACATCATTGAAATTTATTCTAGTGATATCATTATTGTTAATTGACAACAGTTTGTCAATGGCAATAAATTCCGCATGTGAGATACCATTTAACTTCTGATTCGTCATATTCATACCATAAGAAACAATTTTCTTATCTGTCTTATCAACAAATATACATGCAACGGGAGTTTCATCATTATTTAACGTATGTTCTGCTAACTTAACAGTCAACTCCATAAAATGAAGATGGTCATCTAAACTAAACGGTAGAGCAGTCATTTTCAATTTTTCCTTAGCTTTTAAATTTTTTTTGACACAAACCAAAACCCTACATACCTAATCACAATTCACCATATAAAAATAGATTCCCACATACGTATCTGAACCTTCATTCTCCTGTTCCTGTTCTTGAACTGAATCTAACTTCCAACCTCATCGCATCGCAACATTTTTTTTTCAATTTTTCACTATAAAACTTTCACCTACATTACAACCAAAGGTCCCACTACAAGAAACCAAAAACAGTTCAGTCTTACTTACATGCCAAGAAAATAACATTAAGAACATTAAACTAAATATATAACTATCCTCACCGAATATTGCTAGCATCAGTGAGCACATTCACCCACCATCAGCCAACAGCACTGGAAGTTACAAGTAAAACATCACCAGATTTTTCAAACCGAGCCCTTACCCATCCGTCTACTCCCAAAGTCTGTGTCACAAAGACAACTACACATCAAGCTATTCTATTCTATTCTATTCTATACTCTTAACATTTATATATGATTATGTCTTCAATGAACCAGTTCTTCAAGTGACTAAGGTGCGTTCTTTCTTGTTCAGTATTTCATCAATCATATAACCGGATCTCTTTACGTTTAATTTCTTACAACAAATCAAATTGCGATAGTCGCTTTTAATTGTAGTTCTTCTTAATTTCTTTGTCGTTGTGTTGGTTGGTCACTCACTTTTCACTCTCTGAGTTGGGATCATCGGATTGGTCAATTTTTCATAGAATCGCCCTTTAAATATATATACTTTGTGCAAATATTCATATAAAATATAAGTATAAATATAATTTTATATAAAGATATAGAAATTTTAAATACAGAAATAGGTATAAAAACTATATTTGTAAACTGGTAATTACTTAAAAGTTATTGACTGTTAATTATTGTTATTTTTGAAGTCTATATAAAGGATTAGCAAAGATAATTTTTTTATTTTATGTTAAATTGAATTATAATATAGGTTTATTATTATAATTCTTTCATTAATCGTCCCTTTTTTTTTTAGTTTTGGTTGTCAATCTCTCGAATAAATATTTTTGGTTTATTTTTTTGAGTATTTTGTACAAGTTAAAAAATAATTATAATAATTTATTTAAATTACTTTCAATCATGTTGCATTTGAAAAAAAGTATTATAAATAAATCCAGAAATGTATCTAGTTTATACAAGTATACTAATAAGAGAACATTAGCTTCCACGGTTAATGGGTCATCGAGTGATTTAGAATCGAAATATAATTTGATTGATCATGAGTATGATTGTGTTGTTGTTGGTGCTGGTGGTGCAGGGTTAAGAGCGGCTTTTGGTTTAGCTGAAGCTGGTTTCAAAACTGCTTGTGTATCCAAATTGTTTCCAACTAGATCTCATACTGTTGCTGCTCAAGGTGGTATTAATGCTGCTTTAGGTAATGTTCATCCTGATAATTGGAAATGGCATATGTACGATACCGTAAAAGGTTCTGATTGGTTGGGTGATCAAGATTCCATTCATTATATGACAAAAGAAGCTCCTGAATCTATTATCGAATTAGAACATTTTGGTATGCCATTTTCTAGATTACCAAATGGTAAAATTTATCAAAGAGCATTTGGTGGTCAATCAAAAGATTTTGGTAAAAAAGGTCAAGCTTACAGAACTTGTGCTGTAGCTGATAGAACTGGTCACGCAATGTTACACACCTTATATGGTCAAGCTTTGAATCATGATACTCATTTTTTCATCGAGTATTTTGCTATGGATTTATTAACTCATAATGGTGAAGTTAAAGGTATTATTGCTTACAATCAAGAAGATGGTACCATTCACAGATTTAAGGCTCATAAAACAATTATTGCCACTGGTGGTTATGGTAGAGCTTACTTCTCTTGTACTTCTGCTCATACCTGTACTGGTGACGGTAATGCAATGGTTTCAAGAGCTGGTTTCCCATTACAAGATTTAGAATTCGTTCAATTCCATCCTTCAGGTATCTATGGTTCAGGTTGTTTGATTACAGAAGGTGCCAGAGGTGAAGGTGGTTATCTAATCAATTCAGAAGGTGAAAGATTCATGGAAAGATACGCTCCAACCGCTAAAGATTTAGCTTCAAGAGATGTTGTCTCAAGAGCTATCACCATGGAAATTAATGCAGGTAGAGGTGTAGGTAAAAATAAGGATCACATGTTCTTGCAATTATCTCATTTACCACCTGAAGTCTTGAAGGAAAGATTACCAGGTATTTCTGAAACTGCTTCCATTTTCGCTGGTGTTGATGTTACAAAACAACCAATTCCAATTTTACCAACTGTCCATTACAATATGGGTGGTATCCCAACTAGATATACTGGTGAGGCTCTAACTGTTGACAAAGAAACTGGTGAAGATAAAGTTATTCCAGGTTTATATGCTTGTGGTGAAGCTGCTTGTGTTTCAGTCCACGGTGCCAATAGACTTGGTGCAAACTCTTTATTGGATTTAGTTGTCTTCGGTAGAGCTGTTTCTCACACAATTTCTGATCAATTGCAACCAGGCTTACCACACAAGCCATTACCACAAGATATTGGTAAAGAATCTCTTGAGAGATTAGACAGATTGAGAAACAGTACTGGTCCAATACCAACTGCTGATATTAGATTAAAGATGCAAAAAGCTATGCAAAAGAATGTTTCCGTTTTCAGGGTCCAAGAAACCTTAGATAAGGGTGTTGAAGAAGTTACTGAAATTGACAGAACTTTCAAAGATGATGTACATGTAACTGATAGATCCATGATTTGGAATTCTGATTTAGTCGAAACAATGGAGTTAGAAAACTTGTTAACTTGTGCTACTCAAACTGCTACATCCGCTGCTGCAAGAAAAGAATCTCGTGGTGCCCATGCCAGAGAAGATTATCCAAAGAGAGATGATGAGAATTGGATGAAACATACTCTATCATGGCAAAAGAATACTGGTGACAAGGTTGACTTGAAATATAGAAAGGTTATTTACAAGACCTTGGACGAAAAGGAATGTCCATCAGTACCACCAGCTATTAGACATTATTAGCCCAATTTTTTGCAGTTACAAAATTTTAATATTCCATCATATTTTTATTTTACAAAAGCCACTCAATATAATTTACTTTTTACAAATGCATCATTACTTTGCGTAAACTTAGTGAATTTATGTAGTTATTTATTTATCAAATACTTATTTATTTATTTCATGATTTAAATTATGCTGTTTAAGCCATTCAAACGATTTAACTTTGAATGATTTAAAAACCATTGGAGAGTTTATAAAATTATTGTTTTATTTTCTTTTTTTATCATAATGTGAATATACAAAAATCATATATATATATATAATAGATAGGTATATATATATTATCACAATTTAATTCTATCGTGATTTGTGCAAAATGTTTAAGAGATTGTAGAAAGTTTTTATCGATTCTACTTATTTTGAGTGTTTCAGGTGATTTGTTATTTTTTTTTTTTTGGTATGAGACATGTTGTATTCCTCAAATTGGAATTCAATTGATTCATTGGATTCTGATCTATCTGAATTACTTAGGATAGATTCGTTCGAGCTATCATGGTATTCAACATCCATTGAGTCCTGTTCTTCTTCCTCCTCAGTAAAGTGAAATTCTTTACTACCCTTAAATTTCCAATAAAGAATTGCATAAATTGAATAACCTACGATGACAACGGATACGTAGTTCATGTTGTCTTTTGTTACTGGTAGTTGTGGAGGAAAGGAGAAAAAGACGATGGCAAAAATAGTCCATCCAATCAGGACAATATTACTAAATAGACCGAATTTACCTAACCAGAATGGCCCATGTTTAATTTGTCTTCTTCTCATCAATAAACATATTACTGGAATAACATATGATAACAATAGGAAAGCAATACAGGCAGTGATTAATGAATTAAATGCAGTCGAAGATGCAATGTACAAAATACCAATAATCGAAATCAAGAAACCAGACATTAGATGTGCATTTAATGGAACACCAACATGTGGATTAACTTGGGACCATAAATGAGAGTATGGTAAACCTTTATTTCTTGCAAAGGACCAGCATAATCTTGCTTGCCAAGTGTGACATGCAATGACACAACCAAATGATGTAAATAAAATCAAACATCCTAAGAATACTGCACCGCTAGAGTTACCTAGAGCTTGGTTATAAATATCTAAGATTGGAGCACCGCTAGTTGACTTTAACAATGTATCCAGGTCTCTGATAGAGAAGAACATGGCAATAACATAACAAAAAGATGTTACAAAACCAATTGCAATTGTACCCATTATAGCCAATGGAATAACTTTTTCTGGCTTTTCAACTTCGAATGCCATGTGAGTTGCACAATCCAAACAAGAGAAGGACCATGCTGGATTAATTAAACCAGTAATAAATGCAATAACGCTATTCTTCCAACCGGTTTCATTATAAAATGATGCAAATACAAATTTTGAATCATTAAATTTACCAGAAGAACATGCTAACACTGTCACTGTGATTGTGAAAAATGAGACTAGTGAGATGTATAAAGAAGAAGAAGAGATTAATGGCAAGGATTTACCATAACAATTGAATATCATTAAAAAAAAATGTAGTAGTTCAAAACATACAAAAACATGCCATCTTTGTGGAGAAAAATCTGGATGTTTTATGGCGTACATTCCAACAATTTCAGTTGCAACAGATAAGGTGGTTGATGCACTGGTAAAAACAGAGCCTGCATAAGCGAATGAACCACAAAGGTAAGCTGCAAACTTTCTATGCTTTGGTGGGGCTAATTTTAAGGACCACCAGAATTGACCACCAGCATGTGGATAAGCTGATGATAACTCACCTAAAGAAACACCAACACAGACTGATATTAATGCAATCAAAACAATACCATATACGACCATCAATGGACCACCTGAAGTGATACCAGTTACTAAAGATGTAGAGATACCGAACCATGAATTTGTTAAACCAAAGCCTACACCTAAGATTGCCCAAGGCGAAAAAGATTTCTTTAAATGAACTTCACCATTACCAGGGGTTTCCTGTAATTGTTTATTATATTCTTCCTTCGCATCAACAGAATTTGATTGCACTTCCTCTACTGTATGAGAAGCAACGTACCCTAATTTGCCATTATCTGGAAGAGAATTATTCTCAAATGAATTTCGACTTTCATTTAACATGATGTTTCCCAATTATTTATATTTTCAAACAACTCAATGAAAAAAAACTGCGTATTAACGATAGTTCTGCAGTAATGAATGGATTAGTGACTGTATTTATTTCTCAATAAACACAAAATCAGTTTAAATGTGGTGATAAATTTAAAATTTAACACTGAAGTAGAAAACTAGGACAAACGTAATTACAAGTAAATTATTTGGAGGGTATCTTTAACTATATTCTATTATAAATCTAATTTTATTCCCTGGTCAATTGAAGGAAATAACGTAATATATTGTGTTTGGATCAATTAATTATATCACAATTAACTCTCCGTCTCCCTTTCTATATAGATTATATATATTTTGAAGTATTGTAGTTATATATATATACTTTGAGAAATTGATATTTATATCGCTTAAAATATTATCAGAATGTGAAAATTTTAAATAATCTTTCGAGAAGACTTGAAAAATTTTGAAAGCATCAAAATTATCGATAGGCCAGTAATATCGAAAATGATTCAATTATCATTTGCAACAACAGATGGTATATGTACTACAACATTCTTTTGAGGTAAGATTACCACTGGCTGTCATCGCATCCCCAGTAAACAAGCATCCTTGTTTAAGAATCCATAGGCTATTTTACAAGACGAAGGGATTGAAAATAAATTTTAAATTACATGATGGTAATCAATTGATTTTTGCGATTGATTCACCCAACATGTAGATTTATACACTATAAGGAAACTTCAAGAAGTAGAGTTGGTGTGTATATATATAAGAGACCGTCAAGATTAGTTTAGTTTTTGAATTGAATACTTAGGTAGTTATATGAGGGTTCCTACTACGTATGAAGGAGAAGGAGTCAAGTTCTTGATTGGTTTAGGATTTCTTGGTAATTCAATGGCTAACAGTTGTCAATGTAATGCTCAGTTCTTGCTTTTATAGTAATTACTACTTTTATTATGAATATCTATGATATAAAGGTGATGTATGTTACATGTGTGATTACCTACTTGAAAATACATAAAAATATTAAGAAATCAAGCTGAAATAATCAATATTGAATATTTATATTCAAATATTTATTAAAGTAATTCAATTTCTTCTTCTTGAATAAAATGAGGAATCTTGTTATGTAATGTTTAGTTTAGAACTGTATATAAATTTATATACAGATCAAAATTCTCACACCAAATAAGTAAGATCCAACCAAGTATTGAAGAAAAAATCCATCAAATCAACTGAAAAAAATATGCAAAAAAGGTATCGTTTAGTGAATGTTATACAATTAACTAAAATTAACCAAGAAAAATGAAATTAAGATGTGATAAAAAGATGTGAAAATATGTAATTCTCATTCTTTCAAACTTAGTTCATAGCCTTAACTAATTGGTTAATGTATTCTTCACGGTTACCGAAGGAACCACCTTGGATAAAGTGCTTGAACTTTCTGGCAACACCCCAACCACCGGATGGGTTAGATAACTTGAATGGCCATAAGAAGTTGTTGACTTGCTTGAAGTGTGGACCAACGGTGACAATTTCGTGAATTAAATCGTCAACAGATAAGATACCGTACTTACCTAAGTTAGCTTCAACAATAGAGTTGTCAGATAATGCAACTCTTTGCTTGTTGATCTTACCGTAACCTCTCTTGTAGACTAATTGTCTAACAGAAGAGTAAGATGGATAACCGTAAGCTACGTATGGTTCAATCAATTTCAATAATTCAACGGTAGCCTTGGTTACCTTAACGAAGGTAGCAGAGTTGATTTGGTTTAATCTTAATAATTGGAAAACCTTTCTTGGCTTTGGTGGAATCTTGTTGATACCCTTGATTCTGATGACGAAGACTAACTTTGGTTGAGCTTCAACATAGTAAGAACCAGCAGCTTTAGCTTCACGCTTAGCTTGGATAACAGCTCTTTCAGCAGTTTCGTATTCCTTTTGGTAAGCAGCGTTTCTTTGTAAGATAACAGCTCTCTTTTCCTTGTTAGCCTAAATTAATACGACAAAAATACAAATCATATATCAAAATTGATACGGTTATATTTTTTGATAAAATGTTAGTAAAATAAGGTCTATGAAATTAAGTTTCTGAATCAATCGAAAAAACAAATTTAATGTTAATTTTCAGTAAGGAGACAAGTATTAAATAGATGACTTTTAACATTCTAATGCCTATTAAATTTTTTAGTTTACAACATTTACATTGTAATATCAGTTGAAGGAAATTGAATAAAAAAGGAAAATTGTTCAGCCGAAAGATGGTGTAATTAACGACAACATTGCCAATGGCTAGTCGATATGTATTGGGATACAAAAGCTTCATCATTAAAATTTTTAATTTTTTTAATCAAATAAATTTCCCATATCAACTGATATAACTAAAAATTTATAGCATAAAAAGCTAGTCACAATATTTAAATCTCATTCCACAAAATAAGTAACATTGTAATTCCCAATCTCGATTAATGCAATGAAAAAGATAAAGTTAAACATACGGCTTTTCTAGCGACTCTTTCAGCCTTGATTTCTTCGGCGGTCTTTTGGTTAGCCTTAGATTTCTTTAATTGAGATTCTGGAGTTAAAACTTTGCTATAAGAAATAATGAATTTCAATATCAAAGAATTTTTGATAAAAATATTCAATGAAAATGTTAGGAACGCTATTCCAAAATTGGAAAAAAACTATAAGATAAAGTTATACAGTTACATCGAACTGAAAACACCACTTTTCATTCGACGTGAGGGATAAGGCAGAAACAAACTGGAAATAAATATGGTTAAGAAAATATTCAAAGACAGGTGTCAAATTATCCATATTTATCAACGAGAATTGTTTTTGTTCTAATTAAAGAAAATCCCCTACAATTTAACGCTATTATTGATACCAGTATCAATAATATCATTGTTCATGATTGACAAACTACGAAGTATTTTCCATAGTTCGACGTAACATGCAATTCAAACTTATAGATATAAAGAGAAAAAAATCTTTATATTTTAAAGTAAACATACTTAGCAGCCATTGTGATAATCTTTTGCGTGGTTGTATATCTAATGCTTAGTAATAATTATTGAATTTTAAAGAATATTCAGAATATAATAATCTACAGGGTTCTAGATACTAAAATAATTCATCATTTATATATCAATTGGAAATGGTTTTGAACTTTTGAAAATTCGATGAGATAAAAGTTCAACTGTATGAAATTTCATGAAAAAGTTTTTTGCATCATTTTTCAATTTTTCAAACTGTTAGGGTTAAACTTATTTTCTTGATGAAACAGCTAAAATCGGAATTATTGTACGGGAAATTACTCAATTTTTAGGATTTTTTAGATTATTCATTGCATGAAATGTTGTTTTTCTTGAAAAAGTTTAAAAAAGTAAATTATTTTTATTCCCATAAAATATTAAAAATGTATGGGTGTTCAGTCCCATAGTTAATGGTGACACAAAACAGTCACTTGAATTTTTGTTATCTCATTCTCTTGTTGTAGTATACATAAAGTTGATGATTAGGATATAATTTGGATTCAAGTATAAGTATAAGGACAAGAATAAGAATATCAATAATATTAATATTTAAAAATCAGACCCGAAAGATGGTGTAATTTTAGTAAACAACATTGCATTTCTGCTAGTCACTATTTTGAAATTACCACTACTAATGGCAATTATCATCACTTTAAATTAATTAATATATCATGGATATTTATTATGTAATTGTTTGTGTCTGAACAATCACAATCTATAGAATCCAATAAAAGAATATCATGTTCTCAAAATATTCAGATATAGCACACATAGACAGCGTATTCAGCTCCAGTTTACTTTAACTTCTTGAATTCTTTAGCAAAAAATACTGGTAAAATACATAATTCGTACATAAATGTTCAGGAACTTTGATTAAATGCTAGTGCTTTTTTGCTCTACTTATATAGTAAAATTTTGAAATTGAAATTTATTGAAATTGTGAGCAAAAATTTCGTAATGTTATCTGCGATTAATTGGCAGTATTATACGTTTACCATTTTTCTAGGCTCGGTTTTTTGTTGTCATTTTCAAGATAATGCATACTCATCGCATTCATTTAGGGCATGGCAGTGATGATTAGCTGATGATATAAATTAAACAATTGAATATTTGATGAGCTTTCTTTTATATCGAACTAGATATTAATACATTAAAGTAAAGTTAGGACTCTAATAAAATCAACTTTTTAAATTTTATTGTGCTAGGATGAGTGCGGCTGTTGCTACGCAAAGTCAAATAATTAATCAAGGAAACGAACGTGATTACAATCATGCTACTGATCCAGAATATATTAGGTTAAGAGGATTAGCAGAAACTGCACATGAAAAGAGAAAACAATTTTCACAGGAGTCTCAACGTGCTTATAAAAGTGGTGACCATGTTAAGGCGAAAGAGTTTAGTGAGAGATCGAAAGAACAAAACCGTGTTGCTGAACAATATAATTTACAGGCAGCAGAATATGCATTTGCTACTAACAATGCTGACTCTGATAGTAATGAAATTGATCTGCATGGTCTTTATGTCAAGGAGGTACAATGGATTTTGCAAAAGAGAATTTCTATGGCTGTAAGGAATGGTGAACCTATGCTGAAAGTTGTAGTTGGTAAAGGATTACATTCTAAAAATGGTATATCCAAAATCAAACCTGCTGTCGAAGATTTATGTCAACAAGCAAATTTGAAAAATTACTATGATAAAAAAAATGCGGGCGTTTTGATTATTGAGCTAACTAATGCTAGAATTCCTTCTGACTGGGGTACTACTAATTATACTACATTTGCTAGTATGCAAACTAACAACAAAATACAATCAAATTCGTATAATCAACAAGGGCAACCACAATACCAACCCCAGCATAATAACAATGATAATAATAACAATAATAATGGAGGTTTGTTCAATACCATCTTAAAATTATTCTGTATGTGTCTACAAAAGAATATGTAACATGTATTTTGAATTACGTAAATACCTTATTATACCTTTAATTAATAAATTCATGTACACTAATTGATAACTTATATATTGAGCTTTTTTGAATGTATAATCCAAACTATTGATTAAAGAGATTATCGTAAGCATTTGAAGATGTTGCGGTTGTAAAATACGGATCAGTACTGCCATATATATCAGTCAATTCCCCTAATATCCATGTCATAATACCTCGAAGTAGTACATTTTTTTCCCACCATCTTACATCGAATGAATCCAAATACTGGTTCTTGTATGAATTGTACATCCCATTGTCATCATTATTAACAGCTAAAAATAAGTAATTCCAACTGCCGACTATGAATATTATCGATAGGATAAATATTGTAAAGTAGAACAGTGGAGAATATGCATAATTGTTCGACAGTTTTTTTTTCATGTTAGTGTAAAGATAGCCATATGTAAGGTTACTGCTTAAATTATCATTTTGTAGTTCTTCTTTTAATGCATTAATTATTACCATTTGTTCGTGTATTTTCCTATTCATTTCGTCTATTATGAATTCATGTTTTGTAATATCATTTATTTGAATTTGATCATTATTTTCGTTTTGCGAATGGTCTTCAGGTTTAATTGCCTCACCTCTTTTTTTATAAAAACTAAATTCTCTTTGAATAAAATTATATTTATCTCTCAGGTCACCAACTTTTTTCGTTAATTCAATAATTTCTCTGTCTTTCTCAATAATAATACTATCTTTAAATTTTAAATCTCGCCTTATCTTAACCATATCATTATCCATATCCTGTGGTTTTCTATGACCTTTCAATGGAGGATCCAATACATTTCCATTTTCTCTAATCTTTAAAACCGAATCATAATTACTATAATCATCTTTGTATATATTCGTTTGAGCATTATCCACGTAGCTATTATAATCATCGGTTGATGAATGATGTGACACGTTAAAATTTCCAGCCTCTTTATTCTCAGTTTCACTCACATTCACACTCTCATTCTCACTTCCCTCATCAAATGTCCTCTTTACATTCTTCTTCAATATTTTTGGACTCCCATTTAACACTTTCAATTCCATTTCCCCAAAATTAACAGCATCTTCTACCAACTCTTTGAACGATTTCCCAATTAATCCATAAAATATTTCTTTAAATTCATCCTTATATATTTTAAAAAACTCTTTCTCTTTAGCAAAAGTTTTAATAACACTTTCCCCAGTATCAGACAACAACGAATGCTTCAACCCATCCTTTGTCGACCTGTTAATGAAATCATCAACAATATTAACCAAACTTGGGAAATCTTTAGCGTAAATAAAATCTTGATTCTTATTATCGAGTTCATTCCAAGCTAAATCCAATAAAATGGACGTACTTGACTTATTGGCACTCATAACTGCTCTATAGTAGACCAATTCCAGTATTATCTGAGGATAAAATGATCAAAATTGTTAGTAAATGAATCTTTTTATGACAATAATAAATTAATAAATTTAACCGCCTAACTCTTCATCTCTTTTTTTAGTCTTTATTTATATATAATTTGATATTTAAAAATATAGAAATATTCAATATAGTACGCGTCGTCCAAAGTTACCCGCCCAATGTCAGCTATCGTAGCGAACATTTCAACTAATATAACGAAGTGTCAGTGTGATAAAAGTACGACGTTTAACCTCAAACTTAACTCGAATTATGCTTCTTATTATCCACCAACATGAACGCTTCTTTGAAATAATTTTATTATTTGTTAAGTTATTTTATGAGTTGTTCACCTATTGTACCTAGTGAAGTTGAAAAGTTAGTTAAAAAGGACAAGTTAAAAACTAATCTTTACTGAATATCTTTTTGGGAAACAAAATGGCTTTTTAAGAAGGTAATTATTATTATCAAGACTATATTGTATGAATTATTTGATTTGGTATGCCAATTATATATGTGACTGTAAATGGAATGTCATTCTTGATAGTTTTATGACTATTGGCAAAGTAACGTGTGCAGTGATTTTTGTTCCATTAAAGATTTTTCACTGTAAGAAAAATGAAAAATGGATTTTGCGATGAGAGTAAAACAATAATACTCTAAATTATGAGTTGTAGTAGTTGATAGATAGTCAGTATATGGTTACAATTCATTTCAAACATTATATAAATGTTATGTAATTGAATAATTGTAAATTACATTGATTTTCAATAAACTTTCCAAGATATAAATTTACGAAATTCTTTTTCTAATTTGAAACATAAGATAGAATTTTCGTTTATAGAAAAAAGGATATAAAATTCGAAGTCATTTATAAATGGATTCAAATATAGATCAAAGTATCACTCCTGATACAGATGATATGTTTCTTTCACATATTCCCAATTTGAATGATACCACTGCTCAGAATAGTAATATGGACTCTACAGATGCACATGATGAACATAAAAATGGTGGTGTGTCGATAGAGGAAATTGAAGATATCACCAATCCAGCTAACCAGTTTGATAATGTATTATCTCCTTTCCAGTTTCCGGAGGATATTAACTCAACTGTTGGTAATGTTGACAGTTCGATGGATGAGAAAGTTAGTACCAGTACCCAATTAGTTAGAAGACCGGTAAATATTGGATTATACCGACCTCAATCAAACGTTGATAGTAATACGATTCACAATAATTTAACAGAGATGTATTCTCCTGCACAAACTACAACGACTGTTCCTGCGAAGAGGAGTAACGCTCACAAATCTAAACCGACTTTTGTTAATAAAATATGGAATATGATTAATGATGAGTCCAATTCGAAACTTATACAGTGGGCTGAAGATGGGAAATCATTCTATGTTACAAATAAAGAAGAACTTGTACGTGAGGTTCTACCTAAGTATTTTAAACATTCTAACTTTGCATCATTTGTCAGACAATTGAATATGTATGGTTGGCATAAAATTCAAGATATCAAGGCAGGTTCGATACAAAATAGCGGTGAAGATAAATGGCAGTTTGAAAATGATTATTTCATCAGAGGAAGAGAAGACTTATTAGAATACATTGTTAGACAAAAATCAGTTCCTCAAACGAATCAAAATACAAATTATCCAAATTATATTAACGGTAAAACCAACTTATTATTGAGTGATATTCCCAACAACGATAATAGTGGTAATGAAAATACGGGTAAAAGTAAACAGGGCAATATGGATTTAAACATTAAAGCTTTGATTAACGAATTAGAAACTCTGAAGTATAACCAGATGGCTATATCTAAAGATTTACTGAGAATATCCAAAGATAATGAAATGCTATGGAAAGAAAACATGCTAGCAAGAGAAAGACATAGGAACCAACAAGATGCATTAGAAAAAATATTTAGATTTCTTACGAGTGCTATTCCGACGCTTGACCAAAAAATGTTAACAGATAGGATCATGCAAACAGATAGCCGTGGAAATAACAACAATAATAACACCAATAATGACAGCAATACTAATGACATAAATAAGAATATGTTGAATACCGACATAGATTTATCAACCACTCCCGGAAACAATTACAACATCAATGGCGATTATATAAAAAATGCAGCTGCTAAGAATGTAAACACAGGGAATTTACAATCCAATGACATCATGAATTTCAACTTTGATTCTCCAACTGTTAGCCATTCTCTAATGAATCTTGGTGACGATATTCATAAAATGGCTCCAACCACAACTGGTCAATACGGGCTAAGGTCTCAATATCTTCTAAAAGACGGCTCACCATCCGATTCAGCAAGAAACTACAAGAGTAACCTTCCCGGCACAAATTTTAATCTGGAAAATGATTTCTCATCACCATCAATGTTCAACGGCATGACCCCGATCACTGAAGTTGATCCAAGAAAGAATACCGCCAACACCACCACCACCACCAACAATCTAGTGCACAGAATCAACAGCCATGCAAGCTCTCTGAACACTGTCGAAAGCAGCGGAAGGATTTCCGAGATTCCATCCCACGACGAAGACATAGAAATAATCAAAAGACGTAACAGCTCGCATGCAATCCCAAACCCACCGGGCCTCACCGACGAGCAACTAACAAACAAATCCATTAACGACAGTTACCCATTGGACGATAACCAAACCCTCATATCACATCTAAACAATAACATCAACCAACAAGATGCAAGAATACAACATTTAGAAAGTATCGTCAACGATCTGACCCCAAATAAATTCGATATCCAAGAATATTTCACCAACCAAGACGCCAACACCAACACCACTACCAACACCACAGCAAACACAACCTCACCTTTATACTTCGATTTCGATACATTCAATTCACCACATTCACCAACAAAACTGCAAACTGACACTAACAAGAAAATAATCGATACATTAGGCGAAGAAACAACATCTTCAACCCACAACCAAGAAAATAAAAGACGTAAATTCTAACATACATACATACACACACACATACATAATAATAATAATAATAATAATAATAATAATAATAATAATAATAATAATAATAATAATAATAATAAATATATTACAGTCTTACTGCAGTCTACATGTACATTCCTGAATCCGGACATCGGGAATTCCTCTACACTCACTGACATCGACCTTTACACTATTAGCAAACCATTTTCACCCACATTTTCATAATACTAATACTTTTCTGTACCTGATTTTGTCACTACATCATCATTAAATGATTTCGAAATTCAGTTTCGGTGTTAACAAATAACGAAATCATTTCATCATCGACCCTCTCTCTACGGCAATTACACTGTAAATTTACTTTCAATTTCCAATTCGAAATCGTTTTATAATTTCTACTCCTTTGCTAAACCTCGATGTAATTAGTTGCCCCCGGATCGGTAATACGAAAAAACGTAAATTCGCTTGACTGGTACGGGTGTTTCTCAGTACCCCACATTATTTGATTCATTTTATTGTTCCAAGCATTTACAATATTACAAATATTTCAAATATTACAATATTATAGATTTATTTTAATTGTGCTATAGCTGTCAGTATGGTTTTGCTTATTATCCTTATTTTCAAACATGGGGTACAACACTAAAAGTCACTAAAAGACACTAAAAGACACTAAGTCAATATTTTAAAATGGTTGTATTTGGACAATGAATTATTTTTAAAGACACTTTTTTGGTTTAAAGTAACCTTATATTTCAGCAATAAACTGGAGATACACATCTATATCAAGCGATTGGAGGGAGAAGCAATTAAATTTATATTTATCCAATTCATTGAAAAAAGGTATATAAGGAAGGGTTTTTGATTGAACTCTGTTAGAATTGATTTTTTTAAGTAGTTAGTAATTTGTTTTATTTAGAAGATATTCTTTAGTTTGTGATTTGTGAATTAGTTAAGTTTAAGATTTTATAAACTAATCAGTAATATAAGAGTAAAATTTTAGTTAGATATATTAGCGATAATGGGGTTACCAGTGATTTTATATGATAGTGAAATTGATGACACTGATGATAATTATGTATTTCAGGATTATTATCATGTGAATAAGAGGATTGGGAGTAGGAAAGTTAGTAAGAATAGAGGTTTGGTTGATGATTTTTTGAGAAACAAGATCAACCATATTTTGCCTGTTGATGAAGAGATTAGGTGCATTTTAAGTAGTTATCAAGTTGGGAATGTGGAAAATGGAAACGGGGAGGGAAACAGTATCAATTATGATTTCAGGACTAACTGTGAGGAACCAGCGGTTAAGAATGAAGAATTGAATAGTTTCTTGACAAAAGGGTACGAGAATTTATTTTATAGGGAAAATAATGATAGTAGTTTCTGGATATATTATTACAATAATTTTATTGTGAAGGATATTTTGTTTTATGATTTCTGTGGGGATAAAACTTTCAGAATTGATACTGATGATTATATGCTTGATATTTCTAAAATTTCGTGCATTGACTGTAAATACAGGGAAAATAATTTAATTGTTGCTATTAGTACTGTACAGGGAGAAATATTTTTCTTCAAGATCAATAGCGTCGCAAACAACATCACTTTCAAGAAAATCAATATAGCTCACAATACCAAGATTTTAACCGTATGGTTAGGATTATTGTCACAAAATTTGATTCTCAGTTTCGATTCAAAGTACGGTGTCATTATTACAAATATAAACAATAATTTGAACTATTCGATTCCAATCGATTCGAATCACCTCGATATAACAAAAGCAACAATCAATTTCCCAAGATTAACACTGTACAGCGACACCAAAATCTGGTACAACGACAATATAATGCAAACCAACTCTCCCAAACTAGACGAAATCAAAATCATGTCAAGAGAAAATGAACTGATCAAACAAGTCTCCATCAAACCAGTAGGACCAACACATCTACTACTAGTCGAAACAAACCAAAGACTCCTGTCCATCTCAAACTGCAACAACCCAGAAACAACAAACTCTACAAACTGGTACAAAGACACACATACAATCCTAAACAAAAGTCTATGGAACATCGAAAGCAACAAGATCAACTACCAATACTCAATCATCAAAAACTACATCTTCGTCTGCGATCACCATCTCTACGACACAAGCATCACAATCTATGAATACTCAAAAATAAGCAATGAGTGGATATTCCTAGGTTTCTCTGACATAAGATCAAAATTTAACATCAAAACAATAAACAATCTAGACGTCAAACTACAAGAAAATAAGTACAATATTACTTTACTCACTAACGAAAATGAGAAATATCAATTAACCATTTAATTTAAGCCATACATGTGTATATATATAACGATTTTTGCATCTCAATATAATTTTAATGAACTTAACTCACATATTTATACATCCTTATATACAAAAATATTCTACCAAACAGGACCATCCCTCCATTACTAACCATGAAACCTCTCTCCACAACTGCACCCATTTTTTGACACTTGCAATGAGATGACACTGCACTACACTACTCTTTCCAGCATTACTGTATTCGTTGATACAACATATCTGCACCCTATAAAATAACAACTCTTGCACACTAGAGTGAGCAATAACCTTGTACCGGTAAGGCATTCTGTAGAATCAACATAATGATTACCTAGTGAGTTCTCTTTCTAACTGACTGGTAAAGCACTGTTAAGCACTGTTAATGCACTATTGGAAAAGTGAAAAAAAAATCTCGAGAAAATATCGAGAGAATTTAATAGTGGGAAGAGTTAGAGTTTCGGGACTCGTTTCTTATTTTGGCTCAGATTATTGTTACTGTCGTTAGTGTAAGGCAAGGCAACTAAGTATATTTTGGTAATGGTTTATAATGAATATTAGATGTTTATTACAGCTGTTGATGTGCTCAGTAGATGTGTATCAATGGGATTGGTTAATATGTGTAAATGTGTAAATGTATAAGCTAGTCTTATAATAATACACTGTATAGAGATATATATTGTATAATTCGTTCATTGTCATTGTTGAAGATATTTGAACGGAAGGTCTATTCGTAGAATTTGTTTGAGTTTGGCGTAAGTTTAGGTTGTAGTGAGATTATTGTAACAGTTAGCTTAGAAATCTATCATATTGGAAAATTACTAGTTGAAAAATAGGATTGGGATTTGACAATTTATTTTAGTTAGTTTTTGACCATCGAAAATTTAATTAGAATAAGAGAGACATTGAATTGGTTCATTGTTAGAAAATAGATGAGATAAGAGTGAAACAGGGTTGATAGAGACTTTTTTTTTCTGTAGAAGACAAGGATTTTAGAGATATAGAAGGATAGGATGAAACCTATCATGGCATTTGAAAATAGTGCTAGTAATGGGAAGCAAAATGAAGAAAATGTGAAAGAGAAGCCTATAATAGTTAAGTCTAAGGCTAGTGATAAATATATACATTTGGATCCAATACCTGATTTTAAGGATAGGTCAGAGATTAAGCCGTGGTTACAGAAGATCTTTTATCCGCAAGGTGTTGAGTTGGTGATTGAGAGGTCAGATAATATTAAAGTTGTGTTTAAATGTAAAGCTGCTAAGAGAGGTAAGAATTCTCAAAGTCAGGTTCCTGAGCTGTTACCTGAGATTAAGAATGAGGGTTCTCAAGATAGTGGTAATGGGCTGATGAAGAAGAAGAAAAGGTCTGTTTCACGGTTTAATACTTGTCCATTCCGTATAAGAGCTACTTATTCGATGAAGAGAGAAAAATGGGGGGTTGTAATTGTAAATAATAATCATACTCATAAAGTTGAATTTAATCCAGGGAGTGATGAATACAAGAAATTCAAAGAAAAGTTAAGGATAGATAATGATATACAGGCGATTAAGAAATTTGATGAGTTAGAATATAGATTTCAATCAAATTTGCCTATTAATCCGACATTGGTTCCTTGTGATTGTGGGTTAACAAGTGAAATAAAATCGTTCAATGTTATTATACCAACGAATTCTACTACCACAACAGTTTTTTCTCAAGGGGTTTTTTCACCTTCACAGAGTGCTAATTTCGATAAAAGTAGTAATAATATCAATCCAATGATTTTTTGTCCTAGTAGTGCAACAAATATTACCAAGCCCAAAAAATTGAAGAATAGGAAAACCTCATCGTTGAATATCAACCAAGAACTTCTCTTGAAAAAATCAACAAATCCAAATTTCCATATCAATCGTCCACATACGCATATACATACTGATTCTCCAGATTCATTCACTACCAAAAACTCAAATTTCAATACTCCTACTTTAGAGAAACAATCAAGTCATGATAGTTTACATACGACTATGACTCATGATTCAAGCACATATTCAGTTCCGCATCAACATTCTCATTCACATGTAACAGATCATCATCATAATGCAACGATATTTAATGAGCCATCTACATTTTTAGATGAAGTAAACGAAATGACGCTTCCAATAGGAATCATGTCAAACTTTTCAACTGATCTAAATGAAATTGATTTTACAGAAAGTTTCAATAAACCAATTTATCAAAAGCATCATAATCATAATGACAATGCAATCAAAGATATGTTTATTAAAGATGAACCGATTGATTTAAATTCTCAGACAGTGTTATTTTCACCTATGACATCGCAGCATTCGGTATCACATATCCAAGGATCAGCTACTCATGATACAGTATTACAGGAAGAACAAGGATTCTTTTCAATGAATGAACATTCATCATCCATAGGAAATAACAACAGTCATACTGATTCTACAGCTAAAGCTATCAATGCGAAAAAGGAATTGTATAATGATCTGTTTTACGATGGAAATGACATAGTAAATAATATTATGAATAATTTGAATGATCCTACGGCCGTTAACAATATTTCATTTTCCACAAACTCAACTCTTACAGAATTGGATACAGCAAATTCAGGTAATACAAATGTTACTCAAGTTAATACTCAAGAAGAGGATAAAAACAAAATTTTAAATGAACTTACAAAGATGGATGACGTAGCTTCTGAAGTGTTTGCTACAAAAGAGAATCATTCGTATGCTCCAACACCTATCGATTTTACGAACAGTTTCCCACCAATTCACAGAGACCATTCTACTCCAGGTACAAAAAAGAACAACATAGAAGATTCAAATAAAATAGATGCAAATCAACCAGTGTTTAATGGAACCCAGATTTCAGACCAGATTATTACACTCATTGAAAATGAACATGATCCTTTGCCTCAATCAGACTTGGGTTTAAACTTTGATATTCCAACGCATATAAATGAACCATTAGAGATTACAAGTAAAATAAATTTTACACCATCTCCTTTACCGTGGGATAACTCATTCAATGAGTTTACGAAACAATAGATTATATTTCACATATATAATAGATGCATAACTAAATGAGTCTTTATTCATTTAGATATTTATAATACATAATCAGCATTATAAAGTACTTAACAATACTCCAATATAAATTGCATTTCAAATTTCAATTTTACAATTAATATTTATTTATTATATTAAGTTATCTTTAAATTATATTATACAAAAGAAGATCATATTATAGACTGAATGAACAATTAAGTCAGTCTATCTTAACAGAAATAAACAAGCGAAATGGGTTTAATTCTTCTTAGTCCACTGTACATATATTAGATATGTATTTATTGTATGTGTCAACTCCATATTTTCTTGAATTATCCAGTAGTGAAATTGTAAAATTGTTTCTTACTTCAGTGCTTTTTGTTATTATCTAAAAACATATGCTCTCTAAATGATTATGAAAATTGGGTTCTTTTATTTTTTTGATCAGAAGTAAAGATATGTGAACAACTTAAACAAACGAAAAATAACACCATTGAAGTGTCTTTTCTTCTTTGTTGAGATTGAAAGAAAACATTATCTCTACCATGACATTTTGGACATTCTCTATCTGATCTCGGTAGAGTTGGGTCTGAACCAATATCTTGAACAACACCAGCTGTTTCACCAATATTAGTGATCAATTCATGTCTATAAACCAAAGGTGTACCAGCTTCTTCAACATACGAACAGGTTCTACATTCGAATAAAAGTCTCATATGTTCTTTATCTTCTCTTGGATAAAGCATATTATTACAATCACGGCAAAATCTAAACGTAGTCATTTTGGTTATTAGAGATCTATTTACTGATAAATGAAGCTGGCCTACTATTCTATGTTGAATTGATCAATTACTAATTTAAATTGTAACTCTTTTTATGCTCTATTTTATAAATTTCAGTTTGCCATTTTTCATAAATTTGGTTTTTCATTTTTTATTTTTCATTTCTACATAGTTAAAATATCATGGCATTCAATCTAATGGAAAAAGATACTGTAATAGCTTTAATTGAGATTATTAATGACAATTGTCACCTAAACTAGCAGAACCTAAGAACTGGGAAAGATGCAATATAAAATAATGGTGGAAATGATTAAAATTATATATAATTTATGTGATTCTTTTTAAAGAGAAGATATTTAGCACGGTGTACTATCTCATAAATATTATGAAGTTAATTATTGATTTTATTCTGAAAAATGATTACTAGATGAGATGAAGTGGGAAATGGGAAATGGGAAATGGGAAATGGGGTGCCCTTGAGTATGGATGAACAGTCTTAAAAATCGGTGAAGTACTGAGCATATGGATCCTCACATTGAATACCATAATCAAAATGTTCTTCAGGATATTGATCAAATAATGAAGTGTCACCAACCTCTGACTGAATTGGTGGTTCATAGGGAGTGACTATATCTCTTGCTAGTAGTTTTGACCATACAACTTCGCTGAACCAATCATGAGATTTAATATCTTCTGCACCACTTTGTAAATTACCAAATCTTCTTGTTAAATCAGCCGTAATCAAATTTGATAATAAATCTACAACGTTGGGGTGGAAGAAGGAGGGATAATTTACCTTACCATTTAGAATTTTCTCGTAAGTCTTCATTGGTGTGGTATCATAGAATGGCGTATAACCTGCGAGCATTTCATAAATCAATATACCCAAAGACCACCAATCTATTGATTTATTATAAGGTTTTGAAGCAACTACTTCTGGGGCAATATAATCAGGTGTACCGCATAAAGTCCAAGTAACGGTTGAAATTTCTTTGGCAAATCCAAAATCTGTTATTTTAATATGACCCAAACGATCTAATAAAATATTTTCAGGTTTCAAATCTCTATAAATAATACCATGTTGATGTAGATAATCTAGTGCTAAAATAACTTCAGCAGCATAAAACTTGGCAACTGGATTTGGAAACCTTTGTGATTTCCTCAATAACGAGAACAATTCACCACCTTCTATATAATCCATAACCATGTATACATTTCTTGAATCTTGAAAAGTCCCCCACATTCTGATCAAAAAAGGATGTTCTACCATTTTCAAAATCCTTCTTTCATCATTTGTATGTTCAATTTGTTTCATTCTTATGATCTGTTGTTTCTTTAAAACCTTAATTGCATAATACCGTCTATTATGAACGGACCTAACTAAATGGACTCTACCAAACGAACCTGTTCCCAAGGTTCTCATAATTTGGAAATCTTGCAATGTATATTTACCTTTCGAAACGGACGATTTTTGAAACACCGATTTTTGAATATTATCCTTGTTATTATTGTTATCATCATTATCATTATTATTGTTATTATTATCATTACTTGGGTAATTCGATATCACTGGCATCTGATTTTGTAATTGAGAATCATTATCATTAACGTCATAATAATGAGGTTGGTTCTGTTGCAATTGATGTTGTTGATGAAACTGTTGTTGTTGTTGATGAAACTTCTGCTGTTGCTGCTGTTGCTGTAACTGCTGTAACTGCTGTAACTGCTGTAACTGCTGCTGATACAACTGCTGCTGATACATCTCATTGTTGCTACCAGCAGGATTGGTGTTACCACTAGACTGCAAAGAATCCCCGTTATTAAACTCCAAATTATTCATCGTAATTTTGAATTCAGTCGGTTTAGTAAATTTTCTTTTCTTAGTGTGTTTCTCACCAGTAATTAAATAATTCTTAACTTCTACAATCTTGGATTATTCTTATTTCGATTTTTTTTTATCTCTTCAATAATTTCAAAATCAAACTAATTATATTTCCTATAATTTTCTACTTGGTTTAATTAAATTTATCTCTTTTCAACTTACTTTTAAACTGATATTTAAAGAGTTATTTATTATTAAGTTTATCACTTTCCACTCCCTTTATTTTAACTTTTTATATAAAATTTTCAAAATTATTTTTCACTTTGTAAGCTCACAAAAGTGAAAAATTTCAAGTCTAACTATAATAAAATATATAAATCAAGTGAAATCAATATTGTAGAGATAGTTAGTTACATAGTCTTTGATGGTTGAACTGTAATTCCCCAAATTAATGGACCTGCGTGTCTATAGATTGTGTTGATTTAAATTTGATCAAAGAGTTTCATACTTGGTTTGAAGAAAAGAGGATCAAATGACACAAGTATGAGTTTAAAATCATTCTTTGTTCAACTAGTTTGTTTTAGTTTTGTTGTAAGAGGACATGTATAGTCAATTGAGCAAGTATGTAAGTATTTCCCAGTATGCGGAATATAATTACGTAAAATTGTCTTGGAAAATCGTCAGCTCTTGTACAAAGAGGGTGAGAGGAAGGGGTCAATATTCTCTGGGAGAGGAAAAATGTGGTATCCTCCTTAGAGATGTTTACGGCAGGCAGAATGTAGACCGGTGGTAGGCGGGATCGAGTTCAGTTCTAGGCAGAAATTGTGGAAGGACATAGGGGGAGCCGAGCCTAGCGATTGGGAAGGAGGCCGCTAAGGTTATGTATATATTGGGAAGTGAAGAGTAATAAGAGAAAAGGTTAAAACCGTTTACTGTGTTGTTAGATATCGTCAATGGTAACAGATGTACATATTGATATGATTATTAGTATAATATATATGTTAATTAGATATTCTATATGAAAAGATCTAGATTACAACCAAATATCTTGTCCTGAATTTTGGTTTTGAGGTGTTTGTTGTTGGTTTGGTTGTTGTGCTGGTGCTTGGACTTGTGGTGGGTAATAGGTAGTTCTAGCAGTTTGTTGTTGTTGTTGTTGTTGTTGTTGTTGTTGTTGTTGCTGCTGCTGATCTTGATGTTGCTGTAGTAATGGTTGGATTATCTCTTGTTTGATTTGTTGTTCATTACTGTTTGAAGTGGTTAGATTATTGTTGTTTTGCATTGAGTTTTGCTTCAATCTTTCCATACCTTTACCGATAGCTTTTAGTAATGATGTATCTTCTACGATTGCATTGTTGTTTGTGATAGTTTGTTTTTTAATTTCTTCTGAAGTTGGATAGTGATTCTCATTTTCAATAATGTAGTAATGGAAATGAGTAGGGAAATTTTTCATTGCTAGAGTTTTAACTTTATTGAATGAATCATTTTTATCTTTTTTGGAATCAATAGCATTTTGATTTTCATTGCTAGAATCATGCGTATTTGATGCAAGGTTTGTATTATTGTTTGATGCAGATGCATTATTATTAGAGTTGTTATTGTTTGATGCAGAAGCAGCAGAAGTTCCTGGAGTAATAGCTTGTTGTTGCTGTTGTTGTTGCTGTTTTTCTACCATTGCCTTTGTATAACGCAACATTGTCCAATCGAACAAATGATCATTGTGATAATCTAATTTAATACTCAAATCTTTGAATAATCTTGCCAAATACAAATAATCTGGTCTTTCATCGAACTTCAAATTCTTACAATAAGAAATATATTCTGCAAATTCTTGTGGTAAACCACCACACAAGGTCTCTACATTTATAGATAATTTTTTCTCTAAAATTCTATCATATTTTTGTTTTTTAGTCGTCGCTTTCAATCCTTGCCAAGGCAAAGATCCTTTACAGAAATAAATCAAAACGTAACCCAACGACTCCAAATCATCCCTTCTACTCTGTTCGATCCCCAAATGAGTATTGACACTGGCATATCTCGCAGTACCAGTCAAAGACTTGTTCTCACGATAAGCAATGTGTCTATGCGTATTAAAATCTCTATATTTCTTCGATAAACCAAAATCAATCACATTAACAGTAGACCCCCTTCTTCCAACACCCATCAAAAAATTGTCCGGCTTGATATCCCTGTGAATGAACGACCTACCATGAATATACTGGATCCTACAAATCATCTGCAACGCCAACATAATCACAGTCTTGAAAGAAAACTTCCTATGACAATAATTAAACAAATCTTCCAAAGAAGGACCTAACAAATCAATAACCATCGCATTGTACTCCCCTTCTCTACCAAACCATCTAATAAAAGGAATACCAACACCACCACTCAAATACTTGTAAACCCTAGACTCATAATCCAACTGAGGATGTCTAGACCGAATAGACTCCAATTTAATAGCAACTTCTTCACCACTAATCAAATTAGTCCCATGATAAATATCACCAAAAGAACCACTACCAATTTTTCTTCCAATTCTAAATTTTCTTCCTACTCTTAAATCCATTGCATAGATCGTTTATGTATTTTGCACACTCTATTGTCCTTGTCCAAAGAATACAATCTTCAAATCATAAATTAAATAACTTAACTTCCATTTATATAGTCTAAAAGCTATTCCATGTTTGCTATTTATTATTTTTATCCTTCCAACGATACTTGTAAGCACGATAAAAAATTTGAAACAGGAGATCACACCGCACGACACGCACAAACCCATACTAATAAGCCCATTGGAAGCTGCTAAATGCATAGTTTAGAGCTGTTTAAATGGGCAAAGACCATGTCAATTGGTCAATTGGTAACCACATTTATAAGTAGCTATGCAAGATTGGTATTCAAGTGTGTGCTGGCTCGAGAGATGGTGCTTGAAACGAGGTTTGCAGTGTGACGCGACAGCCAAATTTTGGTGATCCGGGTGAGCTGAGGCCGGGTGATCAGCGGCTAATTTTTAGTAAAAGTATATAAATAAGACAGATATAAACAGTAAACAAGACTCTTTTATAACTGGATGAGGCAGTGCAAGCAAGATAAAGCAAGAAGTTATTGCGAATGGTGGGGAAGGATCAACGACAATCGTTGCAGCAACGGAATATGCTGTTGAATATGAGGCTGAATCACGGTGGTGGGTCGATTGGATCGAATAGTGGGAACAATGGTACAAATAAAGTGTTGAAGAATAATAATAATATTCTTAACAATGTGGGTTCTGTGGATGGGATTAAGAGAGGTGAGATGAAGAATAAGTTGTGGAGGATGTCGTTTTCTCCACAGGAGAAAGAGAAGGAGAAGGAGAAGGAGAAGGAGAAGAGCAGAGAGAAGAACAAAAATGCAGGTGGGTTTGTAGGGAAGTATCCCATGAAAGATTTGAAGTTTAGTGACTTTGAGATTGGGAAGAAATTGGGGAAAGGTAAGTTTGGGAAAGTGTACTGTTGCAAGCATGTGAAGACGGGGTTTGTGTGTGCGATCAAGATCATGAACAAGAACGAGATTATCAGCTACAATGTGATGAAACAGTTTAGGAACGAGATCGAGATCCAAAGCTGTCTGAACCACAAGAATCTGACGAAACTGTTTGGGTTTTTCCACGACGACAAGAGGGTCTACCTTATCATGGAGTGCATTTATAATGGAGAGCTGTATACGATTTTGAAGAGGAATGGGCCTTTCAATGATTTCATTGCGTCGAATTTTGTATACCAACTAACGAATGCCCTGATATATTTGCATAAGAAGAAAATCATCCACAGAGATTTGAAACCAGAGAATATACTGATCGATTCCAACAATGTAATCAAGATCACCGATTTTGGCTGGAGTGTTTACAACGAGGTTGGAAATAAAAGGAAAACACTATGTGGAACTATCGACTATCTGTCACCAGAATTGATCAATTCCAAAGAGTACGATCGATTGGTCGATGTCTGGGCATTGGGTATCATTGCATATGAATTGATTGTAGGAACTCCGCCATTCGAAGAAGATACAAAAGAACTTACCTATAAAAGAATTAAATCCTGTGATTTGAATTTCCCAGCACATGTCTCCCAGGATGCAAAAAATTTAATATCAAGTTTACTCAAATTAAATCCATCAGAAAGAATTTCATTAGTGGATATATTGAAACATCCATGGATAGAAAAAAATAAACCGTTCTGGTGATCAAACTATTCCTTGGTTTTGCATACCAACTAGTATATATTCAACCTACACACACATATATATATTACTAATATTCTAATCATTATTGTCATTACCTTTTGGTTTAATTGCTGTCATTAAGGATCTATTATGTTATTCTTCAAGCGTCGTTGTGAATGATACATTGCTTACAGCAAACATTTTTTTCATCCATCAAAAGAACAATATAAAAATACTATCTTATATTTAGAGTAAATACAACAGAATTGGATATATTATGAGTGATACTTATCTCAATCCTTCAAGACTGACACAATAGTATCTGAGATTACAATGGCAAAAGATAATTTGACGAGTTTGTTGTCTCAATTGAATGTTCAATCTCTCAAAGATGAGCACACTCAAGTTGCCGAGACTTGTTCAAAATTATTACAGAACAGTTGTGCCAATCCTGGTGAAATATTGAGACAATATTTGGTTGCTTTGATTATGCAGGACTCTTACCAAAAGGGTTTACAGGTTTTGACCAAATATAAGCATATTGATGAAAAATTTGGTAAGAAATTTATACTTGAAAAGTTATACATTTTTTATAAATTGAATATGGTTAAACAATTCGATTTGCTATATCATTCTTATTTTGAAGAAGGAACTGACTTATCTAGTTTGAAAAATATTAATAAAGATGTTACTAAAAGAGGTATTTTACATGTGAGAGCTCAATTTTGTTATAAAAATGGTAACTACGAAGAAGCTTATAGTTTATATCAAATTTTATCTAAGAATAACGATTCTCGCATTGATAATGAAATTGAACTGGCTTGTAATGAGCGTGTTCCATTAAGTGTTGCTCCAAAGTTATCTGAATCAAAACCTCTAGTTACTTCCTTAGATGAGAATTCATATGATTTATTATTCAATGATTCCTTTATTTTGGTAGCAAATGGTGATTATGATGAAGCCATTCAAGTTTTGAATAAAACTTTGACTTTAGCAAGGGAAGAAAATTTACAAAATGATATCGACACCATTGAACTGCAATTAGCTTATGTAAAGCAGTTGAACGGCAATAAAGATGAATCAAAAAGCATTCTAGTTAGTTTAATTGAGAGATTAGACAAATCATCTCCTTTATACCTAATTGCTAATATGAATTTGAAATCTTACACTGATATCTCAAAATATAATGACAATATTAATTTACTAATAAGGGAAATCAATGTCGAAATGATTAATTCTTTGAGTTTACAACATTTAACTAAGAAACAATGGTCAACAGTTCAAAAAAATTGTCTGTTCTTACATTTATTCAATAATAATTCGATACAAGCAAAAGATTCATTAATCTCACGCACATTAAGCAAATATCAATCATTAGTAACTGGTGTAGCTCAAGAGTCCTACAGAAGACAAGCTAAAAAATTATATCATAACACAATTACCACCATATCAAGTGGTAATGATGGTAGCGTAATTGGCCAAGTTTTGTTAGCCATACAATTACAGATTGTTGAACAAAGTTGGGATAATGCCATTAGATTAGGGGAAGCTTTTCTAAATAAATCATGGGAAAAAATTTCAAATTTCAAAGATGCCGACTATTTAGTCTGTTATATTTTGTTTGAATTATATACTAAGACTGGTAGAAGTAGCTCAAAATCCATTTTATTACAAAAAATCAAAGCATTAAAAGAAGTCAATATTTCTGATAATTTAACCTTTTGGAAGCATGTTGGTTTCCAATATTTATCTTTGAATAAGTCACAAGAGGCTTATAAATTATTTAGACGCATATTAAAGGAACCTTCTTCCCAAATTGACGACGAACATAATGAGCTAATCAATTCTATTCTATCTAAAGAAACTTTTGATAAAGAAAAGGGTATTTCTTTAGTTGAAGTTATTGATATAGATGAATTAATTAACGAAGGCATAAAACCATTTGAATCTTCTTTCAAGAAAAGTAAACCATCACAAGGAAACAAGGTTCAAAAGAAACGTATTGAAAACAAAAAAGCTAAGAAAGCCAAAAAATTAGCTAGTTTCTTAAAAGATCGTGATCTTACTGCATTACCAGATACAGAGAGATGGATTCCATTAAAGGATAGAACTACATATAGACCAAAGAAGAAACAAAGTGCTAAACAAACTCAAGGTGGTGCAATGAGTAAGAAAGCAGAGCAAGATCTTGATATTACCAAGAAGAAAACTCCTGTAAACAAAAACAAAAGTAAGAATGCCAAGAAGAAGGGCCGTAAATAAGAACCGGGAAGGTTATTTATATAACATTATGCACCATTTTATATAAATAAATTTGAATACAAATATCTGTACAAGTATTATTAAATGACAATAAAATAGTATAACATAGATCATTATCCTACAATATTAAGCCTAAAGTAAGAACAAATAAAAACCTATTTAACGATCTTATTTTACAATTTTATTAATTTATATAAAAATGTGTATGTATATAAATGCACTTTATATTCTCTTATATTATATGAAATATTATTAATTTTTTGCTTCGATTAATGTGACATGAGTTAGTAACGATGACTTTTATCCCAAAAACATTGTTCGACCTAAGTGAACAAAGTATCTTCATCTCTCAAATACTCCCCAATATCAGCTTGTCTAAAGGCAACAATAGCAGTTGGAGCCAAGTTTCTACTCTCAGAAGTACTCTTGGCGCTAACACCAAAACCTAATGCATTATCATTCATGGAAAAAATAATCACGCCTGCATGTTCTGGAATATCATCAGACATCTTACCAACATGAGCTTTTAAAACATGATTACCATACAAAAATGGCATCTCACCATTTGGCTTAACCCAAATCTTGTATTTGGCATGTTGCGCTAATATAGATAAAGAAGTTATATGTAATCTAAATTTACCAGTCTTTGTAAATTTCCCAAGACAGATACCCAACGACATCAAGTTTGGTCTTGCAACTGCAGTGGCCAGTTTGGCAACAGATTCAGGAACATAGTAAACCCTATCTTTCTGCAATCTAAACACATGTGGATTCTCTTTGTTATCAACCAAAAATGATATATTTCTACCAATGTAACCAGCCAATTTCTCAAAAACAACTTTGGTTTCTTCTTCTGTTAACTGCCTCATCCTCAAATAAATACTAATCTAATCTCAATTGTTGTCGTGCTCCAATACAAAGACTCTGCAACTACATATACAAATACAAACATACACAAATATATAACATCTCTAAAATATAATGCTTCTCTTATTTGAAGAGTCCTTATGTTGAAATTTTTCAAGCTCATCGCAAAAACTGTGAAGAGTGTTTGAAGAAAAACCGACTGAAAAATTTTTGAGATCGTGGTCGATGACCTCTTGGAACCATACAGGACCACTCAAGACTACTCAAGACCACGCAAGACACCCTCTTCTGCCATCTTACCGTGTCCCTGTCCTCTCAACCACAAGAAAGCTACATTTAAATACATCTATACATATCTACATACAAACAGTTCATCGTTATAATCCGATTAAAAAACCACTTGGCAAGGATGCAAACCTCATTCATCAATCTAACAACCTAACTCATTCTTTTTCAAGTCCCTTCGTATGTGTATATCTTGATCATTGAGCCTGTTTGAGATCAATTGTCCAACTACTCTCCATGATTTCAACTCATCTCATCTCATCGCATTTTTTGTTATTGTTTTACCTTTTCTTGTCAATTTCTTCATTACTTTTTTCTCATCGATTTCTGTGGTTAACGATGAAAAAAAAATTTGTATCACAATTAATGAGATTTTGGGTAAGATGTTTCAAGTTAAAATATATATAAAGATTTGAAAGAGGTCTATTGATGAACTATAAGTGTTCTGTGAGTTTGAATTGTATAGGAAATCAGATTATAATTTGTTCCCTGTTGCAAGAGAGATCAGAAAATATCAAAATATCCGAGTAGGTAGTTGATAATAAAAATTGGAATCTAGATGAGTTCTAAAAATTTGAGGACTGAATATGACGATGAGATGGATGGACAAAGTGTTAAAAGAGGTGGTCAATTCAATGGGAGTAAGACAAGGAAGAGCGACGTTGATGGGCCAAGTAACTCTACTAATAAGAAAGCGTATGTATGTCTATGTGATGAATTAAATTTGGTTTTTTGTTGAACCTTGTTTACTAACAGTTTTTAAAATTGACAATTTGTATTTGCATTTGTTAACTTTTCCATTATATTTGCAGTAAGATAAGTGAGAAGGATACTCCTTCTAGTGTTAGAGTTGGCAACGTGAAGTTAGATGACAATGGTAATCCGATTCCTCAAGAAGCCAGAAAACCGAAGCGTAAAGTTGCAGTTATGGTTGGTTATTGTGGTGCAGGTTATCATGGTATGCAATACAATCCCCCCAATGCTACTATTGAGTCTGAATTATTTGCTGCATTTGTTAGAGCGGGTGGTATTTCAGCAGCAAATTCTAATGATTTGAAAAAAAATGGTTTCATGAGAGCTGCTAGAACTGATAAAGGTGTCCATGCAGGTGGTAATTTGATTTCTTTGAAAATGATCATCGAAGATCCAGATATCAAAGAGAAAATCAATTCTCATTTACCACCAGGTATTAGAGTTTGGAACATTGAAAGAGTTAACAAAGCTTTTGATTGTAGAAAAATGTGTGGATCTCGTTGGTATGAATACTTATTACCAACTTATACTTTGATCGGTCCAAGACCAGGTTCTATTTTGTTCAATGATATCGAACAAAGTAAAATCGCATTACCAGACGTTTTAGATGAAGATTTAGAATCAGTTGAATTTTGGAAAGAAGTCGAAAAGAAACAAAGTGAAACATTTACTAAAGAAGAAATTGAATTGATTAAAAATTATGTCCCACCCCCAAGAGATGAGTTTGATGACTCTGATGGTATGTATAATAAAGTCAAACAATTCAAAGCAATTGAAAATGAATATCGTAGAAAATATAGAATTAGTGAAAAAAAATTGACTAAATTTAGAGGAGCTATGGAACAATATTTAGGTGCTCATAATTTCCATAATTTTACTTTAGGTAAAGATTTTAATGAACCAAGTGCAATTAGATATATGAAACAGATTTCTGTTTCTGATCCATTTGTTATTGGTGAAGCCAAAACTGAATGGGTCTCAATTAAAATTCATGGTCAATCTTTCATGCTGCATCAAATTCGTAAAATGATTTCCATGGCTACTTTAATCACTCGTTGTGGATGCCCACTTGATCGTATCGAAGCTGCTTTTGGACCACAAAAAATTAATATTCCCAAAGCTCCAGCTTTAGGTTTATTATTAGAATCTCCTGTTTTTGAAGGTTATAATAAGAGATTAGAAACTTTTGGTTATAACCCAATTGACTTTAGTAAGTACCAAGCTGAAATGGATGCATTTAAATTAAAACACATTTATGATAAGATTTACAAAGAGGAAGTTGATGAAAATGTTTTCAATGCATTTTACTCTTACATTGATAGTTTTAATATGGCTACTGGTGCCAATGGAGTCGATTCCGAAGGTAAGAATAATGGGGGCCAAGTTCAAAAGAGTATATTCGATTTCTTAACTGCAAACGGTATTCCTCCACTATCAGATGAAGATATTGCCAAAATCGCAAAACAAAGTGCTAATTTTCAAAAGAAGGATAAGGGAGAAAATAAGAAGGATAGAAATAACAAAAGAGTTAACAACAAGAAGCAAAACAACAAACCAAACCAAGAAAAATCCAATTCAGGCAAACCAAAAGAAGAATCAAAATCTACTGAAGAACCATCTTCAAAAGGTTACAAATTTGGTTGTACTATCCAATAGATAAATTGATTTAGCATTTCCCATATAAAATATGTTTTCTCTTTATTATTTTGGCATACTCCTCATAATACCCTCCAAAACCCAATTAAACTTGTTCAATTATACCACCATCGACAATTTACTGGGTAGACTTCCAATACCACTTTTCTTACAACCTGTTTTCCTCACCTGAGAAGTAAAGCTTTATGTATGTTAAATTTTAGTTCGTACCTTAATAGACAGTTTTTTGTAACATATTTTTAGAGTTGACAATATCCATCAATTATATAATAACAAAAACTATACAATATAATCATGTTAGCAATATAATTCCTGTTTAAAGTATAATATATATATATATATATATATATAATACATTTATTCATTGAAGTTAGCGTCAGTGATGGAATTAGTGACACTTTAAACATCACGCAACACGAAAATATTCAAATTTCATTTAAGTCCATTACAAGAATTATGAAACTTTGGTTTAAGAAAGTATTAAAAACACAAATAATTAGAAACCTATACTCAACATAAGCCCATTTTCAAGCAATTAATATCTTCAAATACTGAAGTTCTAAATTTAACACATATCATTGGTTGTTGTTTTGGTTAGCTGGCTATAATATTTAAAGATTAAGTAGCAAATGTTAAGAACACAAGTTAGATTATTCTCCAGATCTAGTTTATTAGAAGCTACATCTCCAGCAAAAGGTAAGGCTCAAGGGTTTGCTAAAAAAGCATCAGGATCTAGAACTACGAAGAGAGTAACTGCTGGTTCTTATTATAAAAAATGGATTGATACTGTCAGTACCTCTGAATTTAACAAACTAGCTCCTACGGTTGAATTACCAGTTTTCCAACCTAATTCTAATTTGAATTCGATCTTAAATAATGTTACCAAATATTCAGAATCACAATATCGTTCATTACATCACTTAGGATCATTTAAGAAGAATCAATTTAACGAATTATTTCCAAAGCCAATATCGTTGATTCGTGAAAAATCAACTAAACAATTTGTTGAACTACTTAAGACTTCAAAAAATAAGAAAATAATCATAACAGGTGAACCAGGTGTTGGGAAATCTGTATTATTAGCACAAACTCATGCATTTGCAACAGATTCTAAATATATTCTAATTAATATTTCACACCCTGATTTGTTCTTGAATGGTAGAAATGATTTTTTTTATGACGAGAATTTAAAATCTTACGTTCAACCAATGTATCTGAAGAAGTTATTAAGAAAAGTTTTGAAATCTAATGATGTTGCTTCTCTGAAAGCAATCAAACTAACTTCGGATTATAAATTCACAAATGCTGATCCAAAAGATAATGCTATAAAGAAATTCATTACGTTGGCAAAGGGCAAAAATTCTTTATATGATCTATTAAACGTCAAAACTACCTCAAATCAAAGAGGTGAACAATTCAAATCCTTCATTCATGAAGTAACAACCCAAACTGCTACACCAGTTTTACTTTCTGTAGATAATTTCTCAAGACTTTTAACCACATCATTTTGTGCCTATAAAAATGTTTCAAATCAAAATATTAATACTTTAGAATTCCAGATTCCAAAATTCATCATGGACTCAATTTCAGGTGACATTGTGTATAGTAATGCTAACAGTGCAGTTGTCTTAGCTACTTCAGGTGAAGATAGAACGAATAAAACTTTACCTGTAGGATTAAACAAAGTAGAAGAAGATCCATATATCAAACAATATCATTATGACCCAGTGTTTGCAGGAATCTTGAAGAAAGGTAACGTCCAGGAATTTGAAGTACCAAAATTAGAAAAAGAAGAAGTTAAAAATTTGATTCAATTCTATTTAAAATCCAAAATTGTTCCACAGAATGCTATTTCTGAAAAATCCATTGAACAATTGACTGACGAAAAGTTTATCATGAGTGGTAATGGTAACCCAAGAGAATTACTTAAAAGTATAGTCCTAGCCTATTTCTAAGCGAAAATTTGAGAGATCAGGTAATCACTATATTGTTATAATAATCTATGTAAAAAGTCGTGTTAAATATAAATTATATACTTGTAAATATTATTACAATTATTCATTGACTCTGATTGTTATATAATTTATAGGTATCATTTACGTAGTGGTTTAATCTGACCAATCATCCTCATCAACATACTTGGGTTCTGTTGATGTTGAGGATTGAATTGGCTGTGAACGTTGGTTATTTTGATTAGAATATGAAGATGAGCTGCCAGTATCGTTCCCTTTCTTTCTTAATTCCCAACTATTCTTTATTTCTGCTACAATTTCAGATAAATCCTCTATCTTTACCGAATCATTAATACTTTCTAAAACCTTTTGAACAACTGAAGAATGATTACCATTCAATTTATCATCTCTAAATCTCAACATTAACCATTCACCAGTATCTGGATTCTTGGTACATTCAACAATTCTCCCATTTAAGGGTTCATCTAATGCTTTTAATTCTTCCCATTTCTCGTCACTTATTTCCAACTCTGTAAACTTCCTATAAGTTTTCTCAAGTATGCTCATATCTTTTTTATTAAACGGTTGGTCAAAATTATCTAACTTTGTATTTACATCAGAACCACCTTGCCAAATAAACAATTCAAAAGTTGGTTTTGCATCATAATTATAGTACCATCTATTTGGATCCCTCTTTGGCAATGAAACGTCTTCTACCATTGGAATTTGTAATATTAATTTAAAGTCCACGGAGTTTTCTTCTTGTGGTTTCCACTTCAATAAATATGAGTCCTTACCTCCAATTGCATAAGTTTTATTAACTGGTGTAAAAATCAAACCATCTGATAAATGGGGAAGTTTTTCTAAAGTTCTGTAAACATTCACTAAATCATAACTGAAATTCATTTGTTTCATCGATATTTTAAATGGGAAATTTGTGCAACGATTAGGGAAAACAGATCTTAAATCAAAATATGGTTTGTAGAACTCTTTTCCTAAATGGGCCAATCTAGAACTGGTTGGAGAATGGGTCAAATTACGACCATTGATAGACAAACAATCAAACATCAAAAATCTCATTTCTTTTAATTTTGTAACAGGATTAGTTTGTATAACTAATTCACCATCTACCAAAGTTCCATCTTGAGCAGTTTCCAATAATTCCTTCTTATCTTTTTGAGGCAGTCTTGGGAAGTGAAACCCATTAACCAAATAATAATTGTTTTCTCTATCTATCATGAATGTACTCTGTTCTCTTGTCATCGGATTAATAACTATTAGCATTAAAACACGTAATCCATCTGTCTTTTCACACACATAATAATCATGAGAACACAATTTCTCCCTCATATCTGAATGTTGAAAAGATACAGGTTGGGAACCTGGGAAGGTTTTTAAAGGTTTAGGAGAATTCAGTAACTTACTAACTATCATTTTCAAATCTTGAATAACATTTCCAGCTTCAAGAATACCTGGAATCTCAGGTGCCACTCTATCCATTATTGTAAATGATTCTTTCCTCTTATTCTTATGCTAATCTCTAGTAAATTCAATATCTTAAAATCGTCGATTGCTTGAACTAATTAAGTATTTTATTTTCCAAAACTATATGTCCCTTGACTACTATTCTATAAAAATATGACACTATCTGTATAAATAGGTTCACCAACAATAATTCAATCTTTTATTACTTTGAACTTAAGATAGTTGATGATATATCCAGTTTGTTCAAAATTAATCAATTGAATTTTCAAGTTTTTTTTTTCAAGAAGCCTTAATAGACTAAGAAATAATAAACATCGATTAATCAAAATATATAATATTTGACCAGATAGTATAAAGTATTCAATATTTAATAGTTGTTTAGCATACCATTGAAGGTGGAATATAACTATTACAGAATAGTTTTCAATATCTGAACTAATTTGAAATTTGAAATTTGGTTTTTAATTGCTTGAGATATAATTCAAGAGAATAAACATCAAGAGTAGAACCCTATAACTATCCAATTCAAATAGAATCAAATCTCAGTTGTCATGGAGGAATCGAGCAATAATGAGCTTGGGATACACAGCTATGAAAATACAGATTTATCTGTTTTAATGAATATAAACAATGCAGTTGAACGAACGCAGGCTAATATGAATCAAGAAAATAAATTGAATCCCAATGAATTGAATGAATTGAATGAAGAAGCTTTATGGAACTTTATACCTGTAATTCCACCATCATATCGTAAGGATGTAAGGTTTTCAAACATGTTAGATCTAGAAAATGCAGTAGTAAACTTCAAGAATCAATTGTTAATATCTTCCAGCGGAAACACGCTACTGAAACAAAATGATACAATTTATATCATGGCAACTTCACCAGGTGAACCTTATTATATCGGTAGAATTGTCAATATTGAAATCATTGAAGAGTACAGGAATATTGTTGAAAAGGCGTTAACTATTACTGATGAATTACCTTATCAATATTTCAATTTGAGAATGAATTGGTATTATAGAATAAGAGATATTAAGGGTGAGACATCAGAGTTTGATCCAAGACGTGTATATGCTACACAGATGGAAGATATAGTGCCATTCACTTCGTATAGAGGTAAATGTATAGTATCTCATGAATTAGAGTTGATAGAGAAAATACCAAGTGAAGTTGAAGTATACTTCAGATCTAACATATTTTACTATAACCAATTATATGATATCTATACAGAGTCATTTTACAATGTATTACCAACTGATATGCTGCTACATATGTTTACAAATTCTTCTTATTTATACGTGTTGAACAAAAAAGTTCGTTATATCTTTACAGAGACAGACTTTCCAATTGATTATGTTATAAATAAATATATCACGTTAAATGAAATTCAAGAGATATCTAGAAATTTTGATTGGGACCAGACATGCAGCTTCTGCCACCATTGGTGCTCATCTAAAGATGTTTTGAACTGTGACGAATGTAGCAGATCCATTCACAAAGGCTGTCTTGACCCTTCCATGAAAATAGAACTTGGTGAAGATATTGTATGGTTATGTAATTTGTGCATGAGAAAGGAGGAAGGTAATCAAAGTAAAATCGATGAAGCATCGATAATAGAAGCCAACGAGGAACAAGAAAGAATATCTTTGAAACATAAGTTAGAAAATGAATCTCTTAAGATTTACGAACAAGGTGTCGACTACAATAAGGAAAATTATTGGTTTTATTATTTTGGTCAATATAAAGTTAACCATTTTGACACTTTATTAAATTCAAAATTATTTATGCCGTACTCAATAAATTCAGAGCCAATTTCAGAAGAGAGCAAGAATATTGCCAATTGGGCAGTACATCCATACACCAATGTAACATTATTTACCACAAAGTTAGTAGAAAACTCTGAAAGCAGTAAAATAGATCCCAATATCCCACATCCTGAATTTGAAAGATTCTGTAGAGAAGCAAATAAGTTACTTATTGAAAATAATCTAGTTCTGACAGATGAGCAGGGGAAAATTGATACTTTGAATTTTTTCTTCGAATCAGAAAATTATGATTTGGAGGCATCTCTTGTTTTATTCAAAATAAGTTTGAAAGATTCTTTTTTTAGTAGTGCACTCATGAACTTACAAAGTATTGAAAAGTTTAAAATGGGAGTTTCTCGTTTTGGGAACGAAATTCAATTAATAAAGCAATCAGTTAGTGTTTTTAGTTTGGACATTATTGAGAAGTATTTTAATTTATGGAAACAATCTTCCACAGGTAAAGATGTCTTGGATGAATTTTCTAATAACTTCAATCAACGGAAAGGTTATCTTTTAAATGATAGTTCTTCTATCGAAAAGTCTAGTTTACAGGAAATTGAAGCATTATCATCGTGTGAAGAATTAATGAAATCATCAGCAGGATTTTTACCAGAATTTGAAAGTAAATATATTGATGAGTCCTCTATTGATATTGAATCTAAATCACATATGGATGTAGATCCTACATGTGGTATATGTCAAAATAATAAATCATACATGTGGTATAAACATACAGCGGATTCTACTGTCATTAAACTTCCCTGCCCATCTGCTCCAAATTCAAGATTATATATTTCTGATGAAGTAAAAAATGATCTAATATGTATCCGTTGTGCTAGATTATGGAGGCGTTATACTGTTTTATGGCAAGAACCTGTTTCTGTCCTAGTTAAGCTACTTGAAGGAACTGGTATCCCATTTACGACGTTTTTGTCAGATATTTTAGAAGAAACGAATGACAATAGATTTATTTCTTCTCCATTACAAGCTCATAAAAAATTACTTGAATATGAACTTGCTCAAGACGCTGAAATGATCTTTAGACAGAGAGATTCGTTAGTTCATAATAGCAAACTACTGGATAAGTATTATGCGAAGATTCCAATAAACAGAAAACTTCATTATAAACAAACAAAAAGGGAAATAGACATTAATTTAAATAAACCAGAAAGAATGGCAACGGATATAGTTTTATTTTTACGCAAAATTGAAAATGAGAATGCCAATAACAAAGAACCAGTAACTACAAATATTGAAGATTGAAATATTTGAATTCAACACGGTAGCATTCTTAGGGAGCATTATAACAAAGTATTGTTTCGTTAAGTGCATCCCTAATTAAAATTAAGATTTATCAATTATAGATTATTCGTTAACTGAATATATTATATATAATTTTGCATACATGAATTTATTGGTTTATATTTAAGGACCTAAAATCAAATAGGTTACGATTGCTACAAAGTCTTATTTGGTGGAAATAGTAATTACAAAGTGGGTATACAATATCGGCACACAATTAATGCGGACCATGCTGTGTTAAAAATGCATTTAAAAATATAGAAATGTAGACTTACCAATGATGATAAAAAAACTACTATTCAGAGTTCAGCATCGTTTTTAATTCGTCTAAAATATCATAAGTGTTTATCATTTTTTCTGTGGCCATCATTATCCCATCATCTTTGAGGCAAAGTAATAATGAGACTTCTAACTTCGTCAATAATTTTTTTGATACTCCAAATACCTTGCTAATATAGTCATGTGAGTGAACAAAATCTTGTAACAGCTTTGAAGCTATTCTTATGATACCAATAATTAACCGATGAACCTGAGATTTCTCTAAATGATATTTCAATTTAATATTATTCGTTTCTTTTTCTCTAACTAACAATAGTGTTTGTAATATAATAGCTGATCCTAAGTAAATAATTTCATCAAACATACATTTAGATTGAATACGGCGAATGAAATCTTCATATGTGACAGTGGGAATACTTTTCATATTGAAGTGTCCATATTCTTGTTTAACTGAAATAAATTTGTTATTATTGAAAACTTCTCCAGAAATAAAAAACCTTTGGTCATTCCTCTCTGTCAATTGTAATAGTACCTTAATCGTGTCTTGAAATAATTGAATCGCAGATTCCACTGAAATCTCTTCCAGTTTTCTTGTTGCCTCTTCTGTCCTATCTTGATCTTGAACTAAGTGAGATACTAAAATTGATTTATACCCATTCGAAGATAAATAGCATATTTCAGTGTCAACATTTTCACTTTGATTATTTTGAGTACCACTGATCTGTAAAGTCTCAATGCTTGGAAAATTTATCTTATCATTGTTTGTTACAGGTAAGTCGATGCCACCATCGTTATCACTATTCTCTTTTATATCGTGCTGTTCTTTAGGTGAATTTTCTAAAGTACAAATATTATTACAAGCATCATCATCATTGATATTCTGTGCGTTATTAGGATTCTCTTTATTATCATCCTTGTCGTCATTACTATACTCAATATTATTACTTTTGTTATTATCTTCAAAATAATCTGTCAGGGAAGTTTGAGAACAAATTTTGAACTCACTATCGGTTGCATTTCTACTCATCAGTTGCGAATTGATATTACCAGTAATAAATACAGATGGGACACCACTTGAAGATCTATCAATATTATTGAACAATAAAAAAGAATTGGACTTATCCTTTTCATCCAAATCATTATCACTTAATTCAAAATTTGAAGTAGAGTCCCAAACAGACGAATTTTCTGTGGCTAAATTACTTAATGGCTTATAAATTCCTTCATTTTTCAAAACTTCTGACCTGAACGAATCAATATTATCCATGTTTTGTGCTAAATAATCATTAACTTGACTTGCATATTCAATTAAATTTTCAATATGTTGCCTATTCTTTGTGCTCGAACTAGTAGTTGATTCAGTGGCACTCTCTTTATACTTAATAGATACCGTTATATCCTGAAGATTATTATTTTCTTGCTCAATTGAAAGTTCATCTTGACAGTTAGCCACCGTGGAGTTATCACTGTCATTGGCAGCATCAAACTCATTAGACAAAAACGTATTATCATCATTGCTATTGAACTGTTGTTGACCGTTGTCATTTTTATTGAATCTGACTTTTTTTGCTATTGGGGGAGTGCTTGATCTAGATTCTAAAAACTGGTCTAATTCTGAAAAATTATTACTTTTTGCAAATAGTTTGGTTTTCAAAGGTAGTTCCTTTAATCTGTCCACTTCATCATCAATATCACTCAACCCAAAAGCACTCCCAGACATGATACCACTATCAGCACCGGTTCCATCAGCACTGATATGGTATATTCTTTTTGCATCAAATTCCATATTTATCAAATATATACAAGCAAAAATTCAAATAAACTAGTTATCAAACAACGTAAATCTTGGCTAGGATAAAGCTATCAATAACTATACTATCTTCCCTCGATTTTTGTGCCAGATATATTAAACTTAATTTCAAATCTAGTATCTCTTCTTCTTATATACTAGTTTCATAAAACTGATATATTTTTGTTAACCTTCTTAACTCTTGATTCTATCGACGTATCTTTATTATTGAATATAGAATATTTAAAAGTATAAGCTTCGTTTCTGTTCCAGACTTTCTTGATTTTATTACCTTATAAAGTGATGTTTGATATCTCATATTATTTTTTCCTTATTCGCATTAATTTTTATATCCGAATAACTCAATGCAACCCCATATATATATATTTCATGATAGTCTCTAGAGTATATAAAGGCATCAAGTTATTGAATATATGTTATACTGAAATACCAGAAAGACTGAATTGAATTGGTGCATTTTCAATATGAAGATCACACCAATAATCGAGAAAAAAACCCGTCTCAGTAACTTCAATTTTGTTGAAAATTGATAGTTTTTGAATATAGATTATATTTTATTTTATATTCTTGGAGTGCAAGAATATTTGATGTATAAAAATATATATATTATTGTAGATATGGGTATAATTTGTAATGGGTTGTAAATATAGATAGTACAACTTCATTATTGCTTAAGCTATTAGTATAAGAACCGAATGGCTCGAAGCAAATGGAAAAGATTATATTTTGATAAAATGCAGAAGGTAAATGATTGAAGGTATGGAAAATCAGATGCATAAAAAGTTTGAACTAATGTTATGTTATTAATGAACTTGTGTTTATAATATATTTGCCCTTTTTGTTGCATCTTGTGAATTACCTAATGAATCATAACTGGAGTCTCTTTCAATATTTGTTAATGAAGGTGCCTTCAATTCTAATTCTGTTTCGAAGATATTTGGTTCAGATAATTTGAAATTTTTAGAAGAGTTACCATCAGCTTCGAATGAAGTCATTAGGCCATTATTGGATTCAGATTGTTGTCTGAAGTGACCAGGATAGTTTTTTCTGTTTTCATTCTGTGGAACAATGTCATTATCTAAACTACTATGTTTAGAAAAATCATCGGTTGACATATTGGTAATTGCATAATTATCATCACTTGTGTTACCATGACCAGTTCTTCTCTTAGCATCATTCTTACCAATTAATCTCTTAAATGATAAATTACGGAAAATTTTATCAGAGAGTGTTTTCTTATTATTGGATTCATTATAATCTTCGGTATTTCTTTTTTCATCTAAGTCATATTCTCCTAGAGTGGATGATTTATTACTGAATTTCTGATCTTGTATTTCGTTTTCCCAGTTTTCTGTATGGTCTTTAACAGTATTACCCAATTCTAATAATTCATTAGCAGCAGTACCGTTTTGAGATTGAATATTTCTTTGGAAAGAATTTCTATCATCATTTGCAGGTTTAAATCTTAAATCTGGGTTCTTTGAGAATAATATCATACCCATAAAAGTTAAAATCATCATTAATAGAAGGAACGAAAAAGCAGCATTCATGATAAAGAAAATCCAACCCATAATGGCAGATACTTGATATGGTTGACCGAATAAATCAGAGAAGAATAAGAAGAAGAATGAATTCAACACAGTAATGACACTAATAAAAATATTAATGATATTTGTAGGACGATCCAGATATGGTTGGTAACGGATGACTGCTACAACATAGAATAAATCACATAACCAAAGTGTTAAAGCTTGTGTCTTACCTGAAGCTTGAGAAAAACCAACAAATAAAGATCTAACCAAAGAATGGCCCAAAACTATGACGTTCCACCAATAGTGTTTTGCGTTAAACATAGTATAGAAAAAACCGTATTTACTCAAAATATGATCATCACCATATAGTAAAGCAGCAGGATTGTTGTGTAACTTAATTGATTTTTGAGCAAAATAGTAAGTTCTGTATGCTGACCAACCCATCAAACCTATTGATAAGACGATGAATAAACAAGCTATGGTAACGACTGCACCAGAATCCACTTCAGTAAATTCCCAAAAACTTAAAAGAGTCAATTGTGAGAACCCAATAAAGACGTATCTTAAAAGGGAACCTTTTAATATGATTCTCCATGTATTTCTAAAAGTGATAAATTTATGTTGATCTTTTATCCAACCTAATCTGAACGATAATTCAATACAATATTTGCAACACATAATGAACCCTGCTAAAACGTAACCACATAATACAAAGAATGTGAAACCTGTACAAACAACAGAAGTATTTTCAATGTTAATATTGTAGGCAAGTCTCTTAATACCTCTAAAGATTAAAGTGTTCGTATTACCATATAGAATATTGGTTGCTCTCTTCTTTAAAAATTCCATAGATCTTTGAGTTAACACAGAAATGGTAGTTGAAGTCAAATACAAAGTTGGAGTACCACCAGTAGATTCCACATACCAACGGAAAATTCTTTGCATGAAGGAAACTCTAATTAAACCCATTGACCAAGCCAAGTTTTCAGCCCATGCCTCAGCAATTGGAGGCACGGAATGAACATGTTGCATCGAAACAATGACAACACTTTGAAAGTATAAAAACAAAGACATAGTATTAGCAGAGATATGTGAAGCTGCAGTGGACTTACCAAATGTGGATAAAATAGCAGATAACAACAAACCAATACCGGCAACAACAGCAGAAGCCCATTTAACACCAGTCTGTGAAACGGTCTTACCATTAGTGAAATAAACTTGCAAACATGCCAAATAATCAGACTGGTTATTGTAAATATTCAATCTAGCATACGCATCGATATCAGGAACTTGATAAGCAATACCAGGAATTTGGTCTGTGTATTTAGTAGAAATATATTCGATAGACTCAATCTGCACATCACCAGGATAGATCGGACAGAACTGTTTCCACTCTAAATTACAAAAATCAATACTCTCAGTGATAATCTTGAAACCATACGCATAAACATCCACCTCAGCATGCAAATATCCAGATAACTGCGTCACTAAATCCAAATTATAATGCAATGAATTATTATCTGGATCAAAAGTCACTTCAAATGAATTTGCAGATAATGCTGAATCCTCCTTACACGTCACTAAAGAAGTAGCATATAACGATCTCTTAGCAATACTGATCTCTAAATTGATAGCAAACAACAGCAAACACGCTATAACTCTTGATAACCTAAACATACTGCACTATGCAACGATGCCTAATAACAAAACCTCCTATACTAAAAAAAAACTATTCAAAACTTGTCCAACTTTCGACTCTACTAGAACATATAATGCTAGAGTCTCTAATATCCTTATATGTATATATATCTTTCTATATATATATTGCAATATCTGCGTTATTATTTTTCTGCTAACGACTAAACCTCACACTACACTAGAATGGATCCAAGTATCTTATATACCAACAAGTGAACTAAAAAATACTAAAATATTTCAAGATAGCAAGAGTAAGTAGATCTTTGATCCAAACATACATCCACATCCACAACTTCACAAAAATAAATTTAAGATGAAGTTAGTGAAGTTGGCAATCTTGGCGTATAATTTCTATAAATAAAACTGTTATTCAATCCCAGCAGAGCAGTTCGAGTTCAGAAGAATCAAGACTCGCAAAAGCTGCGATATATATGATATTAGACTAATAAACTCCCTCACAAACGACAATATCAAAGTCCATCTCATCAACTTTTCACCTCTTATCACTATAAAATTTCACTAAAAAAATTTTTCAATTCTTCGAGAGGATGAAAAAAGTTTCAAGATCCAATTGAATGAATGAACCATCTAATTACAGTGAGAAATGGTAGAAGAGTTTGATGAGGATGGATGCATTAGCAACATCTGATTATTGGTGATCTTATGTATTGATGTTGATAATCTTGTAGTTTGGTGTTATTTTTAGTTTACGAAATGATTTCATGGCTGTGAGGTGGGATTGGATGAGATGGGATGGGATATGATGTGAACACGACAAGTTGTGGGTGTTGTAGTTCCGTGATTTGTTTCTTTTGTAGATGGTTTGTAGTTGCTTGTGCCCTTTCGTATATGTTATGTTATTGTATTCACTGGAATGTTTTCCTGTTTGAGCAACCTATGCTGTTGAGGGACATAAGAGGTTGGGTTGCTTGTAGTTTTACGTCTGTCGAGGTATTGGCGCTAGCATGTTTGAGGATGGAACCGTTTAATGGTGATATATGGTCAATGGTATATAAAGGTGAGTGTGGATGAACCTCAAATAATGTGTTAGGGATAGAGCTATGGTGAGTGCCAATGGTGAGTGAGAGTGTGTTGAGGTTGGGCAAAAGAGTTATGAGGTTGGGAGAAATTAATTGTATATAAGAATAGTAGAATTGTGTTCATTTGGATAGGAGAGAGTATCTGTTTCTTGTGTGATTCGATTGAATGTTGGTTTCAAGTCAACACTCTAGTATAGTATATTGTGTATAATTACAGGTATATATAAGTACGCTACAAACTGAAGAAGATGTCTAATCTATTGAACAAATTTGCTGATAAGTTGCAAGGGAAGCACGAGGAAGGCGAGGACCAACAACGCCAACAGCAGCATGGCAGTCAAGGTCAAGGTCAAGGTCAAGGTCAAGGTCAACGCCAACAGGGGGGCATGAGAGGTAGCAACATGAATCAGTACGACAACGACTCCAATGATTTTTCTTCTGGTAGAAATACTGGTATGAACCAACAGAGTGAAGGTTACGGAAGAACCATGCAAAGCACTTCGTTGGGTACCGAGGGCCAACAGGACTTCGGTAGACAACAGCAGAACTTGCGTGGCCAGCAAAGTCAAGGTTCTGGTCAATCTCGCTCTTTTAAGAGTGACATGCCGGAATCCTACGAAGAAGGTGAAGGTGACTGGGGTCCTTCTGATTCACATGAAGGTGGAATCTTGGGTTCAGGCAGACAAACCAGAAGTCAAGCTCAATCCAGTGGTCAACGTGGACAAGGTCAAGAGGGTCACCAAAGATACCAATTCGAAGAACAATGGTGAATCATCTACAGTGTTCCAGACAATTTAAGTTTATTGCTTTTTTTTTGCTATAGTATTCCTACCTTATGACTGTTTTACATTTTATGACACTTTTTTTTTTTTAAGAATCTAGTTCTTTTTTTTTTTTTTTGAATCTACCTTATTTAAACTGCTGTATACTGTTATACATATATATTGAATCTGATATACTTCTATTAGTTATTGTATCTGGTCTTGATGTAGGTTTGACTGTGACGGTAACATTTGTGACACTTGGGGAAGTTATCACGTGAACTCATTGTGTATAGATAGCTTTTTTCAGCTACAGAACTGCTGCATCATACCGTGCGCTTACTGGAGAAAATATATACATATTAGATTTAATATAAATAAAAGAACATATGCTACAAGCATCAGTATTGATTACAACGACACACTGAGTTCAATGGAACACTTTGAAGAAGGTAAATAATAGACTGATATTTAAGAATTATCCTGGATATATATTCGGTGAGTAGAAGGCAAATTTTCTTAATATATATTAGGTGAATTCAAGATACTTAAGAATGGATAATAGGCAATCTAGTCTGCGAATTTCTAATTTATTAAATGATGTTAATGATGAGAAACCTACATTTAAGAATGATACGAATTCAAATATAATGAATAAATATTCTTTGCCAAATATATTAAATAGTAATGAAAATAGCTCACCTTTGGAATTAGAAAATCTAACACCAACGAATGGTAGTGGTTTAGTTCAAGAGAAATCTGAATTAAAGATAGAAACCAAAGTGATACATCCGAAACCAGTTCAGCAACAAAATATTAATAGTTATCTATACGCACAGCCAAGATCTAGGTCGTTTGGAAATCAATTTGATTTGAATACGATAGACAAGACTACATTAGTTCTTGATAAGGAAACTTCTTTTGAGCAGAAACTATATCATCAAAATTCGCAATTATTTTACACGTTACCTGAAGGTTCTGTACCTACTTTCATTATAGATGATTTTGAAGGATTTGATTATAAGAATCCAATAGAATTTTATGAAGCAGTAATTGATTTGGGAGAAAAATATGGAGCAGTAAAATTAACAATTAGGGATGATCGATTTAACATAACAAACAATCTAATAGACAAATATGAATTGGATAATGAGCAATTCTGGTTTAAAACGAGAAGACAATATTTGCATTCCTATGACAGAGAATATAAGAAGATATTACAATTTCATAAGGATTTATATGATTATTATAAAAACATTAAAAAGAATACTTCGGCGAAAATACCGAATATTGACAAGAGGAGGTTAGATTTGTATAGATTATGGTATTGTGTCCAGCTTCGAGGTGGATTTGAATCAGTTTGCTCCAAGAAACTTTGGGCACAGATCGGTAGGGAGTTAGGTTATTCAGGTAGAATTATGAGTTCATTATCAACTTCATTACGATCAGCCTACTTAAAAGTTTTGTTAGACTTCGATAATTATAGAAAACAGCTACAAGAACAACAAATTGAGAGAGATAAATCAGCTTCTGCAAATCATATTTTTGAACAACAACAACAACAGCAGCAGCAGCAGCAGGATGAGATAAAACATAATATAATCAGTGAGACTGAGAGCTTAAACAGATCCAAATTAGAAATATCTCCAGGTAAGAGAACATTTGCTACAAGTCTTATGGCCCCTGACTCTATTGGTAATTACAATAACAAAAAAAGCAAACTGAAAAATCCAATTTTAGAAGAGGCAAGTTTTATTACTTCTTCTGCTGTGGAATATCCGAGGCTAAGAGACGTTAAATATTCAAAAGGTATTTATACAGTCTTCGATAAAGTAACAGAAACCAAAAAAAATTTGGCGGTAAACTCCGATATAACTGTTCCAGGTTATGATTTTACATTTTGGAATAATAGTCAGGAAATTTATGATAAATCCATTTTTGACTCAAAGGCCTCTTCGGTATTCTCAGTTAAGCAATTTTACGAAAAATCTCAAAGAAATTTAAATAAACTCAAAACGACATATAATAATACTGTCGAATTACAATCATTTTCTGATCCCACAGGTACAATAACTGATACTTGCTTTGAAAACATTCTAGACAACTTGTTATCAGATACAGTGTTAGATTATGAAGTGGATACTGCATTGAACATTTTCCCTATGATTAATAATTCAGATTATATCCTTGACCAACTATCCTATGATAACAAGATAAATAATGCAGATTTTTGGAAGTTAGAAAATTTACCATTATTAGAGGACTCTTTATTAAGAAATGTAGATATTGACTATGGTGGCCTGACCAAATCAAAATTTGAAATAGGTATGCATTTTTCATCATCTGGGTGGTCTGTTAATGATAATTTTGTACCTTCAGTTGACTTTAACCATATTGGATCTTCAAAATTTTGGTACATAGTTGCTCCTAATGATATGCAAAAGTTTGAGAAGATCATAAAAGAGGTAAACCAACATGAACCATTTAGCTGCTTTAATTCCGAGAAACATAATGCGGATGATGTAGAAGAGAAATTTAAGTTATCTGAATTTTATAAGAGTTTTACGGAAACTAATTACACTAATCCTATTATTTTTGGGAATAAGAGAAAAAATAATCATTCATTATTGAAGGATGCTGATATCAAGTCTATGAACTTAAACATGCTACCTAATGATATATATTTTAAATCTAAATTTTTAAATGAAAAAGGGATTCGTTTGATGAAGGTTTCACAGGATACAGGCTCTTTTCTGTTTAAATATCCGAAAACTTATTCTGCTTCATATGGAACAGGGTTTTATATATCTGAAAACGCATCATTTGCACCAAAATCTTGGATAACTCATGCTTTTGAGGGTAATCGGTGGTTATTAGAAAGGAATATACTGCCTTCGATTCAGGTGGCTCAGTTATTTTCGAATATTGGTATTAATAATTTATCTTTAAGGGCCGAAATAGTAGACAATCTTAGAGACCATATATATACTGAGTTGAATTACAGATCTCGTCTCAGGAATATTTGTCCAACAATTAATGAAGTAGTTGATAAGTATGATTTCATCTCCGATAGCTCTTTAAAATCGACAGGGTTTTCAAAGGTATTAATTACAGATACCAATGACTGTATCACTCTATCGTTAGATGAATTCTTTTTGTTGGATAAAAATTATAATTTTTCTGAGAGATCTACTGACCCTTCAAATGAACTAAATATATTTCTACATTACTACCATGATGATGATATTTTAAGAACTCTTTCTGAATTTTCTAGTCAAAAAGTTTTCGACACGGTTAACTTTACAACATCTGAAAGAACTTTTGATGACAGTTTTCAAAAATTAGTGAATGATAGTTATTGTAACAAGAGAATACCAATAAGTGAATTGAAAAATTTGATATCTCAATTTGATCCCAAAGATGTCAACAGGAATTTCGATGTTGGCATTATTGATGATACAGAATTTTTGATTGGGGAGGCAAAGGCAATTTTACTAAAACTTTCTACATTGGCTTCAAAAGAGATTGACACTGATTTAGGAGATAATATGAACATAAAAAAGTTGACAGTTGTTAATAATGATTCTTTACTAGAGAGGATTGAAAATTTGAAATCTTCAATTTCGTCAACGTCATTATATTTTCCAGAAATGGATCAAATAGATTACATTTGTAGTGACATCTTCACAATAACAAATGAAGCTATCGATGCATTAAACAGCGGCTCATTGGCATTATTAATGGAAGTTTATATAATGTACCACAGAATTCCTATAAAATTTTCGATAATTAAAAGGGTAATACAGGCTATTCATCGTTTAAAATGGTTAGAGGTGTACGATAGGTTCATTTTGATTGGAGATTCTAAAATGGACTACTTGTCTGAAGAATTTACTCTCACTGCTCTCTCCAAATTTTTTTCTTTTGGGATTGAATGTTGCATTAACGATGATTTGCCCAAATTAGAGAATTTAAAAAGTAAGATACTAAAAACAAGTGATATAAACTCAACTTTATCAAAATTATTTAAGGCAAAAAAACAACAAAATAAGATGTCCATTACCAAATTAATTAAAATATTTGAAACTGTTTCTCAAGAAAATTTACCCATTGGTGGGCACTTGGCAGGTGTATTAAAAGAAATTGTCTGTAATGTATCAAACGTTAAAAAAGAATTTGAACCATTATATAATCTTTTAAAAATTAATGAGAAAAAAAAAAGCCAAATATTAAAAGCAGTTAAAAATAATCACACAATTGACCATAACCTATTGATGCTATTTAATGGCTCCAAAATTGATTGTCGTGCTAGTGTCACTGATGTTGCTAATTTGAAGCTATTGAATAGACAATGTAAATTAGCGAAGTCATGGACATCAGAAGTTTCGAAAGCAACAAACAAACGGCTCGATAAATATGTTATTTGCACGAAGCAAAGTTTAGACATAAAAGATGATATCTATAACGGTACAAAACAACCAGTCTCCGAGGGTGCAATGAGCAACAAATATTGTTATTGTAGAAAAGGTGACAGTGGTGGCACAATGATTGAGTGTGAGATATGTAAGGATTGGTACCATAAAGCATGCATAAATTCTGGGAAATGGGACTTACCCAAAGGTGCAGATGTTGTATTTATATGCGCTATATGCAACTTAAATAATGACTTAGATTTTTTCAAGTCCCGTAACTCACTTTCATTTGATACAATTAAATCCTTGATCACAACGGGAATAAATTTGAAGATCTTACCAGATAGAGTTTTCATTGGAGAGTTATTTGACATTTACTCATCAATCATCGGGTTTATTGAATACATTGACAGTCATATAAAGAATGAAGCTGGTAATGTTAAAGAATCAATTTCTGCTAAAGAACTAAAATTTCTTCTGAAAAAAGTAATTGGATCTAAAATTAACTTTGATGATACATTCATTGCACCACTCTGGAATAGGTTTAAAGAATTAGAACAAGAAACATTTAATAATTTTGAGAAAAATGGATTGAGCATCTTTACCGGATATGGATCAGCAGTAGCTGATGTGACAATCGAGGCTAAAAACTCTAACAATCGGACACCTATTTTACCATCTATCAAGCAAGAGGATAGCAAACTACCAACTTCAGATTTTGACAATAGAAATAATACAATTGTCACTGAACAGGTAGATGATTCCGGAGATGATCATTCAAGCCAACATCCACCCACTGAACAAAAAACTTATACGATTCCAAGCAATGACAAGAAAGAACATCAAGCTATTTTTTCTTAGTCAAAATCATGAGTGCATTTCCATCTTTTGGTTACTTAATATTCATTCTGCATTGATCCAGGAAATGATAGCACCATTTATAGATTGGTTTTATGTCCTAGGTGCCCGTATCATTGTCCCAAGAACTTTCTTAGTTTAGTTCTCATATATTTGTATAGAACTGTTATAGCATTGTTCAATTTACATTGATTTGTGATTACCATTTCCCCAGAACTTGTGATATTCTTTGTCGTTGAGCTACAAACATTATTGAATTTTGCTCATCGCTTACAGTATCGGCCTGTTTAATTTGTTCCAATCTTTTTTTCTGCAAAAATCTATGATTAGTATTATATAAGAGATTCGTAAAACTAATATTTTAGTTATATATAAAGTAAAAGATGAGTGAATATAAGTGCATATATATTGATATATTTTACCAAATTCAACCATAACTAATATACTTATTAAATAAGTAATTACAATACTGATTTCGTTATTTTCTTTTGGTAGCTTTTAAGAGTAAAAAATTTTAACATAAAAAAGCAGAATCGTATAAATCCATTGAACCCAATACAAATCGCTTTTCTCTAACCTCCTATTCATAAATTTTCAAGTCAAATATTATGAATGGAGCTTCCTTTTATAAAATTGGTTTAGAACCAGTAGCTTTTGTTAATTACAGGGCTTTTCCGTTAAGGTCACATTCGCATATCACAAGAGTACAAAACAGGCTGAAAGCTACTCCTTTATTGATTAATTTGCTTCCTACTAGAAAGTTTCATTCATCTTTAAGAAACGATGAAGAGCATTCTCATGAACATAGTCATTCAGGGACAGCGTTAGGACACACGCACACACATAAAGGAGGCAATCCTTTACTAGTTGTGAGCACAGAACAATTTAAGAAAAACCCTGGTGTAAGAATCACATGGATTGGTTTAGCAATAAACGTAGGAATGGCTTGTGGTAAGTTTGTTGGCGGTATTATGTTTCATTCGCAGGCTTTAGTAGCAGATTCTGTGCATGCTCTAAGTGATGTAATTTCGGATCTGCTAACATTGATTTCTGTTGGTTTTGCTAAAACCAAGCCCACTCCAGAATATCCTTATGGTAATGGTAAGATTGAAACGATTGGTTCCTTGGCTGTGTCGTCTATTTTAGCATTTGCAGGTGTCTCCATTGGTTGGGCCTCTTTCACATCTATTGTAGGCCCATTGCTTCCTATAACAGTAATAGAAACCATGACTTCTTTGATAGGACATTCTCATTCTCATGTACATTCTAACATAGAAGATGTTACCAATGTCAATGCAGCATGGATTGCCGCTGCATCGATTGTTGCTAAAGAGTGGATATTTCAAGCGACCAAAAAGGTTGCCGTTCAAACCAATTCAAATGTCTTGATGGCGAATGCATGGCATCATCGTGTGGATTCCTTAACTTCTCTTGTAGCATTGGTTACAATCACATCGGGTTATTTCTTTAATGTTGCTTCGTTAGATGCAGTTGGTGGTTTGATTGTTTCTGGTTTAGTAATCAAAGCAGGTGCTTCTGGTATGATCAGTTCAATCAAAGAATTAATTGACAGTTCGATAGCTCATGATGAGCCACGTTATCTTGAAATTAAAGAAGGTATTAATAGGACGTTGCAAGATTTAGTCTCCAATAACAATTCTGGAAAGCCTTATCAAATCAAAGCTTTAGATGTATTAGCATCTGGTCCACATTTCCATGTTAAGGTAACATTGGAAGTTCCAGTTCAAAAATGGGACAATATTTTACCAATGACTGAAGCAGAAAATGTAATCAAATATGTTAGAACCACCATGAAAACAGAATTTTCAGACATTATCAAAGTAGACATTGAATTTGTGAATGAAGTAGTTCCCCTAACTGCGGAACAGATTGAAGAAATGAAGAACAGAGAGGAAGAAGAAATAAAAGAGGCTAAACATTTCCATGATCATTACAATGGTGATATTCTATCTCATACTCATTTGGACGGTGATATTAATTATGATGATAGCTTGGTGAATGGTGATACTACCAAAGCTACTCTAAAATCTATCATTAACTCGCGTTCTCAAGGGCATTCTCATGATCACACCAATATGGATAAAAATTCACATTCACACACAGATACACATTCACATTCACATTTCAATTCACATGTGAAAGGAAACTTCACAGACAATGATAAACATTAATATATAAACATACAGAAATAAAACTTGATACATAAAATATAGTAAACAAATTTAAAATACTATGGATTAATGAAGGTTTTTATTGTTATCTTATATTGGTACTTTTCATACCTTTATCTATCTATATATATATATATATATAAATTGAAAGTTTTAAAGACGGATCTCTTATAATTGTATTATTATTTCACACATGAATAAATTATTTGGTGCAAGCCCAATCATTCAAACCGTGCTTGTTTCTTGCAATCTCAAAAGCATAAAACTGGATTCTAACAACGAAACAAGTTGTGAATTGGCCATATTCCTCATTGGCATCAGTTCTCAGTAGAGTACCAAAATTGAAATCTTCAACAGTTTTTTCATATTGATTACAAAATAATCTCCATTTTTCCTTAGCATCCTTAGTCTTTAATTCTGCTTCGGTAAATTTCCTCAGTCTATCTAAATCCTTGTATTCTGGGAAAGATTCCATGAAATTTTCATAGATTTCATCATCCATACTAGTTAATCTTAACTTGGAACCTGGAATTTTAGTTAATAAATTCCAGTAAGTTTCAGCTTGCTCAACTGCAACAACAGCAAATTGCTTCTCAATATCTTCTAAATTATCAGTTTTTTCGGCGTCAAAGGTTGACATGGTAAATATATTTTGTTCTCTTTGGTAGTGTTCACAGAATAGTATCTACAATTATACAATTCAAATAAAGCAATTCTTTTGTTATCTCATCTCATCTCATCTTCTTATATATAATAAATTTTCATCCTCTATTCTTTTTGCAAATTTCAATAACATACTAACTCGCTTCTTCCATTTCTTACCAGAAGGCCCCAGAGGAATCACTCAAACACTGTCGTGTAACATGATTTTTCAATTGTAATACACTGTTAAAGTGAGAGATACTGTATTCAATGGCGAAAGGAAGTGACAGTAATGTGTTGAGACCATTAGAGGTGGTTGACAGTTGGATTCAGTACACTTGCATATCATGTATCGTATTTGGTTAGTCAGTAAGGGTTTTTCTTACCGAGAACGGGAATTTTGAGACGCTAAATTTAAGTTTAGCTGAGCAGAAGAAGGTATATCTAAAAAGCCTTGAAACCAAATATTAAGGACAATTCCTTAAATCTGAAGCGTTGTATTCATGGATTTAACAATTGATCTGTATAAGGAGAATATGAATATCCAATCTTTAATTCAAATGGTATACGATGACAGAATATTCTCATTTTTAGTCAGATAGTTTATTTACACGTTCTCTTACCTCGTAGTTCCGAAACACCACATTCATATATCCCATAGTGTAAGGCGTCTAAACTATAAACCAAACCTTTCTGAAGCTGTTTGAGTTCTTATAAAAATTCTCAATATTTGTGTCACATTGAATTACTGACACTTGAACAACAGGCATGACAGTCTATCAAGTGTCACCTTTTTCAGACAGGTTTCTCAATTAGAGTACTGCTGGCATAACTAAAGATGCCCTTTGACCTCTTCAATCGTCCCAGCATCTCTTAGCACTGTGTCACTTACCTCTCAATTGTACATTTTTGGCATCGAGGTTCACTATTTATTGCTTGCATTAACACGAAAACATTTTCAAGAATGCTTATAAAAAGTCGTAGAAGTGCTCGAATATCAGGTTTTAAATCTATAAAGGCGACGCGTCAACTACGCACCTCACGAATTAAAGTCTTGAAATAAATATCTAAAAAATGTTTGCCCTATAACAATTAGATTAAACCAGTAATCACGTCAAATACACCACCTTCATATCTCTATTCTAATACAGTAGATATAGAATAGCAATCAAATTTTTAGTTTGGAAATTTTGATTAGAAGTGATAGAGAATAATCCCAGAAGATATGGTATTTAAAAACAACTAATATTTTGATAGTTTTATTCAAAGATTACATTAAGATAAACAGACAAGTATATAGCTATTGGTGGAAAAATATAATATCGAGATAGTTACAGAAGGATATCAAGTCAAAAGAATATGCTACAATCAACTTTTATGAATCTGAAGATTTTATATGCTTTGGAAAATAATGATTCCATTGTCACGACGTATTTATCGAGATCGAAATCTCCAAGGGAAATCAAGGTGATGACAGTTCCAATCAGTGGCAGTGCAAGTGAAACGATAGATATCAGGATTGGTGCTGTTCCATTGGATGTTGTTTTACAAGAAATATACAAAAGTTCTCCAGAATTGATAGATCATAAAGCTGAGATTGAAGGATTTGATTATAACATTTATTACAAGGATGTTTGTGAATTAGGCGAACCATTGGTAAGTTTAGGCTTTTTGTCAAAAATACGACAAGCTCAAGGAATAAATTCTCAAATCAACAACAAAAGTAATGTGGGTGGAAATGATGAAATGGAGGAAGACGAAGAAACAATTGTTATTGGTAGTGTTTGCTCAAATTTTGCCTCTCTGTTGAAAAAATCTTATAGCAATATTAGTAGTAAAAAAAATGGGACTGCTAGCAAAGACAATTCTACAACAGCTACAGAGACTTTGGAGATAAAACTTCAGTTTTCTAAGATATATAACCAAGTACCGAGCACTTCAACAAATAAGGATACTAAAACTTATCGTAAACCAGCAGTAAAAGGAGTACGACCAACTGCAAAAAGGCCAACAAATCCAAAACCTGCTCCAAAAGCCGTAAGAACACAGTCTTTACCTATCTGGAATCCAATGCAAGCTCCTGGTCAAACTTTACCTACAAATTCAATTGCCCACAAAATTTACATGGCTGACAGACAAAATGATATCAAGAATTTAAGCAATACCAATAACACCACTACACAAAAAGGCCACTCTGCTACAACCACTAGGGTTAAATTAAACGATTCTGTAAGCAAAAGATTTGATTTTATTTTGAAAAAAAAGAAGCCTGTTAATAAATTTGTTAAGAAACCAAACTCTAACACAGCTACAAAGGCCCATAGAATGAATACAACTCCTGTAATCATAGAATCACATTTTGGAACAACATCTTTTAAAGATAAAGAAAGTGAAACGACAAATGTCACTACACGGAAAAATTCTATTGATGTTTTAGAAATCCCCAAATATATCAATAATAATAAATCTCATAATTCCAGTGCCAAAGTTAAGCAGGATGAAAGTACCTATTCTCTTGATGCTGACAAAGAAAATATTGACCCTTCCATTGATCATTTAATACACAGCCAGTCAGAAATAGATATCAATAGCCACCACACTGCATTCCATTTATTAAACACACCTGATTTTAACTTAAAGAAAGATTTAGGTTGGTTAGATGAATATGACTTATTCAGTTCTCCAGCCCTCAACAATGGCACTGCTAACATCAAAACAATATCTACCACACCAAATGATGCAAACACTTGTAACACTATGCCATTGGAAGAATTAGAAGATGACCAAATCAACAATGATAGTTATAATATTGATGCTGTCGAAATGCAAACTGCTCTAACTAATGAGATTGGTAAAACCTCACCTATGATGAATTTAACTAATCACGAACCAAATTCAACTACCTCTCATACCATTATTGATAATGCCAATGAACTTCACGACATTGCCACTAATTCAATAATATTTGATTCTACCTCAGTAATCAATTCTCCAGAAACTGAAAAGATAACAAGAAGAAATGACAAAGGAAATCAGAGGTCAATGTCAATTCGTGATAGTGAATTTGAATTTAATGATAAACGTGACATCAAAAAACAAAGAGTAATCCCATCTTCACCAATTACCATGTTTCAATACGAGGACCAACATCAAGACACCGATTTCAATAATTCTGACCCAATCACATCTGATGATAAAAATGACCTCTTTTCATCATTTATTAACATAAACAGTAAGAAGCATCAAAGCAGCACAGGGTCCACGCCAATTTCATCATATATTGCTACTTCTAGTGATAATATAGAAGAATATCAAAAATAGATGTAATATATGCATTTGCACCTTCCAAAAGTAGGTATTCAATTCTTTATTTTCATTAATCATATACTTCATATTCTCTATTCTCTAAAATAATAAAATATATCCATTTTAGCTAACACCATAGTCATAAACCGACTGATAGATGACTTGATATCATTGTTGAAAGAGAGTTTGTCGTTATGGTTCATGGTGTTCTTAATGTACCTGCCATTAACGTGTTTTGCACGTGATACATATTTATGTTTTCTTAAGTTTGTTTTTTTGCTGTTGATGTTGGCGACAGTATAGTGCTTGGAAAAATATTTATCGCTCAATTGACAGGAAGAGAGACATACAAAATGTGAAACATTTTGTCTGAATAAACGTTTTAATTGTTATAAAATGGTTACAAGTCATTGTATATTAACACTAATCATTTCGAAACCACTCAATTGATTTATTTATACTAGATACTTTACAATTGTAGCAATTATAAAGGTTTTATTCTGCATTAAACATCCTGGAGAGAGTCTGTGAGAAATGGTTTTCACAGAAGTTATAGGTCCAATAAATGGGATAACTTCAATTACTTACTTTATTACAGCTTTGTCTATTATTTTTTCTTCATTATATTTTGTAATATATGCATTATCACATAACCCAAGAGACCCATTACCTGAAGAAGGTTACTACATCAGTATTGACAGTAATGGTAAGAAAATTAAACAAGAAGTTACGAGAGTAAAAGATGAAAATGTTGATCAATCCAGTAATATCTTATTATCTGTCGTTGTCCCTAGTTATAATGAAACGAAGAGAATAGAAACGATGTTAACAGAAGCAGTAGAGTATCTTGAGAAACATTTATCAAATACATGGGAAATTATCATTGTTGATGATGGTTCAAATGATGATACTACTGATTTTTGTTTACAGTTATCTGATAAAAAGTTTAAACTTAAAAACAATGAATTAAAAGTAATTAAATTAGCCAAAAATAGAGGTAAAGGTGGTGCAGTCAGACATGGTTTATTACACATTCACGGTAAATATGGTTTATTTGCTGATGCTGATGGTGCTAGTCAATTTAGTGATGTTTCCAAATTAATTGAAAAAATTCAAGAACTTGAAGCCACCAGATCTAGTTCTCAGAGCCAAGCAACAATTGCTATAGGTTCTCGTGCCCATATGGTTAATACAGAAGCTGTTGTACAAAGATCATACATTAGAAATTTTTTAATGTACGGTTTTCACACATTAGTTTATATATTTGGTATCAGATCAATAAAAGACACTCAATGTGGTTTCAAATTATTTAATAGAAAGGCAATTAACCAAACTTTACCATATCTACACACAGAGGGCTGGATTTTTGATGTCGAAATATTAATGTTGGCAATCAGGAAAAATATTACAATCATTGAAGTACCTGTGTCTTGGCACGAAGTGGATGGATCGAAAGTTGATCTAGCAAGAGATTGCATAAATATGGCGAGAGATCTCGTTGTAATCAGAATGGCGTATTTGCTGGGAATATATAATGATTCTGAACAATGTTAGGTATATATATAGAACATTAACGAGAATAAATTATCCAAAGATAAAAAAAACATTATTACTAGAATGGAATTGCTGTAAGATCGCAAATGTGACCATTCCCCAACTCTTAGATAAGAAATGTTGGTATTTTCTTTATATTTATTACAACTATTTCGTAAATAGGTGTCACATTTAGGTATATATATATATATATATATATATACCTAAATGTGACTATGCAAAGAGGATATGTGAGTGTGTGATATAGGTAGCACGATGAGCTCAATTGGATCTTGGCGTTGCCTCGAAGCTGCCTAATGTAGTTGGCAACAATGTAGGCAATCTGACTTTAGGTGATAGACCCTGTGGAGTGTTAGCAATGCCATTGAGAGCGGCTCTACTGCTTATAGCGTTTAGGCTTGTAGTGGAAGCACCGTTTATGATACGTTCTGCTGGCGATTTTGGTCTGTAGTAAGAGATTGGAGGCATACTAATATTCTCGTCTACAGCAACTGGAGTTGGATGGATAGCAGGAACATTGGAAGCCACTGGGACGCTCAATGTAGAAGTTGGAGTTGGGTTGAGCAAAATAGGAGGCAGCTTGACCTGTGAGTGTGGACTAGTGCTCATCATGCTTAGTGGCGACGTGGTGCCATTGTGCCTGTCGATTGAGATTTGAGTGACAGGCAGCTGTTTTGCGACCTGTTGTTGCAGGTGCTGTGGCTTTTGCAGCAGCGGAAGCGGTTGCGGATGTTGCAAGTACTGTTGCTGGGCGAGCATTGGAGGCTGCGGAGGAGCGACAGCGGGAGTGCCAGTCAAGTAGTGGTTCAGGTTAGGATTGAACGCAGTAGTTGTGATGATGGTTGGTTTAGAAACAATCGAAGAGGACGATGATGAAGTAGACAACGGTGTAGGAACCAAAGGAACCTGTTGCTGTTGGTGCTGCTGCGCAGCACCAACAGCAACGTTCTGGTCTATGTAGTACTGTTGCAGATTACCGTTTCTCTTTGTGAAATGTACTGCGTCTCTGTGCTGTTTCATGTTGTCGAATCGACTGAAAAACTTCATACAAACCTCGCACTGGAACGGCTTCTCACCAGTGTGTCTCCTCTGGTGTCTTGCCAGATGCTCCTGTCTAGTGAACGCCATCTGACAGTCGCCAAACCCAACACACTTGAACTTCTTCTTGTTAGCCACCGGAGGTAAATTTTTCTTTTGCGTCTTGCTTTGCATAGTGTAGAAAGTGGAGTACAGTTGCTGTGGAGTACTGTAGCTAAGCGAATCAATATCAACAGTTGACAATAATATTTATTTAAATCCCCTTCAGACCGAAGCCCCGGGCCAAGAAACGCAAATCATAAATAATAATATCAAGTTACTCCACTTCTGCCTTCTATATATATACAATAATAATTAAATATCCAACTTATCCATCACAACATCCATTCACCTGGTGCCCTCTATTCAATATTAAAAATTAAAATACCCGATAGGAGAACAGAACTCACGAGACATTCGGCCGAACAGTTCTTCAAGCTGCTGCGCTGCTTTAGCAGCGCAGAAAGGTAGTCTTGAAAAAGAAACGAAAGAAAAATCTCAACAAAAATTAAAATTAACTATCTAATCAGTAAATATTCGATTGAGAACAATTTTCATTGTTCAGTCTGTTTCCTCTAAAAGCACCCCGAGAATAAAACCCTCTATCACAATAACGTCATGGATACTTAGTGCCCAAGAACTAGACTCCCAGAGTATTTTCCCAAACACCGGACAGACTAACGTGGCACTTCCCCCAATGAAACAATAAAGTCATCTTCACCGAGATGAAATTTTCTAAAAAATGGCAACAAGAGCAACAAAGACCATCTCTTCCGTCTCCTGCAAATAGTGACAATAAAAAAAAGATATTTTAACTGATGAATGGAATCTAATGGTCAGTAACAGCACTACTACTGACATAGTCCATTGCCCATAATGAGACTGTCTAAGAAAAAAACTAGGATACTGTAACTGAGTGCAAAGGACTCTTGGGAATACTTGATTTTCCGGAACGGGAAATATTAGTAACAGTTCACCATTAAATCAAGATTGTTTTCATGTTCTTCCACAGTGTATACTGGGCAGTGTTGGGTGGATACGGAAAAGATGAATCCAACAAAAAATAAAATACAATAATATTAATTTGTATGTCTGTGCATATTAGTATGTAACGTTGGCTGAGGTATCTTCGAGGAACCACTACCATCCGGAAGGGAATTATATTTTTCTTATTTATTAGTTTGAATTGTGATTTTGTCGCTCTGCAGAGTATTCTTTGTGAAGAAACGAGGGATGGGTCCGATACTAGAATAGGTATAGAATCAGAGTGTTGTACCCTGCGTTAGTTCGTGTGATCTGACAAGTCTTGGCAGTTACCGACCTGGTGTGAGTAATACTTGATTCCAAATGCAGTAATTGGGAAGAGAGGCTAGTGTAATAGCAACTGTTGAGGGGGTGCACCAGGCAATGAGAGTTTAGTGTTGATATGCTCGAGTGTCTGTCCTGATTGGGCAAAAGGAATAGTGGACGAAAAGGGGAAACGATGCCACTTTCTTAAACCTCTTCAAATGCCCCTCCGGGGCATTTGTCTTGTTTCAACTGCTGGTAACACATTCTTCACGGTTGTTCTATGTGGTGCGAGGCGATGCGATGCTTTATATATAGGCCTTTTGAATGGCATGGGCGTGGTGTACGGATCTCCTACTTGTTTTCCAAGTATGTAATGAGATTTTTCAATTTATCCAGGTTTGTTTTCAATTTTAAGTGGGCGCAGTAATTAATATTGTTCAATGATGTCAGGTACTCTGTTTCAAGTGCGTCCCAATACTGTTGTTCTTGTGATTGTGATTGTAAACTGTAGTGGGTATCCACATCGCCACCACAGTCGTCTAAGTCGTCTAGTTCATCAACACTACGGGATTGTGAGTCCCGGTACGATTTATCAACGGCATTGATCCGGTTATCAAGTTTTGCCAAGATTTCATTTTTCTTAGTATTATATAGGGTATTCATAGTTTCAGGTCCTTGATTTCGTAGATTGGCTACTTTGATAGCGTCAATTTCCCATTGCTCGTACTTATCTCTGACTTTTTCGTTCAATTGGATATCGAAAGGTTCAATGTATTCGTTTTGTTTTTCTAGTATGAGTTTCTTGATTTCTTCAATGTTAGTGGTACTTGTATTGGTGATTTGTACTGATTTTAAGGCCATTTCTAGTACTTTAGAGAGATAGTTTTGGGTGTTGATTCGAACTTCGCCAACAACGGTTTGGTCGAGGTCGATTCGTTCTTCAAGCTGTTTGTGCAATTGTTCGTACACATTGCTGAGTTCTTCAATACTGATATCTATTTTACCGCTCATCGTTATCGGGTCTATGTATATGTGTATATGTGTGTGTGTATATGTGTGTGTGTAGGTCAATGAATTGTGGTTGATGTTGGTTCGTTCTTTATATATGTTTTTGTTTTTTCAAATTTATTTTTTCGCGGCGCGATGAGGGATGGGCGGGTAATGGTTGGGAAAGTGGGGGTAATTGTATTTTTTGGTTTCTGAGGTTGAGTTGAAAAATTATATATATACCTAATTTCATGCAACAATTTTTCAGTTTATATAGGACTAGTAAGGCATATAAGAGCAAGAGATGGGTTTGTATAAAGGTCATTAAACATACTAAGCTCAATCAATAGATATATACATATACATTCAGATTTTGTCATGTCAGAGGTATCTGAATATTCTCCTTTATACGCTCCATTTTTTGGGTTTGCAGGTTGTGCAGCAGCAATGGTGCTCTCATGTTTGGGAGCAGCTATAGGTACAGCCAAATCAGGGATTGGTATTTCAGGTATTGGTACTTTTAAACCTGAATTGATAATGAAGTCGTTGATTCCTGTGGTTATGAGTGGTATCTTGGCGATTTATGGGTTGGTTGTTGCAGTTTTGATTGCTGGGAACTTGAATCCTACAGAAAATTACACTCTTTATAATGGGTTTATGCATTTAAGTTGTGGTTTATGTGTAGGTTTTGCTTGTTTGAGTAGTGGGTATGCCATTGGGATTGTGGGTGATGTTGGGGTGAGGAAGTTCATGCATCAGCCAAGATTATTTGTCGGTATTGTTTTGATTTTGATTTTCTCTGAAGTTTTGGGTTTGTATGGGATGATTATTGCGTTGATATTGAATACTAGAGGTTCTGAAAAATAGTTTTAGTTTTAGTTTTAATAATAACTTTAGAAATTGTTCTCTGGGTCAGATTTACTCGAACTACATACTAAAATATTGATGCTAGATTGAAATTATACGTTTCATTAGTAGAAAGAAATTTTGCATATACTAACTTACATATAGATATATTACGTATGTACTAATAATATTAAAATATACAGTGGTTCTTAATTAAAAAAAGGTTCAATGTGCTTCTTTGTTTGTGTGTTGTTGTCTAAATAGTTATTTAAAATTTAAAATTTATATTTCATTCAATCGGTGGTGTCCATTGCATCTGATTCTGCTGGTTTAGTAGCGTTTGCATTGAATGAAATTTCAACTTTACCGTTATCGTCAATATATTGTGATTCATTTTCTTGCATATATTTCACAGATCTACTACTATCCAAAAATAATAAATAAGCTCTTTTAATATCAACAACATCTACTACAGCACCTCCATTCTTCACGTTGTTTTGTCTCTTGAACGATATTTGTTGCGATGTGGCTATTAAATTACTACTGTATCTTAAACTAGTTTCAGAACCTATCTTGGTTAATAAATCTAATGCTTCGGGAATTAGTTCTACTTCTTCTTCTTGTGCTCTAATAGATAAGATCATCTTGATCTCTTTCTCACCGTATGGGCTGGTAGTAATAATAATAGATCTATCTAGTAAATCTAGAGGTAAACCATGTGGAGATTTATAATTGGTACCTCTCGTTTTGGAAATACCTCTGTTTGTAGCCATCATTACAATTGGAGCAAATTCATCTTCTAGTGCTCTATTAATAAATGAAAAACATTCAATATCCAGCATATGAACTTCATCAATGAATAATACACCCGGAACAATCTCGGCTTTACCTTCCTCTTTCCATTCAGCAACTTTAGAATCTATTTGATCTCTGACTTCAGATCTAATCTCACCAGTATCACCGGTAAACAAAGCCAAGAAACCTTGTGTTCTAGAGTTGATCACATCGATTTCATGTAAAGATACAGTGTGAACAACAGTTTTTCTTTTTTGTAATTCACCTTCTGGACATTGAACAAATCTAGTATCAGCACCCATGGCATCATAATCTCTGGATCTGGCGAAAGATCTACCTAATTTTGTAATTTTACCACTAGCTTTATCAATGGATATAACGTCACCTGCTAATACTTTCTCTTTAGTTAAACCATCAATCATTTTATTACCTAATTCGTATATTGTTTCCATATCAGTGGTTTTAATAGTCAATTTACCTTGTTTATGCCCACCTGTAATCGATCTGTCAATTTGAATCTCTACGACTTCACCTTCAATCAATTCTGTTTCCTCTTTAATTTTAATACCAATAGATTTTCTAAATGCTTGAGTTAAAGCCTCAGTCTTACTGACTTCTAACGAAAAAATCTCAGAACCTGCAATAGCAGTAAAAGGCACATCCTTACCTAATGATTTAGCCATACCCATAGCCAAAGCTGTTTTACCAGTGGAAGGTGGACCTGCAACAAGGACTGCTCTACCAGCAATAGTTCCATTTTGAACCATCTTTAAAATTACACCAGCAGCTCTACGAGCTTGCAATTGACCAACCATACCATTGGAAGATTCTAATGGCTGAAGATTATCATCTAGACCTAAACCTGTAATGTGTGAATGAGCTGCAATCAATGATAATGACTTGATTGATTCCGAAACTTCATTAGGATCACTAGTTTGAATTGACATCTTTTTTGATTAGTGATATGTACTCGTTTTAACTATCGCTCTTCGCAATTAAATTATTCTTTTCTTCACCTTCCAGGGTAGAATTATAGACAAGTTTCCAGTTTCTTAAATGGCTCTGTAAGCTACTTCCAACTTGATTTAATTGCAATTACAGTTTGATTATTCATATATGATTAATGAAGAAAATTTATTCAATTAAAATTAATTTGGAAATTTTCAGTTTTTAATTTTCATTAAAATTATATTAATCATGTAGTACGAACAGTCCATTAAGTTCCTAACAACTAACTAATATAAGAATATGCATCAATATTAAACAGATATTCATATGAATTTTAGTGTAATAAAGTCAATTCACAATCCATAAAAGGCCAATCAAAGAAATTTTATATACTTATTGATAAGTTTTGTGGTTGGTAAATTACCTAAACAATTCACGAAAATCAGTTGACTTTATTATAGAAAAAACCAAATGACTTCAATTGATGAGAATAAAGTTCTAGATTTATTTAGACAAAAGACAATTATTGAGATTAAAGACTCGAATATAGCATTATCTCAAAGGACTACGAAACTCAGGGAGCAGTTTAAAGATGCTTTATATGAGAATTATCAACAAATCATAGATGTCACTAATAATACTGATGTTTTACTGCAAAATATGAAGCAAACAAATAGAGAGTTCACGGAATTGTGCTTTAATGATGAATTATACAAGTTGAATAAACTTCCAGAGTTTTATGCTGTAAGTTCTAGTAGTATACAAAAAGATTTAATAATGGATAACACCCAATATTCACCTACACCAGAGACTTCGAATATTTTGACATTATCAAAGTGGTCAATATCAATTACAAATCTGGTTAGCCGATTTAATGCTTCATCATCATCAGCAGATGCTTTATTAGATTCAGTTAAAGAGTCTTTTAGTGAATTAGCAAAGGTATTTGATACAATAATGCAAAATTATAAAGATTCCGTTGAGTATAAGTGTAAACAGTTAAGTGAATATTTATATGATATCTCATCATCAAATAATAATTCATTTTTCACATTACCGCAGTGGATATCAATATATAATACACTTAATGATATTAATGTGATCAAATTTCCTTGGAAGGGAAATACATTGGAAGAACTGAACGAACTAATTTTCAGAAACATATTTGAGTTTTGTGAAAATGACTTGTTTATAGAATACAATCCAAATTTAACAACATTAAATTCCAAGATCAAGATTGTTAGAGATTTTGTGGCAACAGAAACATTCAAGACAAAATACATTGAAAATATTGAATCACAAATCGATAATAAGTTCTACATTATTGATTCGTTAGTTAAGAAACTTGATGATAAAAAGAAAGAAAATGACTTAGAAGTTTCAGAGAATAAATTAGTCTTTTATCCTGAATCTGTAAATAGCTCAATTGATATTTTAAAAATTGTTTCGAACTCACATAAACAATCATTAGGTCTAACTAATAAGAACAGAAATGAACTATATTACACAGTCAAACCTTTATTATATTTGTTATGTCAACTGAAAAAACATTCTGAATTTAAAAATAAAAAACAAACATTTAAGAAACAATCTGAAAAGCTAGTAAAGATTTTGGAAGATGTAATACTTAAAGTTAAAGCAAATGATAATGATTACAAGAACGTTGCTCAAACCGAGGTACACATTAACAATTTTAAGAACTCAATGGATGATAAACATTTCCAAGTTTTAATCAGTGATCTAATTGGACAAGTTAAATCAATGTAGATTTGTCTTTATTAATAAATAGATAAAAGGTTAATTCAAAAAAGCTTGTGGGTTAATAGAACTTCTGCTACTTTCGCATACATAAAATCACACACATAAACACACATAAAAAAAATTCAATATACAATGAGGGTGGATATCTTGTATCTTCTTTAGTTATGTATTCGTTCATTAACCTCAAGACATATATAGTTTTATATAAAATATACATGTATGAATATGAGAAGGACCTAAGATTCCTTCTTAAGAAATACTTAACACATCGCTCACTAAAAATGCGATGCGATGAACTTAGACAAATATGAGTAAACGAAGGAAGCAATGACTCTTCAATTGAAAGATCAATGGTATATAATTTAAACCTTATACATTGAATAGTAATATATATGAAGAACAACAAGTAAGGAAGTTACAATCTACCTTTTTAACAGTTGTTCCCATATAAAATATACAGTTATACAGAGAGATAGTGCAAGACCAGAGAGAAATATGAGTTCGACAACATATTATCAACAGTATAAAGATGAAACAGAAAGACAATTGGAGAGGAACATTAGTCATTTAGAATCATTAACATACCCTGGTAGCAAATATACCTTTGAAGTAGATCTTAAAGATACACCAGTACCAGATCCAAATTTAAAGGTATTCTTTTTTGATATCGACAATTGCTTGTATGAAAAGTCAACCAGAATCCATAATTTAATGCACATTTCTATATTGAAATATTTTCAATATCATTTAGAGCTATCAGAGGAAGATGCAACTGAATTACACAAGAAATATTATCAAGATTATGGCTTAGCCATCAGAGGTTTAGTGATGCACCATGATATCGATGCACTAGAATACAACAAAATGGTGGATGACTCCTTACCATTACAAGACATATTACAACCAGATTTAGAATTAAGAAATATGTTATTGGAACTGAGAGCAAGTAAAAAAGTCGATAAATTATGGTTATTTACCAATGCTTACAAAACCCATGGTTTGCGATGTGTGCGTTTATTAGGCATAGCTGATTTATTTGATGGTATAACATATTGTGACTACGGTCAACCAAATACTTTAATCTGTAAACCAGATATAAGAGCTTTTGAAAAAGGTAAATTAGAAAGTGGATTAGGCAGTTATTCTAATGCCTGGTTTGTTGATGATAGTGGAAGCAATGTAACCACAGGTGTTAAGTTAGGTTTTAAGAAATGTGTTCATGTTGTAGAGGACGAACATGACTACTTCCATAAATTGCAAGGCGATACTCCGAAAGAGACACCAGTTATAAAAAATATTAAACAACTGAAGGACGTCCTTCCTGAATTATTTTAATTTTGAATTCATTAATCGATCGAGACCCTACATTTCTATATATACCCTACGTAGAGAATTGAATTTGAAATTACTTTTCTGTTTATGCTATGGAGTGTATCCAGACAATCATGTAATTTTATTGAATATTACAATAATATTTTTAATCAATGGCAATTCAACTTCATTAATTGAAAGGCCCACTGAGTCATTAATGCAATTTTCAAAATACTCTTTGATTTTCTGTATATTTTTGTTATCTGCAAAACTTGAACCATTTTTATGAGAATTTTTGAATGGGATCAGGTTAGAGCCATAGACAAATAATATGAAATATAATAGCTTTGAATAATTTGAATTATCATATAAATTATTAAATTCAGATGCTATGTTTTCGTAAGTCTTATCTTTGGATTCATTATCATTGACCCATAGCTCCTCTATTAACAGATTCTTGTACTTAGGAAAAACTCTGGTAAATCTATTATGCATAAAATAATCATTTTTTGATACTAATATTAAGTAGGCTTCCATTATTTGATGATCTGAGAACAATTGAATAGTTTTTTGTATTAGTTGATCATTGAAAATGGTTAATTCATAACAATTTCTATCCAATAATATTGCCAAATATATTGGCAAGAAACTATTCTCATGTGAATAAAACGATATCAATTGCATTACCATATTGAATGGAAGTAACTTAGCCAAAGGATCATATGTTCTTTCCTTTGTTAATAATGTTTTCTCATTTTTGAGACTTTCTAGTTTTGGATTTGAGACACCAATATTCATAAGAAAAATATCGATGCTGGGATATTGTTGCAACAACAATGCCTTTAATTTATGCCAATCGTTGCCCATTAAAAAATAATCTTCCGTAGATATAACCTCTTTAATATCAGTTATCTTTGTATCCCGTACAAAAAAATACCAATCTTTGTATTTTGAAGAAACCTTTTCATTTACAATAACGTCAATGTAATATTTTATGTTTTCATGATATCTTAAAGAACTTGAATGCAATGTTGATAACAGTTCACTTGTGTTATGTTTAACCTGTGATATAAAAACGTTCTCACTTTTAGTATTCGTAAGTAATTCATCATTAATATTGGTGCTACTTTTGATAATTTCTAAATTTTTATTGATATTGGAATCATACTCGTTACCCAAATCAAATTGTTTAATTTTTATTACTTTAACATCATTGTCATTGTTTATTTTTAAAAAATCATCTTCATTCAATGGCCTCTTTTTAGTATTTATCTTTGCAAAGATGGGATCACCTTCAATATCAATATTTAAAATGGAATCTACATCAGAGTTCGAATCAGAAGAATCACTAAGGATAGTATTGGAAGTCAACTTTAAATTCTGTTGAAATATTTGATTATCATCATCTGAGGAATCCTGCGAGTCATATATGAAAGAGCTCGACATATCCTCTTGCATCAATCTTCTCACTGCATTTATTGATTAATATAATCCATGTTTATCATAGAGTGCTTATATATATCTTAATGGAATATCTTTTTTTGAAACTATAGATGATGAAAAAAGTCATCGGTTTATTTATTCTTAATTAATTGATTATATTAAACATAGTGATAAAGGCAAAAAAAAACTTAGATTTAATACAAGTGATTTATTATATGGTTTTGTAGTCACTTGAATTATTTACTTATTTATATAAAAACATTTACAAATTTTGAAGTACTTTTGAACATATTATTTTGGTTGATTTTGAGCCTTTTTTTGTTTGGCAACAGCGTAAACGATACCTGATAAGAAACCAATAAAAATGGATGAAATAGATAAGAAGTTCTTTGGAGCATCAAAGAAGATCAAACCAGATAAGGCGATTGGTAATTTGTTCAAAGCACCAACCATTGAGTAAGTAGTGGAAGAAGTGACTCTAACACACCAACCAGAACAGTAAGAGATACCGACGGAAGCCATACCTGAAATAATCATAGCGGTAGCAGTATCTCTTGAGAAGTTAACTTCTAAGTTAGCTGGAGACCAATCTTCAACAATGAAAGAAAAGACCAATAAAATTGGCAAAGCTAAAACGTTATTGTAAAACATAGTATCGAAATCCTTGAAGTTGGTAATCTTAATTCTCTTTCTCATGATCAAAACAAAAGAAGCAGAAGAGATACAGTTGGTAAACATCCAGATGTAACCAATGTTAAAAGTAGATAATAATTCGGCAGAGGCACCAGTAACATCAGCAGCAGCAATGGAAGCATTCTTAGCAGCAATGGCTTGAGAATCACCCCAAGCAGCAACAACAGATGAGAAAACCATCAACAAGAATGAAGACAATTCCATGGAAGAAACACTACCACCAAAGAATAAAACTTCACCATAAGCAATCAAAATAATAGTCAAATTCTTGAAAATTGTATAAATTGGAATAGCCAAGAATTGTAAAGCCTTGGAGGAAGTATAGATCATCAAAACCAACAAGAAAGAAATTGGTAACCAATTCTTAGCATCGGTTTTATTGAAAGATCTAAACTTAGCATACCCTAACCCTTTTAAAACAACCAATAACAACGTACAAACTAAACTTTGAACAAATAACATAACAAAATTCATATTGAAACCTGTACCATTAACAACAAATTTATTAGTAACTGTCATCAAAATAGATGAAACACAGTAAGAGAAAATGGAAACTGGTCCATTATTAACAACATTACTTAAATACCCATTGGTCTCTTGTATCTTTAAATCTGACATTATTAAATGCTAACCTGATTATATCTTACTGATGACGTTCAAAACCTTAAAATTTATACAAAACTAACAAGTTAATACTCAAAGCAACTGATTAAATAAGACTCTAATCCAAATATATACTTCATTAAATTACTAAACAAAACATTATGTACACTTGTAAATATTCATGTTCACTAGACCACCCTGTCACAAATTTCAATATTATCAACTATTTTGAAAAATTTTTTGAGCTGTTCAATGCCTGATATTTTTAAATATACGTAATAGAAACAGAGATATAAACCACGAAAAGAGTACTCAAAGTGACAATTGCAACCACCAAAGTGACAAGATGACAAGTTGACAAGGTGAACAAGGTGGGTTGATGGTGAGTTGACTAGTTAAGATGCGACAGGTAATGATTAAAAGGTACTTTGCTGTTGTTGTCGAAGGCAGAGCTGGCCGATGAGCTTAGTTGCCGGCAACAAGGTCTTTGCATTTGGATACTCGGTGATGAGGTCTAGTTTGTATTTAAAGATAAGTTTATATATGGAAGATGTATTTATGTATGTGTATTGGATCGATTGAGTTGTTGGGATGTGGATTGGTCTTTTCTAGAGATCAATTGAGTTCTGAACTTGTTGTGTGTTCGATGAGCTATTTTTCATCACTCTTGTAACGATAAAGTTCCAAGAATGAAATTTTGATATACAGAAGCCACAATAAGAGATTATTAATTGTAGTTGATGGTAGACGTTAGCGATGGATCAAGATGATAAATTGTATATAAAGCATCAGTTGTTTTGTAGGATTGTAAAACCTTTTTTTAGTTTTGGTGTAGTCTTGAATTTGGAGCAGAAGGCTAAGGTTGAGTTTGATTATTCAAGAATAACTAACTTAAGTGCAAAAAAACAATGTCTACTGTTTCCAAAACTATTAAATATAACCCAGGTGTCGATAAATTGATTACCGTTGCTGCTGGTTGTTTCTGGGGTACTGAACATATTTACAGAAAGTTTCTAAATGATAAAATTGTCGATTGTAAGGTTGGTTATGCCAATGGTAATGAGAGTTTGAAGGATTCATCGAGTTCTGTTTCTTACAAGAGGGTTTGTAAAGGTGACACTGATTTTGCTGAGGTTTTACAAATTTCTTATAATCCTCAAGTGGTTTCATTGAAAGAGTTGGTTGATTTCTTTTTCAGAATTCACGATCCAACCACTGCTAATGCTCAAGGTCCAGATATGGGTACACAATATAGAAGTGGTATTTACACTCATTCCAAAGAAGATTTTGAAGCTTGTTTGAAATTGAAAGAGGAATGGCAACCAAAATGGAAGAATAAGATTGTCACTGAGATTGTAGAGATAAAGAATTTCTATGACGCTGAAGAATATCATCAATTATATTTGGACAAAAACCCAGAAGGTTACGCTTGTCCAACCCATTATTTAAGAGATTTATAAACTCTTGACTTTATATACATATATTTACACGTTTCTAATCTAGTCACCAGGCATATATTTAATTAATGAATTGTTATAAATTATCATTGCAGTTTCTCTTTTAAATTCGCTAGTTTAGAGGACATCTCTCGATCGTGACGAATATTGATTGCAGATACTATCACAGAACCGAATAATAGTATCGAAAATGTTGTCTTCAACAACAAATATATTGGATTCTTGAAATCCTCCTTAGATTTATGGGCTCGAGGCCCCCATTTACCGTATGAAAGATAATATATTATTTTCACTTCCTCTTCAGTCATTTCGTGCCAGTTTCCCTGCATCTTCCACATCAAATATTCCTTAATCTCTTCTTTTAAATCGTATTTCATAGTGTCCCAATCTCGAATGGTATCACCTAAATATGGAGGTTTATAAACATTTCCAAGTAATTTATTATCATAATGATCCAACTGTGTGTGTATTTTCCTATACGCACCATTGTTTATCGAGCTCTTCACTCTCGGTAGGATTCTTTCATTAATAACAGAACCTCTGTTTAAAAGCCTTAACATCTGCAAATATAATGACCCTCGGCAGCAATTTTGCACTATAAGTACTCTGATATTTTGAGTTAAACCTTTAAAATTGAACAATATTATTACCTTTGATGCTATTAATTTTTTAAGTTTTTCACTACTTTATAATTTCGATATCTAAAAATTACAATATATTAAATTAAACTTGAACAAATATATTAAAGGTTAGAAGTAATCTAATAATCAGATATTGATAACTAATAAATCATACAAAATTACATTATAAAATGGGTTATGAACAATTATATGTATGTGCAAGTTTTAAGCGTCTTTCTTTATTATTAATCTAAATACTAACCAATTAAATTATTAACAGACCGAGTTTAGCAATTCCCCTGCATATGAATCCTTATTTCCATTAGCAAGTCAACCAACATATGCCATATTTTCTGGTTTAATTTCACTATTGCTTATTTCTTTTGCATTTGCCCTCACATCCTCAAAGATGTTATCCAATTCTGGTTTTATATTCAAGTTTTTGACATTTTTTGTTGTTAGTTTTGTTGCTTCATTATTCTGTGGTATCACAACTGTTTTCTCAACAAACTCTTTTGGAGTATACGTATAAATCAATTGCCCATTACGTTACAGAAACTTTGTCACATAGTGGAATACATAACTGATATATTATTTCGAGTATAAAAATGATAACAACGATACAAAGAAAATAAAAAATAAGATAATAACATATTAATTGTTCCACCAAGTTACTATAGACAGCTTACTATATATTAGAAATTTAATAAATCATCATCTACATTTATCAACTTATAATACTTGCAATTTGAAGTATCTGACCCTTCTATATTTTGATCATCTTTTGCCTTGTTATCCAGGCTTTGATTAGTGGTATTCTGCTCACTCATAGTCTGTAACATAGTTCTTGTGTATCTGATGATATTTCCCAACGAATCTTCATTACCTTTATCCAAAAAGTACAATATGGATCTGTTAACAATTTGGAATATTCGGTCATTTAGATATTCTTTTGACAAGTACTTTGAAAGTTCCGCTGGTGCATCTTTTATTGGATCTTCGTAGACCAAGAGCCTAGAAATGTCATCTAAAGTATTTTTAAAATTTGGTTTCAGGTCCAATGGTATGGAATCATCATGGATAAATTCATTTGTTAATTCTCTACCCAATTCAATAATTTCAATAATTGAAGATTTAGAAGATTCTAATATTATATTCAAGTACAAAGCCACTTGTAGCTCAAAATGGAGAACTATGTCCTTATCAAGCAACCCATAAAAGTTGTCATTGATGAGATCCATGCATGCTCTAATATTTCCATCATTAATGAGTCTTCTGATTTTTTGACGGGTTTTTAGATTATTCTCTTCCATAATTATTCTTTTTTCATTATATTTAATAACTTCTGTGTTCTTATCCACTAAATCAAAACCTTTCACCTCACTTACAGTATTTTTTTTTAGGTCATCTAAAAATCCCTTTGCAACATCAATTAATCCTTCGTGAACTAAATACTCGTTAATGACAGTTTTTAATGTACTTTGCAAGGTATCGTCTTTTAAATTTAAGTGATTAATTTTTTCTGTGTCAGGTTTAATAAGTTCACCATCAATCAATCTTGTATCTTTAATATGGAAATTAGTTTCAAATTCATTATAATTGGATAGTTCCATATCAACATCCCTGTCTATTGATTGTAATGAATTATTTTTGATCAAACCATTCTTATCAGTAGAGCTTTCCGATTTAGTGACTGATTTTGTAAAGTTATCATCACTAAATATTTCTTTGTAACCTCTGGATTTCCAATGATCTTGGAATCCTACGATATCAAATATAAAATGATCATATAAACCAAAATTTGTTCTAACTTCGGTTCCTGGTTTAATCGCAATATAAGGAACAAGTTCGACATCCTTGATATTTTTATAGCCAGAACCCAAGTATAATCCATTTTTGGTGAAAAATATTGTTCCATCTATAAAATTTATCCCACAACCAACAGTTTGATCGACAGTAAATGGAGTTGTTATTGGTGTATTTTTTGTTGCTAGAACTGTACCATCAATTGCACATATTCCATAAATACCATCCCAAGAATCATTTTTGGAATTCTCAGGGGAATGTATGCGATTTCTATCTGGGAATGAATTTGTCGATGTTCTGGTATTACTGTCAGATTCAGAGAAGACTCTTGCCCTTTGAGTTGTGTTTTCTGTATTATTCATATCTACATTAATTACTCTATTCCAATCCTTAAAGCCTACAATTACATTTGACTCATTTTCAATTTTTTTTAAACTTAATATTTTGATTTCAAAGTAAAAAATCCCTATCTTTGAGGAAGAGATAGGATTATTTGCCCAAGTAATTGCATAATCATTAATATTCTTTGAAGCAGATTTATTCCTCGATACTCTAATCGATGTCTGTGTGGAGGAAGTAGAGCTACTTCCTAGTGCACTATTTCCCAGTCTTGTAACACCATCCTTTGTTAAAATTATTGGAGTGGAAGGTTGAACTAACCATCTGTTCGGTAAAAAATAATGAATTAGTTGGTAAAATTCTACTGGTGTATTATTAAATTTTGATTTAGAAGAGACTTGGGAGCGAGTTGATTGGGAATATATACGTACAATCTCTAAAGTAGAAGGTTTTGATGACAAAAATCCAGACTTATCTGCTAATATTTCAGAATGACCCTCTAATTCATTCATGTTAATTTCATCACTTAAGTTGTCACCATTTCCATGGTCATTAACATCTTCACCTGTATTACTAGATGATTCAGACTCTTCACTAATGGCACTACCTGAGACATCCTGTGGTTCCTCTTCATTTTCTCCTTCTGTTTCAGCAAAATCTTCTTCCATCACTTCAGCTGAATCATCATCACTTTGTTCATTAGGTTGACTTAAATATTCTCCACTATTCATCTTCTCAAATTCAGGTTTAGTACTTGTAACATCTGGCTTTTCATAAGCAGTAATTACTGACTTTGAAAAATCATGTAATCCTAAACTTTGATATAATGAATCTGGGTAAAAATATCGATAAACTTGCATGAGATATTTGTCTGTAGCTTTATCAAATGAAATTGTACCTAATAAACCTAATTTCATCAATTTTGTCCAAATCTCTTTTCTGACAGAATGAGGTAGCTTAATAATGGAATCTTCATTTTTAGAAATCTTCCCTTGGAATGATTTTTCTGCTTGTTCAGCAATGTTTTTATATTCCTTAGAATTAAATGTCGAGAACATCTTCTTATTCTGATAATACAGCATTTTCAATTCTTTCTCTACTGGTTGTTGCAGTAGATATTGAGGGAAAATAGTTTGTAAAATGATCTTATCTTCTTCATTTTGATAAAGAGACATCTTAAATTCAGTAAATTGAATCAACAGATTATATTTAATTTATCAGATAATCAATGACCTATATCCTTTACCTTCGTGTACGTAAATCTACTATCTGATCTTGTTTTATATATTAATTTAGAGTAATATATATTTTTTAAGGGTAGCTTGATTCTTATATTGATAAATTAATTTCAAAATATTGTGCGTCCCGGATACAAAAATTTCAGTCAATACGCACGAAGATAATGCTTCAGATCAAACGCAATGACTATATAAAACATTTGGTAATAGTTAAACTATGGTAATGAACTAGCATTCCAAGACTCTACAACAGTATTCAATACATTCAATTGATTTTATAATTACCTATAAGATTGAATTACAAGGACACTCGTAACAATTCGAACATCTTGATTTGATAACGTTGAAGTTTTATTTTATTCCATTTTATTTAATTTGTATTTACAACCAAAAATGGATGGTTTCCTTTTTATAGAAACCATTCTACATCGGATCAACTATATATAATTGTTTGATGATGAAATGAATTGATTTTAAATCAATCATATGCATGTTTGATTATGATTTATTTTTGTTCGAAAGAATAAAGTTTAGAATATTTAAAACCGTTGAGAGAATTAAATATGCGATAGAGAAGAGACTGAGCAAATGGTTAATATAAAAAAATGATTAATGTCAATAATTTTATTGATCAAACTTGCTTAGTATCTGTAGTGGTCAGCCTTGTATGGACCAGCATTTGGAATACTTAAGTATTCGGATTGAACAGCAGATAATTCAGTCAATTGAACACCTAATTTACCTAAGTGGAACTTGGCAACAGCTTCATCTAAGATCTTTGGTAAGACGTGGACACCAACTTGGAATGGACCAGTCTTTTCGAATTCGACGAATTTTTGTCTGAATTCCTTGTCATCAGCCTTGAATAAAGCAATTTGAGCTAAGACTTGGTTAGAGAAGGAACAGGACATAACGAAAGAAGAGTGACCAGTAGCACAACCTAAGTTAACTAATCTACCGTTAGCTAATAAGATAACGTGTCTACCAGAGTTCATTAAGTATCTGTCAACTTGTGGTTTGATGTTGACACATTCCTTGGAGTTAGCCTTTAACCAAGCAACATCGATTTCAATATCGAAGTGACCAATGTTACAGACAATAGCATCTTCTGGCATTTGTTCGAAATGAGCACCAGTGATGATATCTCTACAACCAGTGGTGGTGACGAAAACTTGACCAATGGAAGCAACGTTGTCCATAGTGTTAACTTCGTAACCTTCCATAGCAGCTTGTAAAGCGTTAATTGGATCGATTTCAGTGACAATAACACGGGAACCCATACCTCTTAAAGCGGCAGCACAACCCTTACCAACATCACCATAACCAGCAACAACAGAAACCTTACCGGCTAACATAACATCGGTGGCTCTCTTAATACCATCGATTAAAGATTCTCTACAACCGTATAAGTTGTCAAACTTAGATTTGGTAACAGAATCGTTAACATTGATAGCTGGAACCTTCAATTTGTTTTCCTTCATCATTCTGTATAAGTGATGGACACCAGTAGTGGTTTCTTCAGATAAACCAAAACAACCTTCTAACATTTCTGGGTATTTTTCGTGAACAAAAGAAGTTAAATCACCACCGTCATCTAAGATTAAGTTTAATTTATTGTCATCCTTGAAAGCGAATAATTGTTGTTCAATACACCACATATACTCTTCTTCAGATTCACCCTTCCAAGCGAAAACTGGTACACCAGAAGCAGCAATGGCAGCAGCAGCATGATCTTGGGTAGAGTAAATGTTACAAGAAGTCCAAGTAACTTCAGCACCTAAAGCAACTAAAGTTTCAATTAAAACAGCAGTTTGAATGGTCATGTGTAAACAACCAGCAATTCTAGCATTCTTTAATGGTTGAACAGCAGCATAAGCCTTTCTGATAGCCATTAAACCTGGCATTTCATGTTCGGCTAATTCAATTTCTTTTCTACCAAAAGCAGCTAAAGATATATCAGCAACTTTGTAATTATGAGCTGGAGCAGACATTGTTTCTGTTTATTATGTGAATGGTTTCCCTTTAAATAATCTAAAATGACCAAAACTAAGAAAAAAATTCAAAGTTAACTAAAATAAAAACCAAGAAATCTTATTATATATTTATTTTAACTATTAATATCTTTATATACTTACACTGTAATAGATAACTAATCGTTTGATAAAGTGATGCTTGTGCATTCATTATATTGGAATCGTCCACATTTTCTCATTAATAATTTCCAACCAGGTGAAAAATTTATCGAAAATATCAATTGAAAAATTTTCAGTATAACTTCATCGATGTTCATTTTACGATATAAAGTCAATTTACATAATGAATTTAAAAAATTTTCACTTCGTAAGAGTGATAGAAGGTCAATTCTCTATGTATTTTATCGAAGTGAATTTACGACATTGAATCTGTGTTAACTTGGGCTTGTTCTTGCTGAATCCTCTTATTATATTCAATTTTCGTAATAGGCTAGGCTAGTGTTGCATCAGATGCCAATTGTATGGGAATTGTTATAGCCAATGCCGTTCTAACGGCTGTGTTAGAGTAATTTGTATAGATGCATCTTTTCTTTCTAAAGTGTGGGATACTTTGGATAGCTTCTTAGCTTCGTATGAACTGTATAAAGGGTTTGGGTAACAATGGGAATGCAGTTTGATTATATCATATTTATAGATGGATATTTAAATATATATCACGTGCTAGTTGAATTAGTATATAAATTTATGATACCATTAATTAAAGTTATATGTAATCTATATATGGTTAGATGTATGTAAGTGGATTAGTACAATTGAAACAATTTGGTTATTATATTTTAGATCAAACCTTTTGTTCTTGTTTTGTAGGAATCTCTTTGTTAGCGAGATTAGATTTGGTTTTTGGTTTCACTTCGACTTTTGTGATAGTTTTGGTAGATTTTTGTTTATCATTTTGTTCTGCTTTCTTCAAGCTTTCGATTTTTGCTTGTTGTTCTTTCTTTATGCGTTCAGATTCTTCTTGTTGTTTTCTTAATTGTTTTTCTTGTTCCAGTTGTTCTTTCTTTTCTCTTTCCTCAAATAGGATATTGGATTTTGTCTTTAGAATTAATAAATATTCAATAGTTTCCTTAGTCATGTTTTCAAATTCTTTTTGGATTTTGTTTAAATAATCATTCATTACTTTTAAATTAATGTTATGGTCAACTAATGAATCTCTGGTTTTGATAACGGTTTTCTTCAATTTTAGAAAATTTTTCCAATAGTTATCGATAGGTTCATCATAATTATCTTGATCTACTAATTCTTCTTTATTAGCAGCCATGATATCGAAATATGCCATTCTTTTTGACCATTCGCTAATCATGATATCAGCCCATTCTTCATACAACTCGACATTGTCGTTATGGATCGATTTGATGTCTTGATCAATAATGTCAAGATTCTTAATTAAATGTTCACTGATTTCTTTTTCAAGTTCACTGAATAATCTTTCAGCTTCACTTATGGAATTAGAAATCATTGGTCTAGTAACATATTCTTTTAATTTAGTTTCTCCATCTTTGTTGAAATAGATTGTTTTCTTGGTATTTGGATCAATGGATGTCGTACATTCAATTTCTTCAATCTTTTTAACTAGCAACTTAAAATGTTTTTGAGTTTCATTTTTGAAATTATTGAATAAATTTTCTAATTCAGGATTCCAAGATTCAATTTTTTTATTCAAATATTCTTCAATGTCTTTGTTCAAAGTATTGTATATATTACCAGATTTTTTTTCCACAGTACGGAACCATACATTAAATTCATCTTTGGCAAGTTCCCATTTCGATAATGCATCTACAGATTTATCTTCAGCAGTAGAAGGTTTTCCGGTCACTAAGTTAGTTTCATCGATTTTTTCTGTGACGGATTCTGTGACAGATAATGTGGATACAGCTGCAGTTTTAGTTGTAATTGTTGTGACTGTTTTAACTTTACTCGAGGTAACTGGCTTAAATTTAGGGTTATTAGTTTTGGAAATTAAGTATCTTTGTAAAAATAATAGTAATTTTTTGAATATTTGTAAAGAATTTATAATAAATTCTGATATTTTGTAACTTTGAATCTGAACTATGTTGAAAAAGTCATTTTTAATTATTAGCAGTGATTTGAAACCTTTATTACCTAAAACAATGGCTTTTTGAATACGAGAATCGGTTCTAATAAAATGTAAGACCGTTTCTTTCGATAATTCGTAATGCTTCTTCAAATATAAGTTGTAATATTTTTGAGAATTCTTTACTACTCCCAAATACGCTGGAAAGATGACCTCGTAATACTTGGAAATAGCAAATGGGTTTATAGTATCACGGTAGAACTTGCTGTGATCAATTAAATAATTATCCCATGTGTTAACATGCGTATAATAACAGACATTATCGATTAATTCAAAATTTCCAGTCTTCGACCATGCCGAACAACTAGTAACATCTGCTACTGTACCAGAACAATATAAGTACCTTATACCAATAACATATGCAAGTGCTGACAATAAAATTCGATTATGTAATCTCATCTAAGCAGCCCAAAGTGTCTCTATATGTCTTCCTTATATCTTCTAGAACTTATATAAAAAAATGGAGATTATTTAATATACAAATTTTACTCTAATGATAATGAAATGATTAGAATTTAAAAGTCTAAAATTATCTTCACATATATATATACTCTTTGTATTACATTTTTGATATCTATAACGATATAATTATTTTATCTCATTGTTTCAGATTTCGGTTTGTTGCATTAATTACCGTTTTAGGATTTTAACAAAATTATGTTACCCTTCAATTTATTATCATATTTTACGAGAGCTGCTCTGGAATCCATAAAAAATAGTAACGATTGATGGCGGCTATTTTATATAACCATTTTTATAATAATTCTTATATAAAACAAAGTAATGAATTCATTATTTTTCATCCATTTACTTTAACTCTTTTGTTTGATAAATGTTTTAAGTTCAACTACTTATTCAATGTTGAAGATTAATCATTTCATATGACTTCGCAGGCATGCTAGATGTTGTAATTTCTCTACTATATTTTGAAGTTAACACTGATTTAAACCATGGTCATTACAATTGAAAAGTTATAAAGGCTTGAATTACAATATTTATTTCTTTACTAAGCGACAGCTTTTATGAGTGTATTGTGACTGTTCAAGTTGACTATCTAGAAATGATCCATTAGGATACTTTAAAGATTTAAAACGAGGTATTTATAAGACCAGGATGTTATACAACAGATGTTAATCAAAAGAACCATATAGTGGTTGTTAATTATTGTATTCAAGAAAATTAGCGTAAGATAAATTAATTTTTATATGTTAATTTAGCGCTAAAGTGGAAGAATTACAATGTTTTTCATTTTTGCCAGGATATAAAAGATACGTTCCAACTTACAAGAGAAAGCCTTAATTTGCCCAATTATTATCCTAATTGATACTTAGATGATGTCCATTTCCAAGATTTCCAGCTGTGCATTCATCTTTTTTATATAAGAACCTCAAATTTGTGGTTTTTTACATATTTTTGGGGCATTAATATCGGTAAAATATGCCGAAAAGCTATTGGTTTAATTTTTTTCATAGGAGTGATGATAATATAACAAGAAAATAAAGACACTCAGAGAGGACGGCGCAGAATTCGGTCAGAAAGTTCATTGAATTAGAGTGTTCAAATATCTCTGGACGAATAAGCTTATTATATGTTCTCACAATTAAAATTGATAGTAATCTAAAGAGATTCTTTAGGTAAATTTATATTAAGCTTTGGACGCTTAAGTTACACTATTTCATACGATATTGGTACATTTTAATTAACTATTAAAATAACAATTGATTCTAGTTTCAAGGTTCAAATTTGAAGATATTAAAGTACAATCAACTCTTTTTTGTGATTGGCACGACAATTGCTTAACAAAAAGTTTCAATTTTCATTTGAACAAGGTAATTTGATCTGTATACTACTGACCTTTTTTTATTCGGCTATTCTCTAGGTTTTTTTTTGGCTCAAAGAAAAAATCATTCTGTTTTATTTTTTAAATTTAAGTTCAACCTATTACTAAGATTACTTCAAAAGTGTTATTTATCATATTGATAAAATCATAAAAGGAGACATAAAAGAATTTGTGTTTAACTAAGAAAGTTAGAATAACACAGTTGTTGTTTAAGCACCACAATACGGAGACAATATAAAACCTTTTATTTTGATAACCAATATATTAATCAAATTAGCATAAAATATATTGTCTTCATCATTCATTTTTCATATTCACGATTGATTCAAATAACTAATTTGTTGACTCTAATTGCTACTATTAATTCTTACTCGAACTCATTTCTTTTACCAACCATTTGAAAGATAGGTATAATTTTTACTACAGGGAGAATAAATAATACTATTGAACACATATTTTTATTCTGATTACATCCAACCAAATCATAAGGCCAATCTAATTTCAATTTAAGATATAGACACACTTCGAACATATCCTGAGTTTGAAAGATTTTTCTAACGTATAATTATTCATATTTTACGATTACAAGCACAATAACTTAAAAATGTCCTTTTGGCCATTTGGACAGAACTTGCAAAGTTCCAATGTACACAAAATATTGGAAGAATATATTCAAATATTGCATAATGATAATGAAGATAATAATGTAAATAATGATATTAATGATATATATGACAAAACCCAACTGGATAAATCTGAAAATTCAAGTACTAGCGTAAGTGATATATTAAGCGATTCTTTCCATATTATGAGATCTGATTCGAAAATGATATCACATAGCAATAGTAGTATTAATATAAACAATGGAACTATCAATTATTTGAAAAATACCCCAAATTCAATTAATGATGAATTTTTATCAAAACAAATTGCATTGCGGAAAAAATTGGATAAATCCTTTATAGATCGATTACTCCAAGAAGGTGATTTATTAAATGAATTAATGAGACAAAATAATTCCTTACTTGATTTTATATGTCTGGGTTATTTCTATAATTATGATAATGATAATGAAGAAAATGATGATGAGAGAAAGACCATAAACACCACATTATCAAATGCTGATAATATTGAGAACAAAAAATATAAAAAGATATATCATTTGGAGTATTTGATTGATTTGTTGATGGAATCTGTCGATAAAATTGACATATGTGATATCAATGTTGTACCAGAGACAGATCAAAGCTCATTTAGTAGTGAGGGTGAAATTGAAAGTAATGATGTCATCGAAGAAGATAGAAGGTCCAATGATTCTGATAATGAACTAGAGAATTTGGATAATAATGGAATTACTTTGTCATTCGATAGCAGTAGTAGTTCGTTAAATGTTAGTTCAAACAATCCAACATTCAACGAATATTTCAATAAAGCTAATCTTATATCTGATATTTTTTCAATGGATATTTGGATTTTAACTGAAGCCTTGGTTAAAAATCACACATATTTAAAAAAAATCTGGTCAATATTAAACAACAAAAATTGTAATAATGAAAGGTCACCATTGGTATTGATATTTTTGAAAATAACTCAGAATTTGTTAGCCACACGTCAGGATCAATTTTTAAATTTTATTAGAAGTTTACCATCTTTTGTAGATGATATGTTAAAACACGTGGAAATCACTTCATTGATGGATTTTTTCTTAAAATGTATTTCAACGGATAAACTTGAAGCTCCAACAGGTCTAATAGAGTTTGTCCATGATCAACAATTGATAGATAAATGTGTTGATTTTTTTGATAATGAAAAATATCAACCTGATACACAGGTATGTGTATATGAATTTTTAAAGGCACTAATAGCAATTTCTGCAAATGCTCCTCTGGATGATATGTCAATTGGCCCCAATTCTTTAACTAGAAAGTTAGCATCTACTAAAGTGATAAAAAGATTTATTTACATCATAATCAATCAAAGAGGTCATGCATTAAATAACATTGTTTCCATTGTCATTGAGTTGATTAGGAAAAACAATTCAGATTATGATCAAATTAATTTATTAGATACCACGATCCAGGATAATCCCCCATCATCACGAGACCCTATTTATCTTGGTTACTTACTAAAACATTTTGCTCTAAATTTGCCAAAGTTATTTGCTATCGTCCAAGAACTTACTGAAAATAAGCAAAAACTATTTAAGAATCAAATAGATCAGGATTTTGCTCCATTAGGTTTTGAAAGTTTTAGAATTGCAGAGTTGATAGCGGAACTACTGCATTGCTCAAATATGGCTTTGATGAATTCTAGAAAAGTTGAAAAAATTGCCAGGAAGAGAGATAGTTTCAGGGATCAACTAGTTAATCAATTGCAAGATGCATTACAAGATTTAGATCTCAGTGATAATTCCAATTATGATGATGCAAAAAGAGGTACAGAAGAAGTGATTGATAATAAGCAATCAGTGGATGAAAATTTTCAGTCAGGCATTGATTCAGCAAGTGAAAGTGAGATTGACGAATCTTTTGAAATTCCATATATTAATCAAAATCAAAACAACAAATTGAGAACATCATCAACAATAGGTGATTTATTCAAGATAAGTATTTATGACACTAAGGTATTAACAACTTTTTTAAAGTTGTTTTTAGAGCATCCTTGGAATAATTTTTGGCATAACATTATTTTTGATATTATTCAACAGATCTTTAATGGTAGAATGGATTTTTCCTATAATTCCTTTCTAGTATATTCTTTGCTTAATTTAGATGAGTCCACCCAATTTAGTCCCGATTTGATCACTTCAAAGTATAATAAATTTAGCATTACTGATGATTTTTTACTAAAAGGTTATAAATTATCTTATGATTTTTATGAAAAGTATAATATGAATTTAGGTTATATGGGACATCTGGTTCTAATTGCTGAAGAAGTTGTAAAGTTTTCTAAATTGTATAAAGTTGAATTAATATCGCCAGATATTTATACCACTTTACAAAGTAATACTTGGCAATTTTACTCCAGAGAAATTTTGGATAACACAAGAATAATGTATTCGAAAATTTTAGGTGGTGGTAACTATGTGGACGACGGTAATGGTAATATAATTCCCCAAATTCCTGAAACTTCACCAGCCACAGATGCATTTAGCACCAATGAAAAAACAACAGATACTGAATCAGATTCAAGTGATGATAGTAATAAAAACAGTATTCATACAGCTGGTGGTGGCCTAATTAATGTAGAAGCTTTAGACGATAGTATGAGATACTTTACCGAATCTGATTTACATGATAAACTAAGGGAATTATGGATTGAGACTTCTAATGGAAATGAGACTTAGATTGACCCAGCTAACATTATGGTATATTAATTAGTCTGTGTTTGAAATAAAGCTTAATATATCTAATAAATTTTATTGTTTATTTTTATTTCACTAAACTTAAAAGCGTTAACAGGAGATTAATATCGAGATAATGGATAAATACTTATAAAGTCATCCTGCTTATAAAAGTTTGTATTGTAATATTTAGATAGAGATGAGTTACGAGTGTATATGATTTTATTTAATTAATTAATTAATGGAAAGCATATCAATATTTTATGCACATTTAGAATGGTGATTACTTTCTTTTTTTAGTATCCTCATAAGTGTCATTTTCATTTTCAACTTCATATACTTTTGGTTCTTTTGTTTTAGCATTCTTTGATTTAACTTCACGTTTGCCTAGCTTTTTACCTTTATCTTTGCTTTTCGTATCTTTATTAAAGAATCTACCAATGACAACATTCCAAAAAAATAATGGTAATTTGAAGAACATACAATCATAAATTGACGGATTTTCAACCGTATCAGGTGAAATTAATGAGTTACTGCCGTCTTCTTCAATAGCATATACTTCCCCATACTTGACCAAAAATTCTTTACCTTCATCTCCTTCATATTGTTTGAACATTAGACGTTTCTCACCTAATCCGTTAGTATCATCATTTACTTTACAGTTTTTGATAAAATTAGCAATACGTCTTTTGTTACTAGAATGTTGAATTAGCAACAAACCATAGTGTATAGCACTAGCTATAACATAAATAAAAGATAGTATGAACCAAGTTTTTGGTTGCACTCTGTTAAAGTAAAAGCCACCTTTATTGAAGTTGTAATTTGGGAACCCATTTTTCAGATAGTAATCATACGTTTTTCTGTTGGACTCATTTATTAATATCTTACTAACTGAATTTAAACGAGCATAAAGTTTCTTATATTTCTTGTTCTTATCTGGATGGTATTTTTTAGCCAATTTCTTTAGATTCTTTTTGATATCTTTTGAAGTAGCTTTGCTTGAAGTTGGCAGTTTTAAAAACTTATAAAAGTCTATATCTTCACCATATTTTTTTGTTAGTTCCTTTTGTAATTGAAAAATTTCAATCTCTTCAGTAGTGAATGAAAGCACTAATCCAATTAGGAAGAACAAAGATACCAAACAGGTTATTTTATTCCTCAACATCTCGTCAAACAAAATATTGATTAATTCAATAATCGAGAGTAAGAATAATTTAAAATAAAATTGTCTGAATGATACCAACTATACCAGTTTCTGTAATAGAGCAATTGGTTCTTAATCTTAGTGGAATTCTTAATCAATTGAACTATAATATGTTGTATCAAAATGCTTCATTTATATATTTTCAGTTTTGATTTTAGTATAGTTTTTTTCAATCTCGAGATCAAATAATGACATCGCCTATGTAAAAAATAACTGTTCTATACATAAAAAGGTTTCATATATATATATATATGAAACCTTTTTTAACATATATTGATAATTAAGTGTATAATAAAAAATATTGTTTACTAGAATCAAGGTCAATTTCATCACTACATTACATATGGTTTTTCTCATTCCCCAAAGATTAATTAATCGGTTATACCAATATTATCAGATTTCAACGTGCTTCTTATATGTTGCATTAATTGCAAGATGGATCATTATATTTCCGTTGGTGTCATCTAAATTTCTACCAGGTGGGATTCATGAATTTTTAACATATTTATTGGGTATTTCTAGTATAATTGAACTATTTTGGCAGTTTTATTTCCATGGTTTTTTCAGTAGTTTAAAATCAAGAACAACTTTGAAAGATATCAATTTTCTATATTTAGTCACTGTGATCCATTTTTATGATGATTACGAACATGCATTGATCTTAAAAAATACGAGTTATTCTAGTTTCATCTTGGGGTTAGGGTTTTCACAAGCATTTAGTCATTTTAATAAAATATTCAAAGGAAATCGAACTAGTAAAAAATCGTGGCTCTGGAGGATTAATGCTCTTATGATGTTACCAACATTATACCTCAGTGAATTTTATTTATTACTACTGAATATTCAAGTTCCAAATTACCATATGACTCCATTGCTGGACAAGGTAAATATTGTTGTTGTGATTATTTATTTGCCAATTTCAATTCTAGCTTATAAAGAGACATTCAAATAGTAGTTTGATGGTTGGGTATATATTACAATTTTATTATTAGATGCGGTACATGGTATAAAGATAAATATAAAGGTTATAATATTCTATATTTGAATATCAAAATATATTGCTTTGGATATTTTTACACTAATTTTGATAATTCTTCAGCTAATTCATCTGCAAGATCCTGGGCATCTTCTGCATTCTTGGAGTTTTCAAACTTAGCTCTAGCTACTTGTAACTTATTGATTATACTTGAGAAATTTAGGTTTTCAGTTGGAGTGTCCTCTTGTCGTAATTGTCCTTCAGGTAACCATTTTTGAGTCTTCATATATTTTGTACAACCATCCCAATCTAGTGTATCTATTAGTTCAATTGCTCTAGCAAGATTTATCTTTTCTCCATATTCATTAACCTCTACTAAAGTTTCAGATGGTCGTGTTAAAGTTCTATTCAAATTTATAAGTTCACTAGTTTGATCCATATCGGCATAAAATGAATCATTAATCTGCTCTAGTGTAGGTTCAATAAACGATTCCCCACAATTTATCATGATATTAAATATATTATTTCCTTTATTACATTTCTTCAACTTCTTGCACATTGACATAAATTCAGTAGTATCACTTCCATTGTTAAAATCATCAACAATTATAATTGCAGACAGGACTTCTCTCAAGACATCGCAATCATAATGCCCAAATTCTGTAAGCCATTCCTCCAAAGTTCCATATTCATCCATGTATAAATCATAAGTGACAGCAATGTATTTATTTTCCCATGTTAAACCTTTTATTATCTTTTCACCTTCCAAAAAAGAGGGATCTAATTGAAACAGTCTCTCTAAGATATAATGCTTATGCTGTTGTACATTTTCTTTGCTGTTAAAAACCAATAACAGTTTATCCCTTGAAGGATCCATCACAGCAATTGACAATTAAGTTATCAACAGTTTCTAAGATGTTGTGATGTTGCATTGACCTAATGCACTGTAGTCTTTTAAAGTTCATTTTAGCATCTTTATATTTTTGCTTTTCAATAACGGTAAAGACTAGACACCATAAGAAGTATCATAAATTGTGTCGTCCACCAATTTTAGATGGAGCTTCTAATACACATAATGCAAGTATCATGAACTCCTGTTATATATTATTAAGGATGTTATCTCGTATCAATTAGTATCAATTCTTCTTCTTTTAACCTAATTTTTCTCCAAAAATCAGTAATTCGAGATCTTTTATTGAGTAGAAGCTAAGTAGAACTATATAAATAGTTTGGAACTCTGACTACCATCTAATCATAGTTAATATGAATGTAGATAAGTTCAAGAGAACAGTTTACCAAGCAACCAGATGATAATGAAGTTTCTTTTCCTTTGTCGAAAATTCTGCAAGAACTCATTTCTTCAAAGTATCAACTTTGTTCAGATGTATATAAATACTATTACACTGTGCATACTAATATTATCTTCAGCAATGACCTTGATCTTGTTGGTTACTAGCATCATCATCCTAAAAGTTTCAATCAAAAAACTATCGACCAATTCAGCAAAGTTAATTAATACCCAACGTTTTATCGATTCGATTCCAGAGGAGATTATAGATTACAGCTATTTGTTGAAGAGTAGAAAGTATGATTATGATGATCTTCAAGTGTGGTTATTAGAGTCTTCATTGGATAATGCCTTATATTTATAGTTGAAATGGGTTCTTTATATAATATGATTTTTCATTTTTTATATAAGAAACTTACAACATCAAAAATTAGAAATTCGAAATAAGAACCATAAAGCTACATAAAGAGGTCCTCCTTATAGAATAGTGAAGCTGAATTGAGATAAGATTTAACAACTGAACAGTTATTTCGAATAAAATCAGATATATTGATTATTAGTTATGAGTCCTACAGATAAAAGAGTACATGAATGGGCTGAGAATCTGATCAATGAAGACTATCTAAAAACCTTCAAAAAGAATAAATCATCAAAAATTCCATCACCTCCTGGTTTTAAGAGCCTTACATTAGAGAAGAAGCAATCACCAGTTGTTGATGGTAAAGATGTAAAAGAGTTCCAATTGCAGAGATCGTGGGAAACAGCTATACAACCTGCTAAAGCCATTCCAATGAATATGTTTATGTCTTATATGTCTGGTACATCTTTACAAATTATTCCAATAATGACAGCATTGATGTTATTAACGGGACCAATTAAATCCATAATATCTGTCAAATCAGCGTTTAAACCAATATTGGGTTATAGAAATGGAATTGAACAACAAGATATTATGGGACATATGTTTGTATACATTGCATTTCAATTGGTCTTAATGTCAATTGGTTTATATAAACTATATAGCATGGGTTTATTTCCCACTACTACAAGCGACTGGGTATCTTGGGAGTCGAAAATTAAGGTGGTAGATTCAATTAAAGCATTCTCTTTTTGAATAAAATGACGAACCCTAAGGTTTATATATATTGATAATAGAATTTATAAATGACAATATTTTTGTTTGTAGAATTATTTAGATGATATACATTTTTGCCTGAAATGTTAATATTTTAATAGAATCACTATTTATCATTTTCTTCAGCTTGTTTCTTAAATTTACTCTCGAAAATTTGTTGAACATTATATTTCTTATATTTGGTTGTGTAGTCTCCATTGACTACAGAGACACCAATATTGTTTTTGAAACATTCCACAAGAATCAATTTATCGCATGATTTCAAATCAACAGTATGTTTGTACTTACCATCCTGAATAACTTGTTTAACAATCTGATTAATTAGATCCATTCTTTCAATTGTATTAAAATTACGTCTTGTCAAATCAACAGCAAACGTAATATTCTTTTTAGCATTTTCACCCTCATGGAAGTGTGGAGCAAGCACCTTATTCAATAAAATAATAAACTGTTCCATAGTTGCATTGCATGAATTAGTGACTGGTGTTAGTTTCATGATATAACGGGTTCTTTTTTTCATATTTGTTGGATCAGCTAAATCTTTGATTATTTTAGTAACAAATTCTTCAGGTACAATAGGTTTCCGAGTTTTACAAAAGATAACACACTCACAATTCAAATCTATAAAGTTTAATGGTTCCTTTTTTCTTGCAGCTACATCGCTATTTTTATCCTTTGGTTTCAACTCACTCAATTCTTGTTTTATTTGATCTTCAATTGAAAGCTCTTCCTTAGATTCATTAACAGATTCTTTATTTTCCTTATCTTCAACATCAGTCAACTTTTTTAGTTCTTTACTATATATCTCATTCATCTTCTCTTCAAATAACAAACCTAACTCTTGCATCGCTTGCTTTTCATGTCTTCTGGAGCAAGTAGCATATATACCGGATGTGCCAGGGTCTAAAAATCCAGATGAAACTTTGAACTATTAGAAAACTCAATAAATGGTATAATTTGTTAGTAACTTAGAATAAATTGATTTTAGAATGGAATTTATTTAAAAATGTGATGAACATACTTTCTTTTTTGTCTGTTTGTTCGAGGAACCTCCATCATTTGACCGTTTTGTTCCTGTCATGATATATATATATATATGTATGCCTATATTTATAAGTATCTAGATATTCCAGTAACTCTAAAGCTTTTAAACTTAATAACTAAACAGACTTAAGTTTATAAACGCAGTAAAATATCAATTAATCAAATGAACTCAAGAGTCTTCTTTCTTACTTATATTATAGATTTCACTTTTAGTGAATCAAATTTTCAAGCTCATCGCATACTAGATTGAAATTTCATTGATCTCACAGGAGAAAAGACAAATTTAAGATCAAAAATGTTTGAAAGGTCCAAACAATATGGATCATTAGTTTATCATTTATGGTATGGCATTATATATATATTTAGGCATTTGAATTTAGATATATATACTTATTTTTTATTTTTGAAAAATTTTGCTATTCTATGAGTATTCAGTGGATCCTGTGGTCTAGGACTTTGAGATTCATGAGAATCTGTGACAGGAGGAATAGATGAACTTGGAATATTAACTTTTTGAATCAAGATGTTAGCATCATCCGGTCTGATTCTAGCATATTTTCTCATTCTCACCTCTGGATCAGTGTATTCATCTAAATTGGTCGATTTCAACAAATCTATGCATTGTTCCAATTCAGTAAAGGTCGCCTCTAAAGATTTAACATTATTCTCAATCAAAGATGGTGAATGTACTGAAAAGTTTATTTGTGACACTGGAGTTGGAGGAGGACGTAAAGTATTCAAATCATCATCTTCTTCTGAGTTTTCTCCAGAGCTTGGAAATATTCTTGAAATAATACTCTTTAAGTAATTAATATCCAATTCGAAATTCAACACACTCTCTTTTGTAATACGGGATGGTGTTTCATGTAACAGAATTTCCAAAAATTGAGTTGTTAATGAATCAAATTCTCTGAAAATAAGTAAGGTTTGAACACTGTATGGAAGGTTTACAAGAGTGGATGAAAACATCATTTCCAAAAATTGAGCAATATCTACTATTGAAAAATCAGGTTCTTGTCTAGTTTTTGTTGCATGCCAGTCTAAATCAACAGTTTCTAGAATATCAGACACTTTATTATCAATCAGTTCTATTAATTGTGTTTCTGCTTGTTTTCTACTTTCTTCATAATGTCTGATAGAAGATAGTTTGATTCCAATATCAGGGTTTTGCATAATATTTTCCTTCTCCATAAGTTTACTAAACTTACTTGCAGCAATGATAAAATAATCTAAGTTAATTAAGATTTGAGCTATTTCTTCTCTTGAGGTAGTATCTAGTTTAGCACGTATTTTTTGATTAACAATATCATTGAATAGTGAATCAACTGTCATGACTAAAATAGAGTTAATGGTGTGTAATTCATGGCGGAAAAAGCTTGATATAAAGGAAATTAGCTTTGAATATGTCTTTTTAATTAGAGTACAAGTCATTGGGTACAGCGGAGAGAACGGTAGTGTGATTAAGAATTCATCATTATTTTCATTAATCTCTCCGACCAAGTCATCGGTCTCCTTCATCCAACAGATTTTGGTTACTTTCTCATATAATAATCTATCATTAATGGTTAGTGGCATGAAATCATCATCATTTAATAAAACCTCGAATTCTTGATTAAAGGAATCTCTTGATATTTTGCAGAACTTTTTGAAAATAGATATTAAAAATACATATAGGGAGTCGATATTTAATTTATAATTCTCCAGAATTGCAATATAGATGCACATAAAATCCTTAAATTCAATTAAATCATCTTCTGTAATTAATATATTTTCAACGAAAAATTTCAGAGATGGAGTCATAATATGCATTATTCCATCCCAAAATTCATTAGTTGCATTGTAATTATTATGAACAATGGTGTAATCAGTGGCTCTATTCAAATTAATGTCGTATAATAGAAATCCGAGTAGCTTTAAGAAATATTCCTTCAAAAACTTAACAGATAATAATTTTTTAAACTCCTCAGAATTAGAATCAGTGTTTAAAAAAACATTTTCTGATGTTATATTACTTGATACTTTCTTCCAAGAAAGTGGATAAATAATTTTACTCTTCCTAAACATATATTCTGTTGTCAATTCGGAGAACAGGTAATCAAACTCATTCAAATTTTGGAAGATTAATATGGAATCATGAAACTCATCCAAATCAAAAAAATTAGTTAAATCTAACTTTGACGTAATGCTTTGATCTCTTAAAGATATCTCTATAGGTGAATTAAATTTGAAATTACCTAATTTCATGGTGTCTTTAATTTCAATCCAAGCAGGCAAGAGTTCATCCCTGTAAACTTTAAAAAATTCATCTCCGACATTTGATAAATTCTTACCTAAATTCAAATTAAATGAATTTTTAATCAAATTGATGCATTCATCTTTGATAGATGACTTTAGAAACGGAATTGAACTATAAATTTCAATTAAAAATTGGAAGTTATAATTCTTGAATTCTTGTAGATATATTTGTTCCAAATTGTCTATATTCTGTAAAGCTTTAAAGAAATTTTTTTCTACAATTAAATCCTGACAACTATTTGCTAATTCGAGTATCCTCAAAACTTTACTGATTAATATGCTAGTCTCAGAAACTTTTGATAGTATTTTTTTGTTGTTGACAAAAACTTCCTTTTTTAAGATCACTCCAGTGGTAGATTTTGTTAACATATTCTGCAAATGTGAGATATCAGTTGCTAAAGATCCTTCTATTATATCTTGAATGTTAGATATTTGATTTATAGAAGTCTTTAATTTCTCACTGATTTGTGCATCTTGTAATATCTGTGCCTCTATGCCTTCAAAATGATCATCGATAGAATTATATAAACTATCCACAACGGGATCTAATTGTTTTACCTCAATTGATTTTCTTAATAAAGGAACCCATTTGTCAAATAATTGCGAATCTAACTCATAAAAATCATCAAACTCATTACTATTCTCGATATCAGGTATGTCTGATTCCTTCGTGGTTTGAGGATTTTTCTCAAATGATGACTTACCTATAACACTTGTAGACAACAAGACATTTTGCAAATCTGAAGATATGTTTGCAGTGTTCTCGTTTGCCATTTATTAATATTCAATGATTTAATAGCTTTATTAAAAATTTCTCAAATTCAAACACCCTACTCCTGGTTGATTAATGGTGTTAGTATTAAACAGTTATAGGTTCAAAATAAATTATTCCACAAATTTTAGAGAGTTTTTGGATAGCCTTCTAAACTTAAGAAACCCAACTTCTCAGGTGCAATATTTAAATGAACTATTGAACCTTAATTGTCTTGATTGAGTATTAGGAATAATAATGTTTTAGTTGAAATTAATTACAGTATCTAAAATGCAGTACGAAACCTTGATCGCTAAAAACGATATATATGCGGGTAACCCATATTTGCTTTGTCCTAGTTTTTATAAACAGTATATTATGGTTTAGACTGGAACATAATACCTGATGTTCATCCTAATGACTTTGCTGAACCATCAGGTCAAATATTGTTAAAAACCATGGCATTATATATCCTCTCAACCGAACTGAATACTTCAAAATTATGAATTACTGAAGCTCCCAACATCCTGCCATTAAAATATAAACTCAACTCATTTCAAATACATCATCACAATATTAATCAAACTAATTTCTATCACAAAATTTTTATCACAAACGATTAATCAGAGAGTTTCTGCCTCACTTAACGATCTTAATCCATCCAGGTCATAATAAAAACTGTACCATCCATACACTTGAGCCTTCCGTTTCATATCCAGATATAATACATGTATCTTTACATATAAAAGCCGTCATAAACAAAAGACCAAAACCTAACGTAAACCATTAAAAATGAGAAAAGTATTTTATGAAACTTGTATTTTTGTTCTTGTTTATATAGTAACCAGATTAACCGCCGAGGTCCAGTTTTGAACGGCAAAAGTTGAAAAAGTTAGTAGTAGTCATCACGAAAATGTAAAGGGTCCCAAAAGTATATATATAGAACTGCAAATAAATACAAATAAATCACAAGAACAGTTTTTATTATTTGATAACTGTTACTTTTATTTAAGTAGATTAACTAACTAAGCTTGGACGTATTGTTAGAGACAATAAGTTTGGCTATCAAGTTAAAACTTATTGTAGTCGAAATTACATAGTAAGGAGTAATCTATTTAGCATGTTAGACATCAGGAAAAGATATTTCAGTTTGGAAGAAGTTAAGGATAAAAATGGTGTGGTTGAAATAATAGGGCGTTCTAGTCATGGTGGTAAAGATGATTTTAGGAAAGCAAATACTTATAACTTTTATTTTGATGAACCATCGTTATCGAAAAGACATGCATCATTATGTATTAAATTGCTTCAACCTATTCTAAATGATGTGCCTATTGTGGATCAGTTTCGTATATTTATAACAGATTTGAGAAGTTCGTATGGTATTGTTGATCTTAATAGTAATCAAAAGTCTTCGGAGGTTATTGATTTGAATAACGGTGAATCATTTGGATTGGTGATTTTGAATGAAAATGACACAAATTATCCTAAGTGTTGTAAACTAAAATGTACAATTCTTATTTTCCAGGATCCTTTATCAGAATATTATATATGTCAAGTAGAGATGGAAGATATGATTAATAGTATTGAAGACCCAGATTTAGTTATGATTGAAAATGATGACGAATATCTATCCAAAATTAAAGATCACGGTAATTACAAACAAGGTCAAAATATTGAAGATTATTCGGAACTAAAATGGAGTGACATCGGTGAGATGGATTCAGTTTTCAATGGAAGTAATTTATCCAGCTATGAAAATATTAATAATGTTGATTCGGATTCATCTTTAAAGATGTCAGATAGTTCAGATTTTTCAACTAGCTATGAAAATATTAAAAGTATTTCAGAAAACTACGAATCAATCAACGAACCAGATGCTAGAAATGATTATAAGATTTATCAAGATAATGAGAAAAAGAGGAAAGTACATAAAGTTGATATTGAAACGATGAACCATCCCCAAAATAATCTACAGAAAATTTCGTCAAACTCGCAAATAAATCATAAATCAAAAATTGGTACTATAGGGAATGATATTGAGAAGAATCAAGAACAAAGAGATTTGACTCAAGGAGCTGCCAATAAACTTTTTGGTTTATATTTAGAACATGATAATGAGTTGTTGAATGAGGATTATTATAAACAAAAAAAATACAGGATATCAAAAGTAGTAAACAAAAAACAATTATTAGTATCTGTCTTTGTCGGATTGGTAATTGGAGCTATTGGAACATTATTTCTCTTAATTGCAGTTGCAAATCGTTAATAGAATAATAGTCAACCTCTTTGACTTTTGAAGAATTCCGTCACCGTTTTTGTTTTCTGCATAGTTAGCTGTTGTTCATATTCATTATTTAATTTTGTTTGAAGTAATCAATCATATTTAATTTTCAACCAAGACTTGTTTAGTAAAATGCAATTTGTCATAGGAATGGTTTCAATAACACCGAAAGTACCTTTAATATTGGATATAGTACATGACATAGATATGAAACACATTTGAGACGCTTGAAGACAAAAATATATTCAAATAAAATCAAAACTTCTATAAGTGTTTAATTAGTATATATAATCTGGACAAATTCTCATAATTATTATCATACCTATTGTAGAACCTCTTCTGTTCAATAGTAAAAGACTTTACAAAGAAAAATCAAAATGGACAAGATAAAGCAAGAACAATTAGAAGAAAAGTATTCGGAATGTTTAACAGAGGTAGAGCAATCCACAGATGCCAATAACCATGTTGGTAAGACAGTCTCTAAGCCATATGAAACTCATTCATCGAAACACAATCTCCAGAATTCAAAAAAACTGAATGAACCATTCCAAGACCTTATTGTTACTAGAAAACGGGAACCTTCGAACATAAAGAGTAATACAAGTGGTAAAGTCTCAAAAGAACACGATAAGAAGCAAACCAAGAGACGTAAGAAAGATATGTTAAAAATAACAGAATTGGTTGATAAAGAGATAAAACATAATAGAAAAGCTCAAAAATCGGTTCCTGATAAAGGAAAACCCTACAAGGAAACTTTCAATAATGGTTTAATAGTTGGATCATTCGTAGGTGCTACAATATCCACAATGATTAGTAAATTACTAAGCAAAGCTACCTAACTCAATCACAAAACCATAGATACCCCGTATTAATGAATGCGAAGACTCACTGTGCCCAAATATATATATATACGTCTTTTTGCTGGCAATACCCTTGTTATTTACATTAAAATGAACCACATTATTATAATAACAACCCAAGCTCGCCTCTGGATGTTTATAAAGCCAGTTTATAACTTCTTTTTATATAGTTTGTTTCGTTATTGAAAAATGAATATTGACTTTTTAGTTAAAGGATTATTCTGAATATTTTATTTTTCACTTTTCCAATATGATTAATTTCGCTAATGTAACAATGAATGTAACAAGGAAAGGATTGAAAAGCTAAAGAAAAGATAATCGTTTTGAATAATTATATTTAGTTATAAATATGAGGATCATTCTTTCGGAAATATCAGAATATATATAGATATAAATTATTTTAGGACTTTAGGGAAAGTTAAATGTTAATTGAAGTGAAACAGATTTGATTAAGTCAGTCATCATCTAAAAAAAAGCAAGAAAATAGTCCTATATTAGACATTACTTGCAACTATATATATTTAAGAAGAAAAATGTCACAGAAAGTTCAACAAGCTGCAACACGTTCTCTTCTATCGAAATACATCAATAAAGAAACATTAAAATATGTCTTTACTACCCACTTTTGGGGTCCTGTATCCAACTTTGGTATTCCTATTGCTGCGATATATGATTTAAAAAAGGATCCTACATTAATATCTGGACCAATGACTGGAGCATTGGTTCTGTACTCTGGTGTTTTTATGAAGTATGCGCTAGCTGTTACTCCTAAAAACTTTTTATTGTTTGGTTGTCATTTGATAAATGAGACTGCCCAACTATCCCAAGGTTATAGATTTATTGATTACAATTACTTCAAGAGTGAAGAAGCGCAAAAAGCTATTCAGGAATCATATGCAAAGGCTGAGCAAGAGAGATTGATGAAGGAGAGAGCATTAGCGTCGAAGAAACAATGAGTTTAACGATTTTACCTAACACATCTCTGGAATAATGTCTTACCTCGATATACCCAATGTATGTAGTAATTAATATTCTAATATCATGAATTAATGTATATAGAGCATGAAATCTAAATGTATAGATGATAATAAAAAATAACTATATTATTTCTAATGGATAACTACCATGATCCGCAACAAAGCTTTTCAAGACAACAAATTCCTTACATATTTTTGGTATTACTAATCGAATTTCATTATGTTTTGATGCAGCTATAAAAGTATAGACAAATTAAATATATATCTACAGGTCTGTGTTAATAATACTAATTTCATTGTGGTTCATCTTCTAGTATTTCAATTATCCAACCCTCCAGACTTCAATGCCGTATATATGAAACTTATTGCCTTCTTTGCTTAATATATCATTACCATAAGTTAAAGATGGGTCAGAGACTCCCTTTAATAGGCTATCATCTAACCATAGTCCATAGTGGCCATCACCCGCACCCATAGATAAGAAAGTAGACGTACAATATATAGCATACTCATTTAGTCCTGTAACTGGAAATCCTCTAAATAACCATTTATAATCAGTTTCTTCATTATCATTGGGGGAAGTTTCATCATCATGGAGATTAATTAAATCATTATCATTATTTTTGCTAAATTTTAGCGACGGCACTTTATCTAATCTCCATAAAAAGCATTCACCATTACCATAATATCGTCTTGCATCTGTAGGGTGAAAATGTTCATTTGAATATGCACCAAATATACCATTATATTTATCTTTCACTATTAATGCATAACCAACCCTCATGGGCGTTTTGTCTTCTGGCTTAATATGATCATATAAGGAGTGTAATGAAGCACCATGTTGTTCCAAACTATACAATAAGGTCCATTCGGTATACAACTGTATTCTAGTTGGCATCAAAGTTCTTAATTCATCGCACATATCTGGGGTAAGCAGTCTATTTTTTGTTGTGGGTAGATAACCATTTAAAACTACAGGAGGTAAAGTCTCCATTTCTTCATCATTTATCCAATCTTCACTAGTTTCATCTTCATATTTGGCATCTCGAATAAATGTTGTAACAGATGATGAAGCAGATCCATCAGATTGAGAGAATGTGCTCTTCAACTTATTAAGGGCACTTTTCATATCATATAACATCTCAACTATCAAATCTATAAGTTTATTTTTAACTGCAATAGCCTACCTTCAACAATTCAAATTTAATAAAACAATATGTGTGCCAAAATATCTAATCATGTAAATAAGGATCTCGATTGATTTATCTGTGGACTAAGAAATTCTTAACAATAACTTTTCAAAACCAAATTTGACCAAAACACTTTCAAAGCTTTGATGTAAAAGACAGATATTTATCTTAGATATCTTATTTATCTTATTTGAACTCTGCCTTGTAACTCATCAATAATCTGTTATGGTCATAAAGGTATTATTTATAGTCAAATGTACACTATTGAGGATAAATAATTCTCAATTTCTATATAATATCTAATCAATCAATATAGTTTACACTGGGTAACCTCATCGTCTTTTGGTAGATATATAACTATGGTACTAGTACTCGATGAGATTAGAACTCTTGAAACCACCAATAGTAGTTAAAAGACATCATATTTACATGTGCATAGGCCTTTAATAATATGGTACAGTTATAATAGTATTTATGTAAGTCTATATAAGCGAAAACGATTAATCGAAGGTAATTTTCTTTGGCTTGGCATTCATGTCGACATCTTTGAAGAAGGCACCGTAAGCACCATGTTGCTTCTTCTTGGTGTGAGTACCGAACTTCTTTAAACCTTCAGGAACAGGTTGGTTAGCACCGTTCAAGATGTTAACTAACCCACCAGCTAAATGTTTTTCTTGTTCGGTGAATAGGGTGTGGGCAGTACCGGTTTGGCCAGCTCTACCAGTTCTACCGATTCTATGAACGTAATCTTCAACGGTTAATGGAAAGGTTAAGTTGATGACGGTTTTAACGTTTGGAATATCTAAACCTCTGGCAGCGACATCGGTAGCCAAAAGTAAGTTAGATTTACCACTCTTAAATTCATTTAATGCTTGTGTTCTTTGTTGTTGAGATAAATCACCGTGAATAGCAGAGACGTCGTAACCGTTATATTTCAAGTTTCTCTCTACACGGGCAGCTTCTTTCTTGTATAATGCAAAAATCAATACTTTATCGTTTTTCTTTGATCCACTTTGATATTTCTTTAATAGTTCGAGTAGTTTTTTGTCTTTCTTGAATGGATCAATGACTTCAACAACTTGTGTGATCCTTTTATTAGCAGTTAGTTCATCTCTGTTACCAATTGAAACTTTAACAGGTTTGTTCATGAATGTTGAGGCTAGTTCACGAACTTCTTTTGGCCAAGTAGCAGTAAACATCAAGGTTTGTCTGCCTTCGGTAGAAGTTTCTCTAATAATATTTTTAATATCTTCTTCAAAACCCTTTTCTAACATTCTATCAGCTTCATCTAAAACCAAATAGTTAACGTTTGATAAGTTAACAGAACCTTCTTGTAACAGATCTAATAATCTACCTGGAGTAGCAACAACAACTTGGGATTTTTTTAATTGGGCTCTTTGTGGATCTTTGGGAACACCACCATATACACAACAACATTCCAAACCTAACTTGTCTGTTAAAATAATCAAATTATCGTAAGTTTGGGAAGCTAATTCTCTTGTTGGGGAAATAACTAGAACTTGAATACCTCTTTTATTTTTTAGTTGACCATTAGAATCAACTAAATTGTTAATGGCTGGGACACCAAAGGCAAAAGTTTTACCAGAACCAGTTTCAGCAACACCTATAACATCTTTACCGGATAATAAAAATGGCCAAGAAACAGCTTGAATTGGAGTAGGCTTTGGAAATTTAGAAATTTCTTCTTGGATCTTTTCATTCAAAGAGACGTGATTGAATTTCAAAAGTGGACGTAATTTCAATGAACCATTATCTTCAACACTAACTTCATTATCCTCGTAAAATGTATCAATTTCGGATTGAGGAACATTGGTTAAATCATCGCTTTGAACATAAAAGCCATTGGAAGCAGTAGATTGGGAAGCAACTGAAGATTTTTCCTTATTCTTTTCAGCACTGACAGATTCAATCTTCTTCTCTTTCTTTTCCTTCTTGTCTTTCTTGTCTTTCTTATCTTTTTTACTCTTCTTATCCTTTTTATCCTTCTTATGCTTCTTCTTATCAATTACAACTTCATCTTCAACCTTTCTCTTCTTATCTTTTATTTCATCCTTAGACATCCTGTTTAGCAACGGTTTGTAATGTTATTACGAGTCTTGCCTTTTTGTGAATAACTCAACAATTTTTAATGGTACTAAATCCAAATAAAAACTATGATTAAATGTCGTTATTGAGAAACGTTTTCACTTAAATATTTATTATTTAATAAAGATCAATTAACATATAACTTAGTTAACTGATCATTCACATTGTAGTAAGAAACACTATTAAAAATTTTTCGATGAGTTAAAAATTTTTCAGCGATGAGATGCTCTCTAGTTTCTCCGTCAAATCTAATGATAGATAGTTACTGGACTGTATTAAAAACTAAATCAAAGTGATGATCAAGTACTAATCTCATATAATACCCAAAGGTTTGATGATATAAACCAATGCTAAAGCATACAACTTACTTCTCATCGAAGAAGTTCACCTTTTAAAGCATCATAAAGTTTGAGCAAGAGAGTGAAAGAATATAATTTTAAACTAGGCCTCTACAAAAAGATATTTATTTACATATGCCACAGTGCTCTTCTTTATCAAGTGGATATATTATGTGATAATTTAAAAACGAATATAAATTGATTAAAGTCATCATTTGCATATTGGTTTTCTTAGTATTTGAAAACGTTATCGCTAGTGTAACCTAATTCCTTCAATAAACCCTTAAGTTCACCTTGTTCACTTGGAGACTTCTTTTGACCTGAGACAGCATCCATGAATGGTGGTGGACCACAAACAAAGACATGAGACTCATTAGATGGTTTGGCAGAATTTTTGGAGACGAAGTCCTTGGTTATGAAACCCACTTCACCTGTAAAATCATTGTCACCTTTATCAACAAAGTAATTGACTTTTAATTGATCTGGAAATTTCTTTTGGAATTCATCAAGTTCTTTCTTTAATAAAATATCTTGTGGAGTTTTACTACCATAATACAACTTAATAGTAGTTTTATCTTCTGGATTTTCACAAACAGCACGGATTAGTTGGAACAATGGAGTGATACCAGTACCACCACCAATTAGAGTGACTTCCTTAAATGAATTTGGAGCCCATTTCCATTTCTTGATAGGACCTTTGAAAGAAACAGTGTCATTTTCCTTCAAGCCAAATAAGTGTTCACTCATCTTACCACCGTCATAGTGCTTGATTACCAATTGAAATTGGCCCTTTTCTTCAACTGAAGAAACTGGGGTGTAAGGTCTGACAACATTGGAACCTTTAGGTGTGACAAATTTTGTTAAAATGGCAGAAGTATATTCTGTGCCTAACATATCATCCTCAGAAGGAAGCTTGAAAGTGAATCTTCTTGTATCGTGAGATAACTTTTCGATGTGAGAAATTGGCAAATCTACCCATCTGTCATCTCCTGAAAGAACTCTTGAAGTGGTATTGGATGCAACATTGTATCTGGCAGAAGCAATGGTGTAAGAAGCACCTAACGCAAGAGTAGCAGCGCCGACAGCATAAGGAATATATCTTGAACTTGGTTTAACTAAATTAGCAAACATTATTAATTTGGAATCTTACTATATGTATAGTTGTAGTAGTGTGTACAATAATAAGAGATAGGATTCATAAGATATGAGGTTATATAAAGTTTCTTCAAGATATCTATGGATTTATATATAAAGATAAATTCTGAGATTAAAGGAGTAAAACTGTTAGTTTAGTTGCCAATTACGTTTTTCTACACATAAATACATAAATCTGTCTCAGTCGGCCATAGCTTATTAACAGTAGCCAATAGGATAGAACTTGATTGTCCAAGAGCGGACCTCCCAACTATAAAGAATTCAATAAGAAGGACACTACTACGAAGGGATTGAATCTTCAGACTAACATTAATCCCATTTAGTTGGCTTGTTATTCGTAATCCTGTATAATAAACTTGGCTCGATAGAATTTCTACTGAGTAAGACAACCCAACTCTTCTCTACAATTTTCCTAGAAGATGTAAGAATCAAAAGAGTCGGTTAATAATCAGAATAAGGATAGCGATCTAGCAGTAAATGAATCTAAATAGTCGATCGAGCAAAGACTCAAAAGAGGGTGATGTGTATATTGTTCACTGTTGAATTGGTTTATAGATTTTAGATATGAGAGAATATCTAACCTTATTAGTTGCTAATAGGTGGAACTGCTCATCGCTGAAATTTTGAGCTGACAATTCGGAGAATAATTTTTCAGCTAGGGTAACCCCTGTAATCCCAGAAATGGGCATCTCGATGAGTTGAGGTGACGACAAGTAGTATACCACTTCGAAGTAACAAGTACATAAATAGTCAATTGAATATTAGAAAAGTCGATTCAAAGTCTTAATTCTTGGTATGTTTTGTAGTTGAGCCTAAAAAACCAACTCAAAGATGTCGATTTTAAATAAGTTAAGTCATAATGAATTGATCAAGTTAGCTTACGAACGAGTTATTCCACCTTTGCTGCCAAACCTGTATAAAGGTCAATCCAGTAAAGTATGTGTGATTGGTGGATGTGAAGATTATACAGGAGCACCTTTTTTTAGTGCACATGCAGCAGCCTTGATGGGATGTGATTTGACTCATGTTATTTGTGAAAAGAATGCGGCCAGTGTCATTAAAGGTTATACGCCAAACCTGATGGTCCATCCGTATATTGATATCTATAGCAATGGTAGAACACAGACGGATTTTGAGAAGATCAAACTTTTGTTGAAAAGAATGTATGTTATTGTAATTGGGCCAGGTTTGGGGAGAGATCCTAAGATGTTGGCTGACATAAAGAATATTATCAAGATTATAGTTAATGACTTCAATGGAGAAATACCAATCGTAATGGATGCAGATTCTTTGTATATGTTGTCGGCTGACGATGAACTAATTGATATGATCAAGAGGTTTCCTAAAGGCAAGATTGTTCTAACGCCAAATGTCATTGAATTTCAAAGACTCTATACCAAACTATTCAATGATGACAAAAGCACTACCTATGGAACTGATGATTTAACCCAAAATATCTTCCAGAAAGGTGTACAGATAAGTGAAGAACTACAGTGTGCCATTGTATGTAAGGGAAAAGTTGATAACATTATACTCTCAGTGCCAAACAACAAAGAAGAGACAATTACTCTAGAAAACTCATTGAAAGGTAGCAATAAGAGAGTCGGAGGCCAAGGTGACACATTAGCAGGTACAATCGCATGCATGCTAGCATACAGCAGAGCAATTCACGATTTTAAAATATTGGGAGAGACAAAAGATTCACTAACCTGGTCAGAATACCTAACCTTGAGTTGTTACGTAGGTTGCAGTATCACTAGAACATGTTCAAAACTAGCATACGAAGAAAAAGGTCGCTCAATGCAAACTACAGACATGAATAACTATGTAGGTAAAGTTTTCCAAATGTTCTTCCCAGATAAATCCTAATCCTAATCCTAATCATGGATCATCCTCCATTATTTACATATAACTATATAAATCCGTATACAAATGTACTCATATCTAGAAAGCCCTTTCCTCGTCTACCAAAGCCCTAGTCGACCTTGCTTTGAATCAACTAAACCTAACTCGCCAAACCCTACTTACAGCATCAACAGCATGTTGCATTGACCTTGTAACATGAACAGCTCTTCTGATTGAGATTCCACTAAGCACAATAAAAACTTCCACTAAACTAACATCCACTAAAAAAATTTACCGAGGTCTTAGTTTTCCTCATCTCGTTCAATTGACTTCTAGAAATTATATCTCACATCGTGATAATAAGACACTCAACTCAACATATCAAACAGTATGAATCCTCAAATATTCATCAACTTTTACAGCCTAGTTGAAGGAATCGGTCTATCTTAAGGTGGCAGTATTAGCTTAGAGGCTAAATAATATCAAACATTAAAGTTAAAGTATATCAAACTTAGTACGACTATGGTGCTTTATGCATATTCATTTGTATCGTCTATTCATCCATGAAGCGTAATGGTAGAGTATTTTTTGAGTGATATTTTATCTGTTTGGTAGTGTGTCATGTCTAGTACAATTTAGTTATTCTCTTTGGATTCTTCAATGCTGTTAAAACAACTAAATCTTTAGAATGTGGTGATGAGCTTAGTGCTCATTTTTTAATTCTTACTTCTTGTAAATTGAATTCTATTAAAGTTATGTAAATTTATTTCAAGTTTCGAAATTAGTTTCTTCTAATTTCTAAATTATATTTAAATAGTTTGAATCTTCTATAATTCTTCAATTTGGAATTTATTATTTTATAACAGTGTTTGGTTATTTTAATTGCAAAGTTCTCTTGGATTGTTTTCTGTTTCTTGATTCAACATAATACAAACCAGTATACATATTCTATACAAGTAATCATATAATGCCAAAGTTAGTTTTAGTTAGACACGGTCAATCCGAATGGAATGAAAAGAATTTATTCACCGGTTGGGTTGATGTTAAATTATCTGCCAAGGGTGAACAAGAAGCTGCCAGAGCCGGTCAATTATTAAAGGAAAAGAACGTCAAGCCAGATGTTTTATACACCTCTAAGTTAACCAGAGCTATTCAAACTGCTAACATTGCTTTAACCAATGCTGACAGAATCTGGATCCCAGTCCACAGATCCTGGAGATTAAACGAAAGACACTACGGTGACTTACAAGGTAAGGACAAAGCTGAAACTTTAGCTAAGTTCGGTGAAGAAAAATTCAACATTTACAGAAGATCTTTCGATGTTCCACCTCCAGTTATTGATGCTGCTTCTGAATTCTCTCAAAAGGGTGATGAAAGATACGCTGACGTTGATCCAAATGTTTTACCAGAAACTGAATCTTTAGCTTTAGTTATTGACAGAATGTTACCATACTGGCAAGACGTTATCTCTAAGGACTTATTAGAAGGTAAGACTGTTATGATTGCTGCTCACGGTAACTCCTTAAGAGGTTTAGTGAAGCACTTAGAAAACATCTCTGATGCTGACATTGCTGGTTTAAACATCCCAACTGGTATCCCATTAGTTTTCGAATTAGATGAAAACTTAAAGCCAACTAAGCCATCTTACTACTTAGACCCAGAAGCTGCTGCCGCTGGTGCCGCTGCTGTTGCTAACCAAGGTAAGAAATAAGCATATTAATTATTCATATTGTAATTAATTGCTTTTTCTATCTTAAGCTTAATGTATTTAAATATATATATATATGATTATGATTTTAATGAATAAATGTATGTATATTTTATGATTCTTAGCGTTTCTTTATTTCATCTATAGATTTTTTAGTTTATCTTAGATTTTTTTAATTTAAATTAAACCTTGTCGAAACTACGATTACAAGAGCAAAACTTAATTCCTATTTTAATGACTGGTAATAATATATTTAATAGGTACTGTATATGCTTTTATTAATTCATAATTTTATGTACGAAATGTAGACGTAATTTTTCTGACCCTCATTCTCAATTTCTCTTCCAATCTCTCCTTATTGGGATCTATGGTGTCTTTATTCTTGAGACTGTGCTTATTGTTTACTTTGAGGCTGTTAAGTCTGGTAAAAGTCTCTTCTCCAATCCTTACTTTGACGAAAGTATCACAAATACATACCATATCGTTATAATTTTCATACATATATAATTCACATAAATTCCCAGACATTTTACATAATTCGACACAATCAATTAACTTTTCACCGACAGTTTCTTCATAATGCAATAAACGCTCAATTATATCATCATTATCAATGTCATTATTATTTGAGATTAAATCTTCAAATATATTTAATAACAATGACATAATCAAACATACTATGAACAAATCAATGGGGTATTGGAATGTTAAAATATGATCCCAGATAATTGCTACATAATCTTTTGGCAATTCCCTCATAAAAATTAGCCTAACCCACCTCAGCAACCATATCAAATTAGTTTCATCATCATTATCTATGTATAAAACCTCATAAAGTTTTTTGGAACATATTTTTAATATTGGCTTAAACTTTTCATTTTCCCACTCGATCAGATTCAATCTTGTGTAAAAGATTGGTACCATTTGTTGCATTAATTTTTTATAAATTCTGAAAACATCATATAGAACAATTTCACTGTCTTCATCTTGAGTCTTTTGGTTGAAGTTCTTATTGGAATAGTTATGAAGCTGTAAGTATATCATTCCTAATAATTCATGGAACCCTTGTTGGTAATTTTTGTTAATTCTCAATACTGAGCTGTTTATATTCTCTGAATTGTTTTGTAAAGAATAAATGTAGTTATATAAAATTTGTCTCATCTCAGAATGAACCTTTGGTTTTTGAAATATAGGATCGAGTAGTAATCTCGATAGATCTAAATCAATGATTTCCAAAGTATCCGACAATGACATAGTTATCAGTTCATCACCTTCATCTTGTCCTATCGTTTCTGTACCAGAATTAGTCCCTTCTGAATTATCTGATAATGGATTGATTTCTGTTTGCATTGGTGTTAGTCTTCTCATTCCCCTATTTGAGCCTTTTGGATTCTGCAATGTCTTGTTTACAATTGGTGTGGATTCATCACTATCTGAAACAATTGGTACTGACATCAATGTAATATTCAAATTAGCAGAAGAATCATCAGTCATAGCACTGTGAAGTACAATAGTTTTCCATAACCAACCTCTGTTATCATCATTTAATAAGTTATTGTTATATATTTCACCCCTCCAAATCCCCTGCTGAATCAACTGTTCAATACTACCATACTTATCAATAACAATGCTCTTAATATCATTCATCCTTCCAGAATACTTGTTAACCTTGTCGCTTTACTACTTGATGGCTGAACCTCCACAAAACTCCGAATATAAAATTCAACAGATACCTAAGGAAATATAAAATACGAATATAAATCAATTATAAATCTCAATACTCCCACTTTTATCCTCCTTTTAACTTCTTCTACTCTCTAACTAGTCTATGTCTTGGTTTCAAAACCGAAGCTAAAAATAATGATCAATAGAATAACGCCAACCTTGAGTAAACAATTCTAAAAGAGTATATACATATATATATATATATATATATGTATATGTATATGTATATGTATTACCTGTAATAGGATCAAACTCAAGTGTAATATTATCTTAAAAAACAGTGCTTTTACACCTTTAATAGTTCAATATTCAAGATGGCAATTGATATTTTACTCAATGGCATTTTGTAATTTTTCATTTTTTTCAAGCTCTCTTGTAAGGGGAACAGAATAATATATATAGTCCCCTTGTAAAAAAATGAAATTAGCAGCATTAAAAACTGAATATTTAATTTATCAATGAATTTTAAGTTGTTATTTATGGCAGTTTAAGATCAGAAACGATATCAGAAAGGTATTGATGCCAGAAATCGTAGTGATACCAGGAATCGAAGTATTAACTATACAAGAAAAATTTTTGATAGAATCTTAATTCATCCAGATTGGTTAAAATGAGTGGTAATAACAATACCAGTAATGATGAATCTGTTAAGAGGTTTTTGGAAAAAGGAACTTTGCCTGATTTGGATGTTGACTGGCTAATCAGTGGGAAGCATTCCCAGAAACAATCTGCTTTGAAAGAGGTTAGTAACCCTCTAATTGTTACCAATGGTACAAACTCTAATGTTATGGAAACATCATCTCTCAACACGAAAAATGTTTCTGCTAATATACCTAAACAATCAATAAATAACGACCAGGTATCAATAAGAAAAGTAAAATCATATTCTGTTGATTCTAGTTCTGCGACCGGATTAAGGAAATTGACGAGGTCAAGTAGTGTTAGTACTGGGAAGCAAGAGGAGAAAAAACATGGTTTTTTCTCATCTTTATTTAGAAGTCCCAAAAAACATGATGAATTAAAAACTCAACGTACTCCGTCAGAGTCTGGTTTAAACGTCACTAGAGCTGCAACTACTTCAAATGCTACCACATATAACAAAAATCAACATTTACCAAATATAAACACATATTCAAATTTTGGTTCCTCAAATAACTTTAATTGCGCAGATTATAGAAGTAGTGATAATAAAAAGTTAGAAGAATTTATTCAATATTATAAACAGAATGGGTTCTCTGCATCATCTTTTATAAATAAACGAAATGCTACCACCAAGGAAACAGTTACTAAGAAGATAATAAAGGGAAATGATAATGATAAAATTGACAACGAAGAATCTCCCTCATTTTATGATGCTTTAGGGCGGCCAATACCAGCACATCCATCCCGTTCGAAGTTTCCACCAGCAATTAAGCAGTCAACTTTGAATAATTCTGAAAGTATATCTGTTGCAGACCAAGAGATGAATAAACAGAACATTGAAGGAAAAAAAATAAATAGTCTACCATCAAACTCTCATAGATTTGGTACTTTTTTATCGAGGGTTACATCTCATGGAGGTTCCTCAGCAACAAATTCAAGTCTATCGCTAGCTTCATCACACTCTAAACAGGACACAATGAGAAGTAAAACGAGTACTACTCCTGTAATAAATGAGATTAATGATGTTAATGGGAAGACAGTAGTTCCTGGATTAGAGGATGTCAAACCCTTAAAATATGTCGCATTTTCTCAAAATACTTACTTTAATGATCCACCTCAACAAATTTGCAGTAGGAAGCCAAGAGAAGGAGAGGTAGAAGTGAAATCAAATGGATCTGTAATCATTCATAGGCTAACACCAGATGAGAGAAGAAAGGTATTGGAATCTACTACCGCTGGTATTGTTATTGGTGGATCCGGAAGATTACATTTAATATCTGAAGACGAAGACCAAGGAAATCAAACCAATGAGATAGAAAATAAGAGTGATAATAATACTAATGCTTCATTAATTGGAAGCAGTAATACTGAAGAAGAAGTGACAACCACTTCTCATGGCATTGACTCTGAAGAAGCAATAAAAAAAGCAGCTGAACGAGCAAAATTCATTAGTGATGATAGTGACAACGAAGAAGAAGTTGGTATAAGTGACACAGCTTCAAAAATAAAAGTTGACAAACAGTTGATTCATTCAGCTGGTTCTCACCCAGTTGAACTTTCATATGATGAAGTTGATGATACACCCTATCCACCTAAGGATATTAAAATTCCGCATGATGTCGTATACACAAGATGTTGCCATCTACGTGAAATATTACCGATTCCTGCAACAATGAAACAATTACAGAAAGGCAGTACATCGCCAATTCCAATTCTTAAACTGAGAAATCCACATCCTTCAATGATAGAGGTTCTATCATTCAGCGATTTTATTAGGGCTGTTCCAATTATCTGGTTATCACTGGATGCTGTTCATTTATCAGTCGAGATGTTAAAAATATTACTGAGCTCTATTATCAACAACCCCAGTATGGTAAAGTTAAGTCTAAGAAATACCCCCTTAGATAGTGAAGGTTGGAAAATAGTATGTTATTTTGTTTCCAATTGTAAAACATTGAAAAGCATTGACCTATCGATGGCCCCAAGCATAATAGCAAGTGCTCAAAAATTAAAGAACAACTCAGTGAAACAATCCGTCACAAGAATGAAGTATAACCCCGATAACCGTAGTGAACTGAATTGGGATTTATTAACAGCAGCTATTGCTAGTCTAGGTGGCTTAGAAGAAATTATTATTTCTGGTGCACAGATGAATCTATCCCAGTTTAGTAACTTTATTGAGGTTGCTTGTATTGGAACTGAAAGGTTAGGACTGGCATTCAATAAACTGACTAACGAACAATGTGATTTATTATCCAAATGGCTTGTTAGGTTCAATGTAACAGGTTTAGATGTAGGTTTTAACGATTTAAGAGGCAAACTGTCTTCATTTTCTGATGCCATTTGGAACAAAATTCAAAAATCCAGCTCACAGGATGTTATGAGTTATATCTCATTTAATGGTACAAATCTTGAAGTTCCAGAAGGAGCAACAAGTTGTGATAACGAAGTTTTAAAATTAATGACTGTTTTATGTTATTGTGAAAATCTACAATTTTTGGATCTTTCGAATAATCCAAAAATATTTCCATGCTGTACGCGTACCTTAATAAAATGTTTACCTGTATTTGCTGATCTGGTTAGACTACACCTTGATTATAATGAAATGAATGATACAGAAATCATCATGTTGGCTGATGTCTTACCATTATGTTCGAAGCTAAATTATTTTTCCATGCTAGGATCCAAATTAGAGATTTTTACATACAAAACCTTGATTGAAGCAGTTAGAAAAAGTAACTCACTTATGACACTAAATGTTGAATCGGAAGGTATGTCAGATGAACTAAAAAACGAACTGTCGATTTTGATAATGAAGAACGTGCAAACTCAATTTAAGGATTTCAAAAAACCTGACGATAAGAAAGATTCACTGATGAATTTACAGGAAGAGTTGTCGAAAATATTGACTGAAAATGGTAAAAATAATCCAAACTATGAAAAACAGATTGAAGATTTTATCAGTTATCTGAATTCATCTAGGTCAACAATAACAAAAGTAATTGGTGATTTATTTGATCTTCAGGCCAAAGGGGAATTAAATATCGAAGGAAAAGAGACCTTAATTAGATTATGTTTTACGGATGATTGTCTCGAAAAGGGTGTTAGACTACTAAAATCAAAAAGTAAAAAGTTTCAATCGGAAAGTGTCGAGTCAGATACATCACATATCTCTCAATCAGATCAGGATAACCTTTATACATCAAGACCGGATGCCCGTAGAGTAGTATCACGATTCATACATATGGGTAATGATAACCCACAGACGACCTATACTAAAGAAGACATTCAAGAGTTTCACCCTGAACGTGAATCAAGCCTCGAGAAGTCCACTAGAACTAATATGCAAACTAATAATAAAGTGACTTCACAAACTCGTGAAGAAGGTAATATCTTCAGAAAATCAGCGCAATTGAACTCGCAAGTCGAAGATGAGTGTAAAGATGTTATCGGCGAACCTTTAGGCAATCACAGCAATGAACCAGTCGACAGTGATATGATCAAAGATTTGCTGCTAAAAAATGACATATCAAACACAGTTGATATTATTGATGAATTGCACAAACATGGATACCATTTACACGAGATTTTCAGAAAAGCTCCAGGCACTGGGTTTGATAGTTCAACACATTATATTGCTTCTAATAATATACCCAAAAAGGAAGGAACTACAGTCAATAACAAAAACTCTGATCCTAGTGAAGATCCAAGTATATTAAATAGCGAAGATCAAAAAGCTATTGACGCTGCATACGATAATGTTTTAGATCAATTCAAGATGGGAAAGTGAGAAGTTCATACGCTCAAAAACCGATAAGAAGAAATAATATCTTGTCAAAGTTGATCAGAAACTTTTCTCACACGTATCTAGCAAATTATATATGATATAAGAACATAAACAGAAAGTTTACTGTATATCTAATAGTATTGGGATCATTGTCTAATGGTTATATGGAACCGTAAGGTCAGTGCATATATTGATTTCAATTACCCGAACTCATCGATTTTATTTTAGTTAACATCGAGCATGAAAAACAAATAAAAAAAAATAATTATAAGAATATCAGAACAATTTAAAACTTAATTATATCTTTAATACATAAATGTTTGGTTTTCTAGCTTTTAAACCTTCCAACATTGAGCATAATTCAACATCCACCCACTAGAAAAGGTAATTTCAATTTAAAAAGTATGTTTTATTTAATATTTTTTTGTTATAATCGCAGCTATACTGAACCACTTCTCTATTCACTAATTTGAAAAAAGACTAATAGGTTTGAATTCAAATGCTGTAGATCAATTCTAATAATTTCAACAATCTCATATACTAACTATTAATATATATTGGTGGTTTTTCCATTTCGATGATATTTTATTAATTCAGTGAGTTTTAACACTCCAAATAAAAATTCTGCCTTTAGTTTTAACATTGGTGGTACCACATCAAATTCTGCTAACCCAGCAACTTCTTCCTTTAGTTTTGGTCAATCAAATAATGCTACCAATAATAACACAATGAATGCGTTTTCTGGAAATTCAGCATCTACGAACAATCCTCCTTCAAACTCAGCATTTTCTTTTGGTAGTAATGCAACCGCAAATTCAGATAACAATACTACTTCTAATACCAATAGTAAAACCCCTTTTGCATTTGGTGGGGCAAACACAAATTCTACATCGTCTGCCTTTGGTGGAAACACATCAGGACCAGCTAAATCACTTTTTGGAACTTCATCTTCATCTACTCAGCCAGTTACTACGACTTTTGGTTCCAGTTTAAGCTCAAATTCTACGGCAGGAAATACAGTACCTACTTTCGGATCCAATACTACTGAACAGAAGCCTAGCTTTGGAGGATTTTCAGCAACCAATAATAATTCTGGTAGTACTTCTACAACTTTCAATTTTGGTGCTTCCAAAACTCCATCTATCGAAACCAAACCATCTTTAAATTTTGGAATGAATGCTTCTGAAAATAAAACTGACAAGCCAGGCCTCGTTCTCTCTAATAATTCTTCTGAAGCTCCTAAACCTGCTAATAGTTTGTTTGGCAACCAAACACCATCATTTGGCGCTAAGCCAGATGGACAGAAAGAAATAGCGCCAGCCTTTTCCTTTGGTGCTGCTAGCGCAAAGAAAGACGATACCAAACCTGCTTTTAGCTTTGGTTCTAAGACTGATGACAAAAACGTTCCCGCCATATCCTTATCCTTCGGTTCACAGACTACGACAGAACCTAAATCCTCTTTTTCATTTGGTACTAAAAGTGACACCAAAGAAGAAGTCAAACCTTCTTTATCGGTTGGAGCTAAACCAGAGGACAAAAAAGACTCTTCTCAAGTGTTTTCATTTGGGGCAAAAACCGATGAAAAAAAGTCAGAGCCATCCTCGATATCATTTGGCGCTAAAAGTGAAGATAAAAATCAATCATCTCCTGCTTTTTCCTTTGGCACCAAACCTGAAGCTAAAGTTGAACCAAAACCTGCCTTTAGTTTTGGTGCTAAACCGGAAGACAAGAAAGATACATCTACAACCGTTTCTTTTGGAGCAAAACCAAGCGAAAATAGTTCCGCTACTCCATCTCTTTCTTTAGGTTCTAAATCAGAAACTAAAGCTGAAGCTAAACCAGCCTTTAGTTTTGGAGCTAAACCAGAAGAATTAAAAGATAGCAAGTCTTCCTTCACTTTTGGTTCAAAGCCGGAAACAAAAAATACTGTCGCTTCTCTTTCTTTTGCTCCCAAAGCAGAATCTAGTACAGAATCAAAGCCAGCTTTTAGTTTCGGGGCAAAAACTGAAGATAAAAAAGAAGACTCAATTGCTGCACCTTCGAAAGATCAATCTAGAATTAAGGATGCTCCCAAAGCTGCCTTTAGCTTTGGTTCTAAACCAGAAGAAAAGAAGGATGAAAAACCTACCACATCCACTTTTTCTTTGAATAAGCCATCCTCCGAAGCTACCTCGACAAAATCTGTGAATTTAGCCACAAATGCTTCAGATAACAATTCTAGTGAAGCATCGAAAACAACTGCATCTCAATCAATAAAACCAATGCCAGTAGAAATAAAACCAATTTCGCTGGAAAATAAAACATTAGATGATATGATAAGTAAATGGACAAATCAATTATCCGATACTGCATCCCATTTTGATGCATATGCTAAAAAGGTAAATGAATGGGATAAGATATTAGTTGAAGGTGGATCAAGAATCAGTGAACTTTATAATGATACACTATTTGCGGAACAAACACAAAATAAAGTAGAACAATCTTTACATCATATTGAAAGACAGCAAGACGAGCTAGAATTATTTTTAGATAATTATGAAAGTAAAACTGAAACTTTATTATCTGATTTACTAGCATCTGGTTCCGGCAGTGTTGCTAATAATAACGATCAAAGAAGACAACTTGCTTATAAGACAGCAGAAAAACTAGATTTAAACCTATCTTTTTTATCGCAAAACTTATCTTCATTAATTGATGAGGTTAATAATGTAAGCAGCACGTTCAACAGAGCAACTAATGTGAATCTTAACAATAAGCACGAAAGTGTTCAACTGGTTAAATTGTTAAACACACATTTGGATGCATTAAAGTCATTAGACAACAGCTCTTCATCTTTAGAGAATAAGCTAAAATTGATAAATCAATAGTTTATATAAGAAAATAATATAATATAATTCAATATAAAATAACTAATGCCATTTATTGTGGGACTAATTGTAAAGTTCTATCGCAAAAAATATTGCGATAAGATAATTCAATATCGTTCAATAATGCAATTATAAATCATTTATATTTAATGTAAGAGATAAATTGTTATCCGTATAAAACGTTATAATAATCAATCTAAGTAAAAACATATATTTAGTTACCATTTAAAGATCCGTTGATTGCATCAGACTGGTAGTCTGTTAAGCTGCAGAGTATTATGATTAATTTTGCCAATTTCTGAAGATTAGTATCATCAATATTATTTTGATCAATTGAGGTCGCAGAGTTCTTTAGAACAGTCCTCTTTAATATATTTGAGCACAATTTATTGTACTTCTTCAATATTTGTCTAACTGTTTTAATAACAGATTTGTTGGAACTGCCCATGCTGATAAGAACCGCTGTGAGCAACTGAAGAATGTAAATGTATAACTCAAACAGTGATAAACCCCCTAAGTTAGTGTCTAGCATTGACAATTCCCTAGAGTTAACATTTACAGTTGACTGCATGAAATCTTTCTTAATGTTTCTTTTGAACATCAATTTTAATCCGACATCTGGATCAAGATCTAAGAAATCACATTCTTGAATGACAGAAAATAATTTATTGCGAATTAATAATTGGGCACCTGTTCGAAATTGGGCAATACGTGTAAGGAAATTGATAGTGGTTTTCAGAGCAGTGAATTCATACAATAGCATATCAACTGCGACTTCATTACTGGAAATATCTAGGTAAGAGTTGATATTTTTCAAAGAGCGTATTAATAACAGAAGCTGGGTCCCAGAGGATAATGAATCCAAAGTAAAATTTTCTTTACTTAAACTTCCTAATTGGAATAATGAATCGAGAAATAGGATACTGGTAATACGGTTGATCCCATCGCCAAAAATTGAATCGTTAGAAACAACTTCAACTAATTTATTGCTATTCATTTTTAAGTCTTGTAGTATACTTTTCGAAATACTCTTATCTTGCAATATAGTAGTCAAGTAATTATTTGCTAAAATGTAAAAATCTGATCTTAAAGTTGAAGAAGTAACGGATGAGTTAATACCATGAATGCAGGCCTTAAATAATTCATAAAGTCGAACTTCAAATTTATTATGAGTATCGATTTGTAGACGATCTTTATGATAAATATCATAGAGAAAAACACATAGAGATACCAATTCTTCTGAAAAAGCTATGTCATACCCAACATAATCATTAATCTTAGGAACTACAGTACTAAAAACTTGTAAAATGAAATTGGATCGACTTAAGGGATTCATTTCCCCATCTGTAACAATTATTTGTACAAGTTGTACCCAGGAATGTATGTTTGTCAATAGAAGTTCCAATACTCGAGAATGACTTATATTATTTGTGATAAAATATTTGATGTTCTTAATTTCAACAGCAAACTGAATTTTAAGTTCTGATGAATTTCCTGTTGTGCCACTTGGTGCTAACATATTCTGGGTCATCTGTGCTCTCATAGACAATCCTAATAATGATTGCAAATCATTAAAATCATATATATTTCCTTTAAGGTAGTTGGATAGCTTTATTTTCTCAAAAGAAATATTTAATGACTTGAAATAATGCAAATTCTGCTGAAGTTCATGTTCTTTATGTATGTTCCCAATATTAGTAGAATCTAAAAAGGAAAATATACCTGTAGAGTACATTGTATTAGAAGTTAATTTTTCAATTAAAGCGGTAATTTGGGAAGGTGTACCATTAATCGATAGCCTATGGATAGACAAACTTAAATATTGAAGTAAGTAACCCCTGTAGTTCAAAAATGAAAGTAAAGAACCGATTGATTCTGTCTCTATGAAAATTTTGCAATCATCTGGGGAATTGTTATCATACATTCTTCCATTCCATAAAGTATATTTACTAATTTGAGGATCGAGTGAGAGTAAGGTGGAAAATAAATTTTGTTCTGCCAAAAAATCCAAAACTAGATGCGACGTGAGTGGGTTACGGCATAATTTCATTAAAATTTCAAACACAGAGGCTACAATTCTCACAGGTGCATAATTTATGTTATTTGGCGATAATGTGCTTAAAGCAGAAGTAAGTAATGAGAGAAGAGAATGCAGCATTGATCTTCCCGAATTGATAAATGTGGATAATTCGGGTCCTAATGAAATAACACTTGTTACTTGAAAGCCCAGTAACAAACAAGCAACAGATGGATGACTGTCATTAAAACTTAAATTTTCAGATAAGTATTCGAGTATCTCTAATTTTAGAGCTAAATCAGATAATGTATCAATTGGCTTTTCAAGCTGGATCATAAAGGCTTCTTTTATTCTTGCTGACTCATCAACTGAATCAAATACAGTTAATATTTTATTATTTTCGATAATGTCATTAGTGCAGCGTGAAGATATTATTCTTAAAACTCTCAACGATTCAGTAGCTATTTGGTTATTATCTAAACCGACATATAAACCCAAGTGAGCAATCACGGATAAATTAAATGTGACAGCATCGAAAAAAGATTTTAACCCATGAGAACCAAATCTACGAGGAATAAAATAATTATTTGCTGCTTGTTTGATAATAATTGGAGATAATTCTTCAAGAAAAGTATCTTGATTAACAAATATTGTATTCAAAATTTGAATGGATTTCTGAATTAACTGTTTTTGTTTATATCCACCATCCAAATCAATATTCAAATTATCAATACCAATTGAAAGTAGCAGGAATAAATTTGTGTAAATTTTCTCAGTAAACAAATGGTTGAATATTGCAACTGCAGATGATTCATGGACATAACAAAAGAAATCAGTCGTATCAACCAATTTATCAAGATTTACATTCGCAATATTCGAATTCATGATTACTGAGTAATCAAATGAATTCAATCCGTTTTGAATGATATTCAACAGGCATAACTGCATCTCAGTTCTAGACTCATATTCATTAATTTTGAAAGAATTTACAAATAATTCATTCATTATGAACTCGATGTAAGGCCAAACACCTACCTTTCTGTATCCTTGACCCAATCTAGAAGGAAAGGCTAGTTTTCCGAATGTTAGAAAGTTTGTATCTTTAGTAATTGTTTCATTTCTAGTTAATTTTTCAAACAAATGCAAAAATCCCATAATTTCTGAGTAATTAGTTAATAATGAGGTAAATGCATTTTTGTAAGAATCAGAAGTAGGCATAGTAAATGAATTAGAAAATATTAAGCTGTCTAATGATCTCCAAAATTTAGATCTGTTTGTTTCTTTCTTCGGAACCAGAAAGCTTAAAGTAGCAAAAACTGTACCTACTAATGGAGTATCAATTTTAGCAAATTCGAATAAAATGTCAGTAAAATTTTCAGACATTTTTTCCTTAATGTCTTCATTCAAATTTTTAGACACAGAACCAACTAATGATAACAATGAAGACAAAAATATAATTGTCTCTTCGTTTAAACCTTCTTCTAAAGCGACTGCTGTTTGATTTATATCTTCAGTTTCATGTTGTTGTTGCTTATTAGTAACTAGTTTCGAAAGGTTACTAATTTTTACAACGTAATCGCTTATGCATTGGGAAATAGTAGTCCATGATACCTTGTTGCCATTAACAAAAAAGTGATAAGTATTTAAACAATTTTCTTCACTGTGGCATAAACTTGAAATCATTAAATAAAAACAAGATCTCATCAAGCTATCAGTGCATTTTGATGCCCATTCAATAAAACCATATGCATCAGATTCATTATCTGACCAAAAAACAGAGGATAATGAGGGACGACCATAAAAGAAGAAATATATAGTCAAAAAAAATCTCTCCAAGTCAGCTTTTAATGAGATATCATCTAATGTTAAGTCTTCTCCAGATAACAATGAATCTTCTTCTTCGTCTTTTATTTTTGTTAATAAGAATGCACCGTTTGTAATTATGGTTTGAATAGTGTTATTCATTGCTGATAAAAATAAGTATTCGTTTTCTTCAGACAATGAAATTATTGAACTCTTAAATTTACTCTCTGATAGATTGTTATTCAATGATAGATTATTATTAAATAAACCCTGTTGGTAAGAAGTAGAAGGATGGTCATTTAGTTGAATTGGTGATAATCTCGGTATGTGTCTTTCTAATAATGCTCTCATATCATAGTAAATGTCAGAGACTCCTTCTTTAATTATGACAGAAGTATCGGCAGTAAATATCAGTAATTGTTCAAGTGCTCCCATAGACACGGCAAGTTTCATAGGTTCGTCAACTTCAGATTTGAAGTCAATTTTTACAGCTCTCACATCTGGTTTCAATTTACACCAACCAATAAAATAGCATAAAAATAAAAATATAATTGTCACCTTAACTGGTTTTTTGTATATATCTTTATCAGTTGCTAAATATTGAGTAAATTTTGAGTGTAAATCAAATACTTCTTGCTCATTAAATTCATTTATCTTGATGAATGCTTGTATGGTTGATGACAAATAGTAAACCATAAAGAAATCATTTACTTCCAGTTGTGAAAGATGGTTTATCACATCTAAGATATATTTCTTGTTCAGTAAGGTTCCGTTATTTACTAGTCCAAATAGAATACTGCTTAAGATATCGTATTCCTTAAGTAGAAAATCTCGTCTAAATTTAATATCTTTTTTGAAAACAATGGTATTGGTAATATCTAACATCTTGGCTCTATTAATCGATTCCTTGATTTCTTGTAATTCTTTGTGAATGTTGGTGAATGCTGGTAAAATATTTGAAATGATACTTTGATTAGATGTTTTATCTGCAATTAGCTTTTGCCATATTTCATTATCAGTTGGAACACAGTTCACTACATAATTTACAATTTGTAATATATGCTGTCTCATTAAATAATATTGAATTTTACCATCATTAAGTAATGAAATGCTATCCTTATCAATTGACAATTCTTCAATATCAGACTGTGAATTGATTAATAACTCACTTACCACCAATTCATCCAAATTTAAATCATCAGATAATTTAATAATAGCATATAAAAATTCTTTGTTTAATTTGTATTCAATTCCATTAAGCTCAATTGTACCTTTCTCCACAGATGCTCTACTCTTACTATTTTTAGTAAAACTATTTGTTATATTTAAATTAACCAATTGAGGTAAGGCTTGAGAATACAATTCACTATCGATGTTCTCTGCTTCGATGGAATTATATAATGAGAGAAACAAAGGTGGATTCCACTCCATTTTTACCGTAAAGTGATAAAAATTTGAATTAATTGATAGAATGCTTCTTGGTTTTATCCTTGCAAGATCAAATCTCTTTTTTATAAAAGTAACTAGAAATCAGTTATGAGAATATAGGTTCATAAATGAGTTTTCAATATTTATATTTGAATTCTATATTTTTTTTTTTTTGCTTGTTTATTTTTTCAAGTTCGCAGTCTCTCTGAAAAATTTTTATAGTGCAGAACTTAATCAAAACGTCACAAAGTAATTGCAATGTCAGATAATAGAAACGGTTCAATTCTAAGTATGTATATTCTAATTTTTGGAGAAAGATTTAACATCAACACTTTTGTTCTCAGAACAAATTATATTTGATACATATATGAGAGTGTGTTAGTTAATTGAAAGAAAAATATAAAAAAAACTCTCCGCGACGGGGAATTGAACCCCGATCTAGCACGCGACAAGCGCTAATTCTAACCATTAAACTATCGCGGATGTTTGATTGATAAATTCAAGTTTCAAAGCCTTACTATGACTGTTGAGATTAAGAGAAGCAGTATTTGTAATATTTAATTAATCAAAATGTTCTTTTAATATATAATTTTATTTGTTCTTTTGTTAAATTTGGTGAAAAGTTCAATTAAACTAAATATAATTGTATATTCTATAAATGCAGTTTTAGATTAATTTAGTTTTCATAAATATGATTCTATAATGCGAATATCAAGTTTTGTCATTCTAAGATATATTTTGATGCAGAAGGGTGTGATTTAACAGATAACACAACAGGTATTCTGTTTAATGTTCTTTGCATTGATATTGTGATCTTTACTAATAGTTCTGTTTCTTTTATTTTTTAGAGAGTCTTTTTCGTTCCATTCTTGGTTTCCAGTGTCAACTGAGGATATATTACTGGAAGTATTATGCAACTTTTTTTCTTCTTTCTTGGGAGTCTTAGATTCCTCTCTAATTTGAATGGTTACGTTGGGGTTGATGAAATCGTTTCCTTTTATTGAAATTGAATTGTTTGTAGGGACAGTGGAATTGCCATCTAATTTATTTGAATGATTCAATTTGATTTTTCTTTGGACTTTTGAGTTGATAATAGACATGACAATTCTCATTAAATATTCTTTATAAGTTTCATAATGATCAGCTATAGTAGAAACCGAAATAACACAGTTAACATCGACGTTTAGATCTTCAAAAAATGGTAGCACGTCATCGTTGTAATTGATATTAGAATACACACTATCACTTTTCAAGCCAATAAAGAGCACAGGAGGCATATTTTCGGTATCCTCGTCAAAACAATCAAGAATAGTATAATAATACTCTCTTAAGTTAAGAAGGGATCCTAAATCAGAACAATCATAGCATAATAGAAATGCATCGCTTTGTCTGATTTGTAAAGCTTTGATTTCATTTAATTCAAAACCACCTGCACTGTCCTTGTTATCTATTGTCGAATCGGCATCTAAGATTTGTAAGTTCATAATATTCAAATATTTTCTTTTAATTAAATAATTGATGAGGTTTTTATTTTCTTTAACAATTTCAGCTGTTTCATTTTGTTTGTTCTCTTTGACGTAATTTAACAACTGTTTTAACAAAAGCTTGCCTTTATAAATGTCTTCCTCTGAATTAGAAAGGTCGACGTTTGTGTAATTCAAGAATCGTAAAATCAGACTGGTTTTACCAATGCCTTTGTCCCCAAAAACAGTGATTCGACTGTTGGAAATATCTTCGCATCTATCATCGATCTGGTATTTAGAAGAATAATCATATAATAGAAATCGCGACATTCTTTCTCACAAACTCAACCACTCTCTTTACAATTGCTATCAAAATTAATCTATTCAAATTCTTTCATTGATTGCATAAACAAATTGAAGAATGAACATATAACTTGAAAAGAAGCATACTTTTATATACTTTGCAAGATTCAGCAAACAGAAAAAAAAAAGAAAAACCACACAGATAGAAAAAATTATTCTATCAAATCTAAACTACCCACATATCTTACCTGAAGTAGTATCCTTCGCCATTCAATTACTTCCCTTACCATCTTAGAAATATATTTAATGACTCTAGACTTTATTCCAAACAGTTACCTACAACCTCTATTCAATCTCAGTATCCATCATAGACTTATTCGAATTCATTCAATTCATTCAGTTCAAGACAATTCAATTGAATATAATAACTCAATAGCCGAACATTCAGGGCATAAGAAATTCCAATGATAGTTGCTTTGTTAGTATATATCTTATTTCCTATACTGTATATACTCTATATACTATATACATTCTATACATTCTATAGATCCGTCATTTTGTTTTAATGCAATCTCACACATTTAACCCACACAAGCAAGAATTTTTCAGAATCAAATCTGGATCTTGGAAAAAGAAACGTGAAAAATTGGAAGAAAAAAATTACAAAAAAAAAACGAGAAAATAAAAAAAGAAACGCGGAAAAAAAAATATATGAAATTGTTCATTACAGTTCAACAATTTCCACTCAATTTCACTGTAAAAACACCATGAGCCGTTCAAAACAGTACTGATTATTTAATCAATGCTTCCGGTTAGAAAATATTCATACTGGGTGTCTACTGAAAACAATTGTTCCGTGGAATATATCAATTAATTTGAACATTGCAGCCCTATAAAAAAAAAAAATTGAGTATTTTATTGGTGGTAACCCATGTTCGGAACTGGTTGTACATTAGAACGTTAATAAGTAAAGCCTTGTGTGTGAGGATTAATTGAGTTATATTGTCGTTCTTCGGCAGCAGACAAATTGTCCATTTGTTAAAACGTGTATATTTTTTTGACAGTATCATGATATCAAAATATGAGATTTTGTGAAAATGTATTCAAAATAGTAGGCATTTTTTAAGATCTTGAGGAATGCCTGCTGAGATCTAAGAGGGAAAATACGCGACTCTCTATAAGTTGAAAAATTTGAAATTATACAAGTAATAGGTTGGTTTCGGATATTTGTTCAAAATGGAAATGCATCTTGAAGACGGTGTTTGGTGGCTGTCGTGAGTGAGCATTGTCATAGCTTGCACAAATAGTGGAAAAAATGCACATTATCAACGAAAACTGAAATGCCAAATTTTCTAGTATTCACTTATCAAGAAACAACATCTTGGGCTTTGAAATTTGTAATTCCAGTATGAGGGTTGGTGATGTAAAATTGATGGATTTCAAAATGTATGTGCTGAAGTAAGACTGTATTGTCTAGCTAGCCAATGGAATGTTTGATTATTCAATTGGCCTCGGAACAAAAAGATCATAGCTAGCGACAAGAATTCACAATGATGGGTATTCTCACTGATGCATATCTCATATCCAAACTAGGATATTGGTTGAATGGTGCATCCCGAATGCGGGAAATATAAATTCTCTAGGATTCAACCACTTGATTAAATATACAATAAAAATCTGTAATACCTATAACCACATTAAGTATATGGGTTAAAATTCCCTCTTCCGGTTCCAGTAAGGTGTATATTATTTCAACCATAATGGCGCTCATTTCGGACCATCCGTCTCAGCCCTGAACACACGTGATTTAGGGTTGCGTTAGGGCTTTAAAACCCCAATGAAAATCACATGACTTTTAAAAATTTTTGAGATGTGATTTTTGTTTGTTTGTATATTTCCTATTTAAGATATTTCGTTAAACACACAATAACAATAATAAGTTTGATATCATAAGGCAGAGGAAGGAAACAAAACAAATTAAAATAGTGACTAATATATATTTGATTAAAGCTATGCTTGACTAACAGCTTGATTACTTATATATTTCAGATATGTAATATTTGAAATAGTGTTGGTTGGGAAAACAATTCATCAACTTATCGATAATAATCGCATTGAAGTCAATAAAACAAAGTTAAGAATGAGTTCTTCGAGTTCGAACTCTAGTACATTATTTTGGATACCCAGTGAGACAGACGAGTTGTTTGTTAAGGCTGAGCTAGTAAATGATGAATCTGTATTAGCAAACAAGCTACCTGAAAACACGAACAAATGGAAGAAATGCAACGATTCCGAACAGCAAATAACGTTGAAGAAATTATCAGACAATCAAACAGTACAAATATCTATCAATGAAATATGGCCTGTGAATCCTAATATATTTGATAAGGTTAATGATATGTCAGAATTAACTCATTTAAATGAACCTTCAGTATTACAAAATTTACAAAATAGATACATGGATGACTTGATCTACACATATTCTGGTTTGTTTTTGGTTGCGGTTAATCCTTATAAACAACTCCATATATATGATATGCAATACATTGAATTATATCATAATAAGAATACGTTAGAAAACTCAAGACCTAGTAGTTCAGATTCAACTTCAACAAATGAAAAAAATAATGGGTTGCCGCCTCATGTCTACAACATTACAGAAAATGCATTTCAGCATCTGCTGGAAAATAAACAAAACCAATCGATTTTGGTAACAGGTGAATCTGGAGCAGGTAAAACCGAGAACACTAAGAAAATTTTACAATATTTGACTTCCATAACTGAAGATAATAGTATCAAATCTTCCCATAAATTCGAAGAAAAGATATTGAATAGCAATCCTATCCTAGAATCGTTTGGTAACTCTCAGACTGTAAGAAATAATAACTCATCAAGATTTGGGAAATTTATAAAAATCCAAATTTCTAACGTTCACCAAAAAATCATTGGGGCAGAAATAGAATGGTATCTTTTAGAAAAATCAAGAATTATATCACAAGCGAAAGATGAAAGAAATTTTCACATTTTTTATGAACTGTTAACTGGTTTAAAAGATACCAAATATGATTATTTAAAAAATGATCTTCTAATTGACTCAACTGACTACGAATCATACAACATCTTAAACAATATCAAAGCGCAAAATGATTCAAATAATTTTCAAAACTTAATAACTGCTTTTGATACAATAGGCTTTTCAAAAGATGATGTTCAATTTATATTCAGGATAGTTTCCGCTATTTTGCATATAGGTAATTTAGAATACTCAAATGTAATGAGTAATAAAACTGATAAACAAGCTGAATTCTCCAATCCAGAACTATTGGCAAAAATATCTACTTTACTAGGTATATCAAATAAAGAAGATTTCGAGCAATCTTTACTAAAACCAAAATCAAAAGCCGGAAGGGAATGGGTTGCTAAATCAAAAAATGTTCAACAATCTAAAGGGATTCTAAATGCATTATCCAAAAATCTATACACTAACCTTTTCAATTATATCGTGCACAAAATTAACAGTAATTTGAACTTGAATAGTCAAGTTAATTCTCAAGAAGATACTGACATGCATGATACCATCAATTACATCGGTCTTTTAGATATAGCTGGTTTTGAAATTTTTCAAAGAAATTCTTTTGAACAATTTTGTATTAATTATACAAATGAAAAGTTACAACAGTTTTTCAACCAACATATGTTCATTTTGGAGCAAAAGGAATACTTAAATGAAAATATAGAATGGGATTATATCAACTTTGGAAAAGAATCTAAGGCAACAATTGATTTGATTGAAGTAAAAAATTCCAATCCAACTGGTATTTTGCCACTTTTAGATGAAGAATCAATAATTCCAAATTCTAATGACGAATCCTTTTACAATAAATTAATTAATAATTGGGGTGATAATAAAAATCAAGAATCAAGATTCAAAAGATCAAAAAAACAAGCATCTTTCATTTTAAGACACTACGCAGGCGATGTGGAATATGATACAGAGGGATGGCTATCTAAAAATAGAGATCCTTTAAATGATCATCTATTGCGTGTGTTGTCAGACTCTAGTATTCCTTTAGTATCACAATTTTTTGAATCAGATGACTTTAATAATAACTCTATAAAGGTTACTACATCATCAAGGCATAGAGATCAACTTAAATCATTGTTGGATCAGTTGCAGTCTACTAATCCCCATTTTGTGAGATGCATAATACCAAATAATTTAAAGTTACCATCAACTTTTGATCGTAAACTAATCTTGGACCAATTACGTTGTAATGGTGTCCTAGAAGGTATTAGAATTGCGAGAGAGGGTTATCCTAATCGTATACCTTTTAAGGAATTTTATCAAAGGTATCATTTTCTGTTAGACAAAAAATTACTAAATTCTCTAGAATTATCAAATTACAAAAAGAATTGTGAGATATTGATATCTACAATTATGAAAATTTTACCAACCTTGTATAAAGTTGGTACCACCAAGTTATTTTTCAAGGCTGGTGTTTTAGCTAGTTTGGAAGATATGATTGAAGAAAAATTAATGAAAGTCAGTATATCTTTGAATCCAAAAGTTAAAGGGGCATTAAAAAGAAGGGTTATCAAACATAAAATGGAAGAAATAAATGCAAGCAGGGAAATTGGTAATGCTCTTGAAACATATAACAAAAAAATGTGTTCGAATCCTTGGTTCAAGTTATACATTAAATTAAAACCTCTTTTAAATTCATCAGAAGATATTATAAAAAATAGAAAGATACAAGACAACCTGAAAAAAATGCAGAAAACTATTACAGATACAGAAGAAAAATGCACGATTTTGACTAGTGAATTGAATAAAAAAGATAATGAATTAACCAATATGCGTGGTTTATTATCAGATGAATCAAAGAAATTGGAATTACAAACAAAGTTGCTTGAATGTTCAAAAGCAAATGAACAAAGTTTAAATAATGACATTGCTAAGTTGACCACACTTAACAAAACAATTGAAGAAGCAAAGATTTTACTAAGCAGAGATAATGAAAAATATAAAGACAAAATCGAAAAATTGGAATCTTCTTTCATGGAAGTTGAACAAACACATACAGATCGCTTTGAAAATGAGAAATCAAAACTAATATCAGAGTTAGGTGATTTGAAATCAAATGTCAGAGAAAAAGAACAATCAATTGCAGCTCTAACCACCGCTAAAAACGAATTAACCGTAAAGTTAAATAAGATGAATGAATTAGATCGTCAACAAAAAGAACAGATCGAAGATATGAAGCAACAACTTTCCAATTCAGAAAGTAATCTGGACTCGAAACTTATTACATTGGAGAAGAGCTGTAATAGTGCTTTGACAAGACTAAAAAAATTGGTTGACGAGAATTCTAAGCTTCATTCACAAATTTCAACTTTAAACACCGCCAACGATTTTTCACAAAAACAATTACAACTAAGAACCTCTGAGATAAAGGAACTAAAATTAAAACTTGACAGTAATCAGAAGGAATTGGAAAAATTAACCAATGAGAGAAATAGTGAGTTAGCGGCTCATAATATTGTAGTAAATGATTTTAAAGAGATCAAAAACAAATTAGCTATGAGTGTTGAAGCTTACAAACAGCTTGAAATTAACCATAATAAATTGAAAAATGAGCAGTCAAAGGCTCAAGGACACGATGAACAAAAAATTCTTGAGTTGAAATCACGTTTAAATAAAGAGGTTAACTTGAATCAAATTTTAACAGAAAAGCTTTCCAATATGAATACAGGATTGAAAATTGAAAATAATTTGAGCCAAACTATTATTAATGAAAATGAACGCAAATATGAAGAGTTATCATCCACGGTACATGACCTTAGATTTAAATTAACGGAATCTACTGATGCCCTCGAGAAAGTAATAGAGAGTGAGAAAGATTTAGTTTCGAAATTAAGATTTTCAGAGACTAAATTAGCTTCTTCAATGTTGGAGAATAAAAATGCTAAATCAGAATTGAATATTTTAAAAGCAATTTTAAGAAAATATAACCCAGATATTAATATAGAGAACCATTTATCAGCTAGCTCATCCTCTATTGATTCTGTTGTGTGTGATTCATCATTGGAACTTCAACATTTACGTAAACAGCTAGAAATTGAAACAAGAGGTCGTTTTGATGCCGAAAGAATAATTGAGAAATTGAACAAGAAAGTTGAAATACTTCAACAGGGCAATTCACCTCCTGATTTCTTTAAATTAAAGTTTGAAGCTAGTGAACAAAGAGTTAAAGCATTAGAACAAAAATTAAGAATTACACAACCTCTTCGAGACCGAACAAATATTAACTTGTCTGCAGGTGATATATTTACTAGCAGAGAAAATCTCAGTAAATATGAGGATGAAGTTAGATTTTATAAGTTGGAAAACTATAAACTTCAAGAATTCTTAAATGATGCTGATAAAAAAATTAACACTCTTGTACATTCTTTAAAGCAATCAAACTCGAAAAATACCGTTCTAAGTGAACATTTAGCCAGAATGGAAATAGATTTAAAAAATACAGAAACTCATAACGAAGTATTAAATTCAAATTTGAAGCAGCAAAAGATTGAATTTGAAAAATGCTTAGATAATTTGGATAGAAATTCTGAAAAGGTCAATGAATACACTCAATTATTAATTCAAGCAGAGTCGGATATTAAAGAAATGACACAGGTTATTGATAAACTAAAGTCATCTGAGAAAGAAAAGACTAAATTATTATGGGAGGCTGATCTAGAAAAAACTGAGATTACTTCCAAATTACAAGATACTTCTATTGAGTTGCAAAAAAGAGAAAAACAAATTTCATTACTGGAATCCAATCTGGGTCATTATAAAACTCAGTTAAATAAGTTGGAAAATAGTAAAGACAATACAGTTGAGCTAGAAAATTTGAAAGAAAAAGTAATTCAATTTTCCAAGCTTGAGATGGAGTACAAAAAAGAGATTGCAAACTTAAAGTATAACAACGAAACTTTACATAATGACTCCGAAGCTTCTGTAGCCCAATTAATGATGGAGAACAGTCATTATGGTAATAAATTAGAACAGATGATACTTGAAAAAGATAGTGCAATCGCAGAAGCTCAAGAAGTCGGTAAATTGAACGAAGATTTATTAGAAAAGAATAAAAATATTTCTATGGAGCTAAGTGAAATGCATGACGCCAATAATATTTTGAGTAACAAGATTCAAAATATTACCAATGAGTTAACCATTCTGAAGGGTGAATTACATAGAATTGTTAAAGAGAATACCGATTTATTGAACAACAAGTCGTATTTGGAGGAAACGTTAGCTTTACAGAAAGAACAAATCGAAAGAAACTCGAAATTGTTAAACAACCTACAGGATGAATTAAATGATTCTAAAATAATAATTGATACAGAAAAGCAAAAAATAATTGATTTATTAGAAGAAAATCAATCCATTGATAATTCTAATAAAGAATTAGTTACCAATATTAAGTCACTAGAGTTACGTTTGTCTGATAACTCAGAAAAGGATGATTGGCAGAGAAAATTAACTGAGTTACAAGAACTACTAACCTCTGAAACAGATTCCAAATTTGAAGAAATGAAAAAATGTAGAGTCTTAGAAGCAAAAATTGACGAATTACAGAAATTAAATGAAAGACAAACTGAAATGATTAATGTTGCGAATGAAGATAGGAAAACTATGGAAAGCAATTCAATTGATTATGTTGAAAAGTTAAATGGCGCTGAAAAACAACTGATGAAACAGCAGTTAGATATGAACAGAATGATTCGTGATAATGCATACTTTGAAGATAAAGTTGAAGAATTAAATGTAGAGTTAAATTACTGGAGAAAGAAATACGAATCTGCTTTTTCTAGTAATCAAGACGTTAATGTTTCTTCTAAAGAATTGATGGTTTGATCATCAAGTGTAACGATATAAATAAGACTATTTGAATATTTTCTTAAATTTTTTAAAATGTGTTATTTTAATTTTAATAAATAATTAGAAGAATATATAAATATTTATATATAATTGATTTGAAACAATATATTTGTGACGTTACTAACAACTTGCATAATGAAAATTTTCGGATTTTTCTGAGTCATGTCCAACATGAAAAAAAATGTTAACAAGAAACTTTGAAAACTTCAATTAGATCTAAGATACGAATCATCACGAATTGAAAAGAAGTTCATTCAAGTTTTGGGTACTATTATTAAAGATATACTTAAATATAGATTTATATAAGTTGTCAAGGATTAAAGAGAAGAACAAGAATGGGTAGAAGTTTTAAAATTAGTGTTCCAGCATCATCTGCTAATATCGGTCCTGGTTACGATGTTATGGGTATTGGATTGAATCTATATCTAGAATTAGAAACCACAATTGATCCAGCTCATGCTAATGAAACAAATCATGATGCTAATAATTGTAAAATTACTTATAGTGAGGATAGTGAAGGTTTTGATTCCGTTCCTTTAGCCTCTGATGCCAACCTGATCACTAGAACTGCATTGTATGTCTTACGTTGTAACAATATAAGAAGTTTTCCATCCGGTACTAAGGTACACATCAAGAATCCTATTCCTTTAGGTCGTGGTTTAGGTTCCTCAGGGGCTGCCGTTGTTGCTGGTGTCATGCTAGGTAACGAAGTTGGTAAACTAGGCTTTGATAAACAAAGAATGTTGGATTATTGTTTAATGATTGAACGTCATCCAGACAATATTACTGCTGCTATGATGGGTGGTTTCTGTGGATCCTTCTTAAGAGATTTAACCGCTCAAGAAATTGAAAGACGTGAAATTCCTTTAGCTGAAGTCCTACCTGAACCAAGTGGTGGTGAAGATACTGGTTTAGTTCCACCATTACCACCAACTGATATTGGTAGACACGTTAAGTATCAATGGAACCCTAAGATTAAATGTTTGGCTATTATTCCAAACTTTGAATTATCTACAGCAGACTCGAGAGGCGTGTTACCAAAGGCATATACAACCAGTGATGTCGTCTTCAACTTACAAAGATTAGCAGTTTTAACTACTGCTTTGACATTAGACCCACCAAATCCAGATTTGATTTACCCAGCTATGCAAGATCGTTTGCATCAGCCATATAGAAAGACCTTGGTCCCAGGTCTATCAGATATTTTATCTAGTTTAACACCATCAACGTTCCCAGGTTTACTAGGTATTTGCTTATCTGGTGCTGGTCCAACTATATTGGCCTTAGCCACTGATAATTTCGAGGACATTGCACAAGAAATTATTAACAGATTTGCTAAAAACAAGGTTGAATGTACTTGGAAATTATTAGAACCTGCCACTAAAGGTGCTATTGTGGAACATTATTAATTCTGTAATATATCAAATATGAGTTTATAAATCAATATAGAATCAGATATTCATTTGATCACATTTTTAAAATTTTAAGAATTAACAATTTGTTGTTAAAATTGTATTTTGGCTTTGGTGTACAGTAATTTACTGTAAAAGAATAAAACAATATTACATTTTACTACCAAAACTTAAACTTTAAAAAATACATGCGCAAATGGACTTATTTATAATTTATTATCTAAATTTATTATTCAAATATTTATGTAGTTATACATCCAATATTTATTTCTCTTCTTCATTAAAATCAGGGTTTTTCTTCAAAATAACAACACCTTCAATATTCTTAGTTAAACTAATATATTCATCATTTTCAAGCTCTGCTCTTTCACCATGATTCAACAGAACTGGTGTTGATTGTGTAATCCAACCTGTAATAGTCTTTGGTTTACCAGCCTGACCTACAGTATTTACAGCTTGACCAACACGAACATTAACCTTGATTGGTTCACCTTCTTCATTTAATGTTATGATGTATTTTGGTCTAACACCACTATTTAACATGAAGAATAACTCATGGTGATCTAGCATAAAGCTTGGAACTGACATACCAATAATAACAGTTAAAATGGAGGCCAAAGTGACATTATTCAAAACGTGTGCATCGTTGAATAGGTCAAAAGTCATAGTACCTTTACCCAAATGAACTAAACCCTGAGATAATCTTGTAATGAATAATGTATTTTGCTCACGACTGTAGTAGCTAGCTAATTGTCTTAACAATTGTGCCAGTCTTGCATTATTAGTACCGGCACCACATAAACCCATAGCAAAGATAGAATTAATAGATACATCTAAATCTGGGTCATGAGAATAACGCGATAGAGTGTCAAAGACCTTCATCTGTGGATCAGACAATGAAACCAAACCCATAGCTAATGGGACCATACTACGAATATGTTCATTACCGTAATGCATTAAATGACTGAAATGACGTAAAGACATCTCCTTACCGATATCTTCACCTAACACTATCATGGCTATACCCAAAACAGCATATGCTACATCATCGGTCAAAGCATCCTCTTCCTTCTTTTCATCTTTCTTATCTTCATCTTTTTTACCTTCGTCTTTCTTTTCCTTTTCATCCAATTCTTCTCCATCTTTGCTTTGTTCAGCGGTTTCAACATCAACATCCATTTCATCGGCAGTTTCAGTTTTGGTTGCCTCCTCAGTTTGTTCACCCAAAAAGTCATTTAGCAGTTCTTTGTTTTCATCTTCATCAATTTCTTCTTCATCCTCTTTTTTGACATCTTTTGGTGTTAAACGATGCAACAAATCTTGGATTAATAAAACATCACCAGTACCTGTAAATGCACATGCACTAACTAAAACTTCCATTGCAGACACCATTGGATGATCAATAGCACTAATAGTTTCTAAAACATCATCAACCTGTTCTCCTTGTCCTAGATACAACAAACCCAAAGATAACGTTAGAAACCTAGTCCAATCAGTCTTCAATTCAGTTGCCGATCTTTCTAAAAAGTTGTCAATAATGGAAGTAGTAATATCACCATTAGATGTACCAACAAATACATGGGCTAAGGCTAAGGAGGCCATGACAGAAGTTTCTATTGGTAAACAAGTATCAGCGGCAATTGGTAAAAGTAATCCAAGGATTTCCTCATTTTTACTACCAGCAAAGGCGATACCTAAACCTAAAATAGCTGCTGAACTAATTTTTTGATCTGTGTTTGTTACATAATCTTGTAATAATAATAAAGCTGGCTCAACATCACCATCATGGATACCGGCAGCTGAAATACCTATACCCAATAATGCACCGGCTTTTATCTCAGGTTCATCAACATATAAGAATTTATCCAATTGCTGCAGACCATCTAAATTCCATTGGTAAATAGAACCAATAGATGCTACCGAGGAAGTCATACCGCTGCCTTTGGTTTTATAAACCCAGTTGTCGTTGTCAACAATCAATTTATCGTTACCGTAACCTAAGTTTAAGAATCCGTTAACAAATGAGGCAGCTAAATTTTGCTGTGCTGAATCTAGACCAGTGCCGGTAAAAACCGACTTTGAATTGTCTAAATGACTTTTATAAACATCTTCTGGGACTTTTGGAGTAGTTAAATTTAAAGCTTTCGCTAAATATAGGAAATGTTCTGATAATTTTGTGTTACCAATGATGTCTTGAACGCTTTCATATTGAAATGACGACTTTTGAGTAGCTAGGATGTATGCCAGTTGTTTATGAACAGTTTCATCTGCTGTAGCATCGAATATATTTCTGATTAAAGCATCATCGCCCAATCTAATTGCTAATTCTAATGCATCTGTCAACTGAGATTCTGATAAATAAATGGAGTAAGCTGTTTGTAAAAATGCAATATCTTCTGGTGGAGGTAATAATGGTACACAAGCTACCATGTACTGACACACTCTTCTATAAGTATCTTCATCGACATATTGTGGTAATTTGTCAATAGATTCAATTTCCAATAACAAATCAACTGCATCTGCTTCAGCATTATGTTTCAGAAAATAAGGTACAATTTCTAAAGATAAATGAAGTAGCTCTTCTTTAGAAAATTCATATGCTGCGTCGGATTTAGTAATAGATAAATCAGTTTCAGAAACTTCATCAAATTCATTTTCTGCCTGTTCAGTATAAACTTCACCGATTTCCAATGCTAAATGACGAATGTATTCATGACCCCAACTTTGAATATCTGGAACATCAGATAATAATCTAAATCTTAAGGAATCATGCTTCTTTTCTTGAGAGTATGTCATAGCCAAAACTGATAACACATCTGCAATTAACATTTTCAATTCTTTATCGTCCCATTTATCATATAAAGCACATATATCAGGATAGGCTGGACGTAAAAACTTCAATGGTTTTGGAACTGCAGTCATAGAACTAGTAGAATTCTTAATAAACTCTTTCAATTGATCCAAAGAACTTTTGTACAATGATTTATCGGAGCCTTTTAAAACGTCAACCAACATCTCTAAATCAGATTTTAATTTAAAATCTTCTTCTGACAGTTCTTCAGTCTCTTCATTCTTCTTATCCTTTACTTTGTCATCATTTGTTGTAACAGGTGACACATCTGCCAGATTCTCTTTTGTTTCTTCACTAGCAGTCATATAGAAATCTTTGTGACTTTATTTTTTGTTAAAGTCTTGGTTCGTAATTATTAGTTAATAGATGATTTCAAAGTTACGTTGACTAAAATATGTACCAAATTTGAAATAAATGAGACTATTAAATGATTTGTTTTCCATATGTTAAAATAAACTTCCTATATATATATTCTTGAGATTTCCTGAATTCATGTTTTAATTTATTTCATTTTTTATGTTTGACCTTTATTTGCCACCCGAATACTGCAAAATATATTGATCGTTTAACACGAAAACATTCAAATAAGATGGAAACGGCACTGTCATCCTGTAATTAAACTAACGACACACAATAAGAAGTGTTATTATTATACTGGAAATATAAAATTGAATGAAATTAAATAAAATTTATGCAAAATGTACGTAAAAAATAACAAGTAAGGCTGACGATATTTGTGGAAAGGAAAATGACTTTAGGAATGACTATTTTAAAGTTTTTGTAAATTGTCCAGTATATGCTAATTTTACCCAACGTAGTAGTCTATTGTACACCATATTATTAGCATTATGATATCTAATGCTATGATCAGAATCTGGAAATATATGAACATCGTAATTTTCCACGTTATTTAGATCAATCATATCAAGGAATTTCATACTATTTTGGAAATGGACATTGTCATCACCGGTTCCATGCATCAATAAAAACCTTTCACTTTGGGAAATAGCCGTTACATTTGCTATTTTTGCCTTTTGATAGCCGCTATCATTTTCCTGCGGTGTGTGCATATACCTTTCTGTGTAAACTGAATCGTAAAACCTCCAGTCTGTAACTGGTGCAACTGAAATACCATACTTGATGTGCTTACCAGCATCTTTTTCAAGGGTTTTTAACGTTAGATAACCACCATAAGACCAACCAAATAAAGAAATCTTTTCGGCATTAACATAAGATTTTTCTCCATAGAGTTTTGCGGCTGCAATTTGGTCTTGTGCTTCTACATCACCCAAATTATCACGGACTATTGATCTGAACTCTTTGCCTTTGAAACCAGTACCACGACCATCAACCACAACAACTATGGCATCCAATTGAGAAGCAACAACTTCATTTAAACCAACTGAAAACGTCTTGATAACCTGTTGTGAATTAGGTCCACCGTAAGCATAGAAAAAAACGGGATAATAGTCTTTTTTGTCTGCATCAAAATTATCTGGTAAAATTTCAAATGAATTAACAATAATCTCATTTCCCTGTTCATCTATGCCTAAGTTTAGATTCTGGAAAGATTTTTGTGGTACAGAGTATAACCTCATTGCTTCTTTTAATTTTGTATTCTTTTCCAAATAATATAAAGTTTTTCCCAACAAATTACCTTCCAGATCCTTTTTAGAGTCATTTTTGGATGCATTCAAGTCGATAATCTTTTGGTAAGGAATATCGGGGCCAAGGTAGCTTAACAAAACAAATCTAGATCCGGAAGAAAATGAAGCTGAATAAACACCAGATTCTTTAGTATTAGTAATAGCAATCACATTCTCTGGATCATTTAGGTTAACCTTGTACAGATGTCTCTCGACTGAGGATTTCTTGGTTGCAATAAAATAAACGTCATTTGTTTTTGGGTCAAAAGAAATTGCCCCATCAACAACTTCCCATTTGCCTCTTGTCAAAACTAATGGTTTTTCCAATGTTACAGGTGAAAAATAAACCAAATGATTATAACCATCTATCGGATAAAGATCAATGTAACCTTCAGAAGTTCTATTTTTGGAATCATCGCGAGAAATATACAATGTATTGTGTGTTATCTCCCACCATCCGCCATTTGAAGAATCAGTACGAGTAACTTTAGTTTCTTGTTTGAGGGCATCAATCAACAAAACTTTTAAAACCTCAGAAGAACGGTCGGTAGTCTTCGCGATTATATGAGTATCACCAATCCATTCAACTTCTGTAATTAATATTGAATCTCTATTAACATTGCCATTAGATTTATTAATCACTGAGTTTATTTTTACCGGATAACTTGATTGCTCATTCCTATTAAAAACCCACAGGTCAACTACAGGATTTGAAGTACCACTTTTTGGATACTTGATGGATCTCATTTCAGGATATGGACTAACGATTTCTTCGGAGGATTCTTGTACAAAGTAAGGTATTGTATACTCATTTACAGCAGTATCATCAAACTTCATAAAAGTTAAATAGCTACCATTTTTTGACCACCACAATGCCTTATCACTTTCTAAGACTTCTTCTTCGTAGACCCAATCCGGTTTACCATTAAATACTTGGGAATTTCCATCATCTGTCACTCTAATAATTGTCTTATTCTCAACGATTGAATGAATATATATATCATTGTACTGTACGTACGCAATTTCCAGTGAATTTGGCGACCATTCAACGAATGAAACATTATCACCAATCAGATTAATTTTTTGAGTTGCGATTTCGTACTCAAAGTAACTTGCAATAGTCGAGTGTCTCCAATGGGAAACTGTATTTGTTTTAATAATTAAATTCTTCAAATTAGATGAAGCAATAATAGCATCAATCTTATAAGATAAACCGTTGTATTCAAAACAATTTCCCTCAAATAAAATTTTCGAGTACTCATCATCATAAACCGATTTAATTAAATATTTGCCATCTATTAGGGTCATATAAAGACCTAGATCAGATCCAGCTGCTTCAATATCATCTCGAATCCACTGCAAAGAGTGAAACTCCGCCTTGAACGTATTGTTCCTGACATTGTCAAAGCTCACTTTAAGAGACCCATCAGCATTCACTAAAGAATTCGGTAACTCATATTCATCTGATAAATCATTATCTCCACCCTGGTCTTGCCTCTCTAAACCAAATCTATTTATAGCACCGATCAACAAATATGATCCCCATATTAGTAAAAGTAAAATAACACTTGGCCTAAAATATCTTTGTGAATAATACGAAAAATTCTTTCTTCTTCCTACCAACTCACTTCTTGTCAAATGACTTGAGTCTTCTGGAAAACTTTGGTACCTACTATTTTCTGTGTCTACCATTCAAACTCTATTATTTTCCTCTATATACAAAACTAAAATTCTCCCTATATTAGTTTCTCTCTGTGGTTAAATATAGCAACTGCAAAATATGATGTTATATAAAAGTTTCCAAAAAAAATTTTAGGAAGATATTTATATCTTTTTATATATACATATATATTTAATTTAGGTAGTAATAATTTGACAGTTTCTTATTTTATATACTATGCCGTGCCTGCTAATCTTTTAAATTTAACGCGTTTTTTAGCAGAACAAGCAATGGTCTTTCAGAATCTGCAACCACACATACTAGAGTCAGAAATAAACAATCCTGAGTTGAAGGTTACAAATGCAAGAGCCAAAAAGAGAAATGTAATATGTTAATGTCTCATATATTGTGGTTGAGTAAGAACTTTATAGATTTATAGAACCATTAATTATGCACGAAGCGTTACCACCACAATGGTAGGTGATATCATTGGAAGAGATATTAATCTTGGCAGAAATATGACCATCTCTACCGATTCTTCCACCTTGAGAAATTTCAATTTGTTTAGTTTCAGTGAAGTTGTATTTGTTTTGTAGGTATCTGATCAATGCAATTGAACCACTACCACAAACTGGATCTTCTGAGACATTGATAGCTGGAGCAAAGGCTCTCATTTCGTATTTTAATGTAGCTGAGTCTTTCTCATCAGTAGTTTTATGTTTTGGACCAGCTAGAATGATACCTGTATGGCCGTATTTCAATGAAATGTCTCTCATTTCAGCAAAATTTGGATTGGCATTATAGCAGGTTTCAGCATCTTTGACTAGAAACACAACCCATTCAGGACCAACGTGTAAAAGATAGGGTGAATCGATTGGATCAACTTTTAAAGATTCTTGGTACAACTTTGCTACGTTCTCATCAATCTTGTCAAGCGAGGTTCTTTCAGCTCGTAATAAAAGTATCTCAGTTTCAAGATCATTCTCAAGCTCGACAATGCCAACACCACACTCTTGTCGAATAAGGGATAGTGACTGATCCTGCTTGGAGAATTGTAAGAACGCTTTACAGGAACCAATGGTAGGATGACCAGCAAATGGCAATTCACTAATTGGACTAAATATTCTCAATTTATAGTCTGCCTTCGAGGAATTGGTAGGTTTAAATAAAAAAGTAGTCTCTGACAAATTTGTCCAATTAGCAATTGATTGCATCGTCTCTGTTGAAATTTCATTTTCAGATAGACTCATACAATTGACTACAGCAACAGGGTTCCCCTTGCACGATATAGATGAAAAAACATCCATCTGTTTAAAAGGTAACTCAACAACCATAATTTACCAACGTTTGATTTTTACTTACCATTTTGTTAGGTATGTAACTAACAATCAATCATTCAATTGTTAATAAGGTTCTCCTTAAATAATTCTAGTTTCGAGGTAACGTTTTGACCCGGTTGAGTCATTTACATGAGCAAACTACATAAAAATTTCAAAAGAATACATTCACAATGATTCATCAAGATATAACCAATTACTGATTTATCATCTATTATTATTATTACTATTATTTATTAATGTTCTATCATATTCATTTGTATTATTATTAATCATATTTCATCCAATCATCACTTGAATCTGAATTATTTGAAGTCCCTGATCCTAGAGGTAACTGTTGTTGAATATCATCTACAGAGAATTTTTTACAGTAACTTATCTCTTTAATTATTATACATTGTAGTTCATTCAAGTCTGTTATGTTTTCAAAATTAAAGTCAAAAGTCTTGTTAGAAAAAATTTCTTCTCTAGGATCATGCCAAAGTTCTAAATATCTGTGCTTCAATGCAGATATGACGGTAATTCTATTTTCTACTTCATACTGGAGCAGTTTTTCCAATAAATCTATTGCAATATAATTGATTGTTGGAAAAACCTTTTTAAAACGCACTCTAGGTATTATACCTAATTTTTTAATGTAATTTCTAACCTTTTCTGATCTAATTTTATCAAGAACAGTATCTGCTGGAGTGCCAAGAATTTGTAAAAATCTATTTAATTGACTGACATTGTCTTTTGCTTTAAAAAATATTTTTCTTGAGAACAATTCTGCTAGAATACAGCCTACTGACCAAATATCATTAGATTCTGTGTATGTTCCATATCTTAACATTAGTTCAGGAGCCCTATACCAATTTGAGATGATTGAATCATTGATGGAATGATTAATTTCATTATTATTTTTATTGTTGTCACTTAGTTCAATATCTGCTGGTGAGTATGAATAACTGAAGCCTGTTAATTTGATCTGACAATCTGAATTGACCAATATATTACTAGGTTTTATGTCACCATGTACTATTTTTGAAGAGTGTAAAAAGCTGACTGCAGATAATATCTGATATAAAAACTTTTGATAATGTAAATCTGAAAGATACTGATTGGATTTTATGATTTTGTTAAGGTCAGTTTCCATTGCTTCCTCATATAGGTAAATATCCATGTTAATTATTTGTTTGTGTTTGCAAATAATATCTATGTCATATAATTGAATGACAAATGAAGTGTCTCTTAAAAAATTCAACAACTTAATTTCACGTAATATTTTCTTATAGTTCATCAATATATCAAACTCAGATTTGATGTTAGTTATAATTTTATATTTTTTTATAGCAACATGGGTCTTTTCAACTATTGCATCAATAAAATTTGCCAGACCAATGGTGCTGTAATCATTAGTGTGAATTACTTTAAGCAGTTTGAAGTTTTTGTTAATCAACATTTCTTCACCCAAAATTGCATAACCAACTCTGCTGTCATTATTATTATCGGTGTCATTGTCATCACTGATCTTATTGTTATTTCCAGCGTCAATGCTATTGTTCATGGTATTATAATTACGGTCCGTCATTAAATTCAATGTGTCTTTAAAATATTCTTAGCAGGTGTCAAAAAGAAAAGAGGTAACTAATTAAAACAATAAAATATTATCGAGTGACACACATAAAAAGAAGGGAAAAAAATATACAGTATAGATCTATTATACTAACATTCACAAAATATAAGGTTAAGATGAATATGCAAGTATATTTAGATATTTATTTGTATACATAAGAGTCTCTTTTCCTCTTCTCTGGCGATGTTTCTAACTTGAAGGCTTATAAGAAATTAAAGATTCAAGATATAATCAATTAATTTTCCCAGAGCATAGAAATATGAACTAACAGCTGAAAGCTCCACATTATAGATATTAAATAATCTATAAAACATAGTACTTTATATATTGACTATAGATTGGGAAATTTATTGAATAATTTCAAATATACATGGAGATAGACAGAACCTGTCTATGTTAGAGTCCAACATCACTTACTATTTTTAGAATTTTGATTAGATATGCAATTGAAAAAGAATAAATATGACAAAGTACTTTGAAGAACTGAACAATTGTATCACATAATTAGAAAACATAACGTTTGAAACGTATTTTACAATTACTGAAAATTTGACTATTTTTAGTAATATGCCAGACTCTAAATCCATAAATAGTTACAAAAGAATTTGTAACTCACGAATCGTTACCTGAAGTGTTAACAGCTGACCAATAGAGAGCAATTTAAGCAATTACTGCACTCCCAAGACATGTCTTAAAGTAGCAACCAATCTAAGGATGCTTGTTCAACAGGGCAGTAATTACTTATATCTAATTGAAAAGGTGAACTATTCACTTTTGATGCCACAGAAGAATTTCATCTCTTAAACAGGAAATGACAATTCTCGACAAGATTTTGCATTCCATTTTCGAAAGTCAATTGAGCTAAACAATTGAAAATACAAAGAAGTATCTGCACAAATCATCGAAACAGTTAATTCAGCCAAGCCAAAAAAACTGAAAAAACCATTGTAGCATATTTATATCTACACAATAATAATAATATGGCATATAAATCTGCATATATATATTCATAGTCTATAGAAGAGCAATTCAAGAGTTGATGCCTCTGTTCACTGCAAATTATCGCTACTACACTGTTGTTCACTAATCGTTTATAAACCACGCTGCTAACACTTACGCAATTGCCTTAAGGCCCTCAGTCCATCGCGCATCACCGTTAAAATAGCTAGCAATTTCAACTACCCAGCATTATCACATCTTGTATATATAGTTTACTATAAGTATATGCATAGATATATATATACGTGCTTGCAAATATACGTCGCAACTAGTACAAAGTTTTTTGTTATATAGTAGTAGCTCAACGGACAGACTTGAACTTAATTATGTTTCTCTTATGTAGTAGGGTATTGCTAATGCAGTTAGGTAGATGTTACAATGAGTAATCTCGTACTATATAGTGAGGTTCATCATTACTGGAAACCTCGAACACCTCGAACTGCTGCTGATTTTTCAGTAATTTAGTTGCTAGCCTTCTCGTGCTTGAAAGAAATATCGTTCTACCGTCCAGGCAGAGCAGAATGCATTATCTAACGACAGGTTAGTTAGTTGCTGAGTTGTAAAGAGAAAACTAATCAGTAAAGTTCAGTGTACCTTTCCTATTTCACTTTATAATTGTTGATGGTAGTTCTTTTTATAATATGAGCCTTGAGAGTAACTAGTGTCTTGTCTAATTCATTGACCTTAATTTTTTTTAGATATTGCTTTAGGCTCGTATGCTCTCTCTCTAAATTTTTCATTTTCTTAGCATGAAAAAAAATAATGTTAATTAAGAATTATTCTTATATAATATTTTTAGCAAATTTCTTATTAGAATATTTGTTTTAAAATAGGAATTGATTTTTAAGGTAAGAGTTGTTTAAGCCTTAAATAAGTTACCAAAAGAATAGAGTGTCAATAGTTATAAAATTTTCAAATCAGGTAATTCAATTGAGTTCTTTACATACCACATTGTTATAAATATATAGATAATACAAAATATATTAAAATTTGGTTTTTGTTCATTTTGGTAATGTCAAAGCAATTTAAAAACCGTACTGAAAGAGCGACTTCGTTCGTTTATTCAACTAGTATAGGGAAATCTGGTTTATTTACCCCTAGTGATTATATTCCTAAAAACTTGAACAGAGACAATGAAGATGTCTGCAACAATGAACATTCCCATACCTGGGAAGAAGATCAATTCGATGATGAAGATGACATTATAGCTACTCAAAACGAGAATACAGATAGGCCTCAGAATGCCAATAATGGGGGTATTTTTTTACTACACGATGATGGTGATGATGAAAATGGGATGAATGAAGAGAACGCTCCTTTAATTGAGATTAATGGTACTTCTCATACTTATGAAACTTTACAGCCTAAGTTGAATGCTACTTTGAGTAATAATACTAAAAATCAGAAGAAAAGTCATAGTAGAATTTTCAGAAGAAGTTTTGTTGATGAAGAAAGGGATTTATTGTTGGATAACAAGTTGTTAAATAAGGATGAACGTTCAAATTTTGATCCAAATTTGCTGGATAGTTATCAAAATGTTTCTGATGAAGAAGAGAGAGAGGTCTTGGCCACTTGGGAATCTGCTATTCAATCAGGAAAACAAATTTCAACAAGTTATGGCAGAGAAGCGCAAGTTATCTCAACGAATGCATTCCCTTTGATTTTAACTTTCATTTTACAGAATTCTTTATCTGTTGCATCTATTTTATCAGTCTCACATTTAGGAACCAGAGAGTTGGGTGGGGTTACTTTAGGTTCAATGACTGCTAATATCACAGGGTTTGCTGCAATCCAAGGTTTGTGTACATGTCTAGACACCTTATGCTCACAAGCTTACGGTGCTAAGAATTATCACCTAGTGGGTGTACTTTTACAGAGATGTTGTATTTTGACTATTCTATCATTTATTCCAATGATGTATGTGTGGTGGTTTTGGTCAGAAGATTTATTAAACTTAATTATCAAAGAAAAGGAACTTTGTAGATTGGCTGCAAGTTATTTGAAAGTTATTGCTTTTGGTGTGCCTGGGTTCATTTTATTTGAATGTGGGAAACGTTTCTTACAATGTCAAGGGATATTTCATGCCTCCACTATCGTTTTAATTATCTGTGCTCCATTAAATGCTCTAATGAATTATATATTAGTCTGGAATTCCACAATTGGTATTGGTTATTTAGGTGCTCCTGTTTCTGTGGCAATTAACTATTGGGTTATGACTCTAGGTTTATTTTTGTACACAGTTTATAGTAAACATGAGATCAAACCTTTAAAGTGCTGGAATGGTGTAATTAAAAGTAATCAAGTGTTCAAAAACTGGCAAAAAATGTTTAATTTGGCGTTACCAGGTATTGTTATGGTCGAAGCCGAATTTTTAGGTTTTGAAATTTTGACTGTTTTTGCCTCAAGGTTAGGTGAAGATGTACTAGGAGCTCAATCAATTGTTGCAACAATTGCTTCATTGGCCTATCAAATACCGTTTTCAATTTCAGTAGCCACTAGTACTAGAGTAGCAAACTTCATTGGAGCATCTTTACATAGAGCCTGTGTCATAACATGTGAAGTATCATTATTATTATCTTTTGTCTGCTCAACAGTCAATATCTTCATTATTTTCAATTTCAAAGAATCACTGGCTAAGCTTTTTTCTAGTGAGCCAGATGTTGTGAACTTGGTTGTAAAAACATTGCCATTTTTAGCCTTCATGCAATTTTTTGATGCCTTTAATGCTTCAACAGCTGGCTGTTTAAGAGGTCAAGGAAGACAAAAAATTGGTGGTTACATAAATCTTTTTGCATTCTACTGTGTGGGTATTCCATTATCATACATCTTAGCATTTAAGTTTGACTTTGGTATCATTGGTTTATGGGTAGGTATTACTTGTGCATTAATGACAATGAGTATTTGCCAAGGCTATTCAGTATTCCATGTGGATTGGAAAGATATAATCAATGCTTCTAAGAGCAGAAATGCTGAACATGTCTGCAGTGCATAAATTGATTTCCCAATAGCAGTATACGTTGTCATTATTTTATTCTTCAAAGATAGAATGCATATAATAATTTATTATAAGGATTTTATAATGCTCAATCAAATTATAGAGCAACAAGCATACAAAAATTTTATATCAATAACTCATTATATATACTTACACTAAAGATTAAGTAAATAGATTGAACATAGAAATAATAGAATTATTGAGCATCATTGGATGGTATCGTTTACTTTTATAATAAGTAATTTGCTTAAAGTTTAATGAACTGAACTGTTTTTTAATAAATCTTATAAATAAAATACAGTATAAATCATAACTACAGATCTAAGGTTATGGAATTAATTTATAAAATGCTACATGAGAGTTGAATTGGTTCTAGTCTCATCTTAATAATATTATAGGTAGAACAAGAAATAGTAATTAATTATTTCTTAGCTTTCTTTGCTTCATTTGTTACTTCAGAAGCTTCACTCTTTCTTTTAACAGCAGCAATATTTTTTTGGAAAATATCTTTATGTTCCTTTGGATTAGAAATTTCCATCAAAGCTCTATCGAATGCAGATAATTGTAATTCAACACCATCAATATTCACAGAGGTACGCTCAACATATCCAGATGATTCAGCCATAGCTTGAGCTTCACCAATAACGTCAGCATTGAAATATAATGGAAGAACTGGAGAAGAATTTGATTTGATAAAAACAGATCTAATCTTGTAAGAGGATATCATTTGACTGATTACTGATCCAATGTTTTCAACTAAACCTTGTTCATTGTTATTATACCAATCATATTTACCTAAATGAATGTTTGCTGTGTTACTTCTTGGTAATTTCATTGGTAATTTATTTAAGTAAACTTTTTTAATGCTATTAATTAAGGTCTCCTTATTAAATTCCTTACCAGATGAAGTCTTTATGGAGATTGGAGTAGTTTCAACTTTATTGTAAGCCTTAGCACCCAACAATTTTGGTAATGCTGTAACAATGCTGTCATCAGCCATAATTAATTGGTAGTCATTGATCAATGCTCTTCTTGATTCATAAGATTTATAAACAGTCTTTAAATCGTTACCACAAATGATTTTATCTATGGTGATATCATATTTGCTCAAACCGTCGAATAAATCATCTTCTGTAACTTTGCTGACATCAGAATCCTTCAAAATCAATAAAGTCTTGAAATCCTTAACTTCAGTAGCACTTGCAGATTTCCAAACCTTGAAGTAAGAAGTATTAACATTCAACAATTTTAGTTTAAAACTTTTCTTGGTACCAGTATAAGATTCACCGTTAACAACAATCAATTGCAATAGATTGTTCAAATCTTCATCTTCATCCAACAATTGGGACTTTTCACTACTATCTATTTGCTTCTTAATAAATTTCTTTAATTCTTCAATGGCTTTCTCTACTCTTTCTTTTGGAACAATTTCATCCTTCTCTTGTTTCTTATTAGCCTTCACTGGTGTGCTGTTTTTGGAAGCTGGTTTCTTGGAAAGAGTCTTAACAGTTGGGGTACCGCTGGCACTCTTAGCAACTGGCTTTTTAGCCTTAGTTGGAGTATTAACTGGAGTGTTCTTCTTAGAAGTAGCACGAGAGTTAGTTGCACTCTTTGATTTCTTATTTGGTGTAACTTTAGACATTGTATAGCACTTGAACTTCTATTTTTTTGGATAAAACAAAATTGTAAAAACACTAGATTATATATAAATACCAATACTAATCTAAATCTAATTTACTTTAGTTATATATATATATATATATGACTTTAATACACATTCCATCAATAATAGTGGTTAGCTCATCTCAGCTCATCTCTTCTCATCTGGAGCTCATCGCAGTGAAAATTTTTAGTTTTCAATATTTTTTTCAAGTCTGATCTCCGATCGTTAGCTATGATTTCGAATTGGTAGTTAAGCATGAGAGTAAAAGGGCAATTTAACCTAAAAGTGTGCTATTGATGCTATTAAAACAGTTTAAAATATTGAATTGATAACTATATTGTCAACATTGGCTTTAGGTGACAAAATGAACCTTTTTGATGATGATTGACGGTTCTAAAGTTGGATTTAAAGGTAGAAATTAAAAACTATCACGTGACTGAATATTATTTTTCTAGCTCCAGTATTTAATATCAAAATTTAAAATAAATTTCAATGATGAGATGAATTGTATGTTCAACAAGAGTTACAAACTATTTAATGCTGTTAGGACTACTGTATTGTGTATATATCATTCTGAATTAAGGTTAAAGTGTGTTTCAATTACTTTTCTTTATAGTTCGACTTTGAAAGATTACATAAAAAGATTAAACGATGGGTAAAAGAAAGAAGTCTTCTAGAGGTCCAGCTAAGAAAATAGTTCAAAAGTTAGATACAAAATTCAATTGTCTGTTTTGTAATCATGATAGAAGTGTATCGTGTACGTTAGACAAGAAGAATAGTGTTGGGTCACTTTCGTGTAAGATTTGTGGACAAAATTTCCAAAGTCACATCAATGCTTTATCACAACCAGTGGATGTGTATAGTGATTGGTTTGATGCTGTTGAAGAAGTTAATGCAGGTAGAGGAAGTGAGTCTGAAAAAGATGACGATAATTCTGAGAGTGATTACGAAAGTGATTCTGACGAAGGGACTAATAACAGAGGTGGCTCTTTAGCTGTTGATTCTGATGAAGAAGAAGTGGATTCTGACGAAGCAATTGGCCACACTAAAAGGGGTGGAGGAAGGTTAGTCGACAGTGATGAAGAATAATAACTTTACTATATATATCTGCATGTAACCTTGTATAATTTAATTTTAAAAAATGTATTAGAAATTGGGTTTTAGTATATATGTATACATTTATGTTAATATAAAGTTTAAAGAAGCAGGAAAAAGGAAAATAAAATTTCCCAAAAATTGCTTTATAATTACTAAATATAGTTTTTATTTCAATTTAGTTAATGTATTGATATATTTTTGCATTAATATTATCATTGTTCACAAAGGGACATTAAAGATAGAGTAGAATATAAATAAATTAATATAATTAAAACAATATCGGAATATAAAAATAGGGGAAACAGTGCTAGTTTTAAAAAACCTACGTCGTCCTTAGTTTCTGTGTGGACCTTCAACTTCACCCTTGAATAATAATTCCTTCAATGGAACACCTAGCTCCTCTCTAACGTCTTTCAATTCATCTAAATAAGCCTTGTATTGATCTTCATTTTCAACTTTATATTTCAAAGCTTCAAAAACTCTAATAGCAGTTGGCAAATCATTGACTCTTCTAGCAGCCTTCAAAGCTTTTTCAATAACTGCAGGAGCTGGAACTAAATCGTAGGAGAAACAATTATTTAGAACTCTTTGAACTTCAAATAAATCATAAGCTTCATCAAACTCTTTTTCGTATCTAGCTGTAAACTCTTCAAAAGTTTCATTGTCATGATGAGATTCAGAATAGAATCTTAAAGACCCCGATAGAGGCTTGATTAATAAGCTATTAGATTGGATTTTTTGAACATTGATAGCTCTTCTTAAAGCTGGAGTTCTGAATAGAGATCTTGATAACATCGTAAGAATATAAAAGTGATAATTTGCCCAAGGGGGGAATGTCTAATAAACCAAAATTAAACCGTTAAACAAATGAAAAATAAACAAGAGGCCTCTTTTAAACCTATATCATCATTCTTATTAACCATTAATTCTAGGATACATCTATATATATATATATATATATTATAATTTAATATGTTATATTTTTTTCAAGAAACTGGTTGTAGATTTAGTAGATTGGGCAAACAGGCGAATAAGCGAATAAGCAAATAAGCGAATAAGCAAAATCAGTGTTTGAAGCATTTTTTTAGTATTTTTTGTACGTGGAAAACGAAAAATTTGATATATTGGTAAGTACTTGCGCAGAATGAAATACAGTCGAGAAAAACGCGTAGCACTTGACTACGCATAAGGACTGGGAACACAAAATTAGTCTATATTTCCGTAGAATCAATTACAAAGACTGTTCTACAATTAATGTACAGTACAAATGTGGATTTCACAAACATAAGTAGAAACGTGTTTTGTAAATGACTACGTAAAGAAACTGGGGCAAAACATAGTCAATCGCGGTTGACAGAGATCTTCGTGGAAGAGGTACCATGATTTGTTCCATGAGTCGTGTTTGAAGTTGTGTGTGTGTCCAGATGTACGGGGCTGTCTCTGTTGTTTCGGGAATTTCGGCTGCATGGTTAAGCCAGTTGCCACACCGCAGAGCACGCAAACGCTCAGTGGACTCCGTACGTTTTATTCCCAACTCTTTTATCGGCGTTAACCCGTCTTTCTCTGGAGGTTTTTTCGTCGCTGCCCAGGCAGCGACGAGCGCTCTTCGCCATGTGATTGGCTCGTGGAAAGGTATAAAATCACGTGGTTTTCACATGACATGGAATTTTTTTTTAATATGCATTATTAAATTATGTATTACATGATTAAAAGGTTTCGGTTACAAATTAGTTATTCACAGTTACACAAAGTGTTATGCTTTTAATTTTGATTTATTTTCGAACTACTTTCTAGAAATGAACATCTTTTCCACTTGCAAAACTTATTAACATGTAGAAGTTTAGTATTGAGACTATCGACCAGAGTAAGATTGCAGCAACGGTTGTGATCCAACTGTTACTCATATCTTTGAATTCTATTTCTTCTTTGTTTTGGTTATCCATATCTTGTTGTGTATTTGGATGTGCGTCTTCAATATCTGAACCCATATCTTGTAGTTGTATGTATTCGCTGTTTGTTGTTTTAGAATTTTTAAATTTCATTTTTTTGAAAAAAGGTTGGAATTTAAGAGTATTTGTGTGCCTTGTTCTGTCTTCTCTTTCACTTATTTCCACGCTCATGATATCTTTTCTACTTGTGAAGAATAGTAAAGGTGCTGATACAAATGGCAACAACAGGGATAGAACGACTTGTGATGCGTTCAATGCTCCGGAAAGCCCATCCCTTCCTGCCACAAGAACTAATATGAGGCAGGGTGTGATTGCCACGGCTCTGGTTAGTGATCTTCTTAGTGCTGGAGGAATTGACCAGTTTAAAAACCCTTCGCTGACCATTTGACCACTTAGTGTGCAAACAATACCTGCACTTTGACCTGAAAACAATAATGCAAGTACAAAAATTGTACCAGCTGTCTTGCTTAAAGTGTCACTTAATAAATTGTAAATGGAAAACAAATCTGCTTCTTGTGAATCTTGGGTGGTTCCATATAATGTAGCACCAGAAACAATCAAAATCGAACAGTTAACAAACAATGCTACTGTGAATAATGAGATCAACAGTTCAGCCATCGTCAAATGTAATGTATCATTGATTGCTTCAAAAGATGGTTTGTAATTTTCATGATTATTATCAGTGTCTATCTCATCTGGTTTGTAATGGCCATGGGTAATGTCATAATCTCTTAATCTTGGTTGTACAACACCAGATCCAAGATACAGCGAATGTGGCATGACGGTTGCACCTAAAATGGCTAAACTTAAATATAAACCATCTCCTTCAAATACGGCTTTGCTAGGTAAAAATCCTTTTAATATCTCTGCAGGAGGTCCAAGTTCGGCGTAATGTAATTCAAACGCAAAACATACTACAGTTGCAACAACTAATAAAGAAACAAAGGCTTCAAACCATCTAATTAAGTACAGGTCACCGTTAGGTTTATATGCCATCAATACAATCAAAACGTCAACAACGGTTAAAACAACACCTAATGCAAGTGGAATTTTGAACAGAATGTTTAACGCAATAGCAGTACCAACAACTTCAGCTAAATCAGTAGCAATGATTGCCACTTCTGCCAAAATATACAAAGCTATATTTACTTTATATGGAAAATGTTTCTTACAGTTTTGAGCCAGATCTAAACCGGTGACTGCCCCCAATTTAGCACAAAGACATTGCCAAAATGCTGCCATTAAGTTAGAAACAAATACAGAAAACAGTAACTTGTACTTATGTGCAGAACCAGCTGCAACAGCAGTGCTATAATTACCAGGATCCATATATGAAACCGAAACCATTAAACCTGGACCAATAAACTTAGCATATTGTTTCAAAAATTTCATTGTTCTAGTTAAAAAAAACCCCTGTTGAAATTGCTCACTCGAGGATAGACCATCTTGAAAATCACTATTATCATTATTCTCTATTTCAAATTCATCATAATAATCTGATACAAGGACATTGCCTTTATTTTTCTTCATATTGACATTATCTTCCCTGGATAATATATCATTAGCCCCATCATCCTCCAGGAGAGATGCATATTTAGATGAACTCATGTACAAAAAATTCTATTAATTATTGAATTCGAGTATAATTGCATGCAACAGTTTAGATGAACCTAATATAGATTCTCACTATATCAATAATAAAATAAATCAAACGAATCGAATAACTAATAAACGTATATCCTTTATAATGTTAAAGCTTATATGATACCTATACAAATCTTCTAATACAAAACATCGAGCAAACATGTAAATAACTGAGTTTATCAAGTTTACTGTCTCTTGATAATTGATGTTATCATAAATTGATATTTATATATATTTTTTTTCGTCGCCCTCACCATACAATCCGACAGGTAAAAAAATAGTAAACAACACAAAGGGTAACGGATTTGTAAGCCCTGATTGATAACAAACTCACATATAAAAGCAACACATCAATAAGAACATTTATGTTGTTATATACATACATATATATATATAAGGACATCTATGTTAGTTCAAGCATTGGTAACAATTGATATTGATTTATTTTATCGTTTTTTTGACCCTTCTTTCTCTACTTATTGAGAAATTTCTAAGGCAGATGTGATACTTTCAACAACTGGTCTGATAATATCTTTTTTGTTTGGAACCATATGACCACCTGGATGTTCGAAGACTTTTAATAACTCTTGTTTTTCTTGTGGTAATTCCTTTTTGTATAAATCATGTAAATATTGAGTTCTAATTGCTGGAACAGCTTGATCAGCATTACCGTAAATGAACAAGATGCTGGTATTACTTTCTGGGTTTGGTTTGAAATCGTTCTTGAATTTTTCAGTGATTCTTAATTGACCATCATGTTCTGGATCTGGCTCAGTGAATGAATAACCTGAGATGATTAAACTAACTTTGAAGTTTGGATGGCCTGGTACTAATTCGGTAATTCTATTTGTCAAAATAGTGGATAAAGCAGCACCTTGTGAAAATCCTACAATACCGTCGTAAGGTCCATTTTCTTTTATGTAATCAGCGACTGTCTTGATTGAATCAGTCAAATCCAATTCCTTGGAGATTTCAGAATGGTAGAACCAAGCTCTATTGACATCTGCATCCAAGGTTGCTCGCCATTTCTCATCATCCATTTCAAACGGTAGGTCTTTTTTCTCTAAAAGAACAGGTGCATCAAGATAATCACATTGAACATTAGCCTTTTTCAATAGTTTTCTGATACCAGAGGATTTCTCAGAAAAAACTTTACCATTTTGTAAGAAACCATGTAAAAATAATAATTTAGGAACAGTTGGAGCACTCATCTTGACTATAGACGGTGGTATTGTTGGGCTATGCTTTTATTTTAAACTGTCAATTTCAAGATACAAATACAAATACAAATACAAATGAAATATACACACTCATATATATATGAGTGTGTATAAATATAATTTATTATACAACACTTTGATAAGTGCATAATTTTATTACTTCAATATTTATTCACTTATAGAAACCAGATTTCGAGATGACATCCGGGCCTTTCTCAGGTCATCGCCTGGAAAAATGCATTTTCAGCTAAGCATTTTTCAATTTGTCAAGATCTCATCGAAAATAGCTCGAGAATAAGTCAGAGAACAACCATAACTCTGGTGGCAATGTCGTTCTGCAGGCATCTGTGCCAGTAGTTGTTGGTTAGTTTAGGTGATTATAGTACCGATCTCACCAATGTCACTAGAAACCTGGAAAAAAGCACTTGCAGAATGATTATTATAATACATAATTAACTTCCTATTGTATGTTGATTGGTGGAAGGATAGGAATATATTTTCCGTGCCAGTATAATGTAGTTTCAAGTTGGTACGTTTGCTTACTTTCCATCAATTGAAACGAACTAGACAATTTTCGATACTGTTAATGCATAATTTCCTGATGATGTATTCTACTGAGAGTTAACTGTGTCCTGGTGAGACCAGAGTAAGACAACGTAAGATATTACTGAACTATAAACATTCTGAGACTATATGGTTTCTTTCAGGAATGATAAATTCAACATGTTACCTACTACTGCATTCTTGTCAAAGCATGCTCAGTTCTTGGCTACAATCAAAGGTTAGTTATGCTACCTGTCATTGGTCAGGGAATATGATGAGATTCCTATAACCCTGAGATCAAGAATCATGTTGATTGCACTATTAAGACTACAACATCTTATCTGACTCGAATAGAATTAAGAATCCACTTTTCGAAGCTTTTAACTGCTTAAATCGAAAATATCAATTGGTTATTATTATTCGAGAATGTCGCCTTAATTGAAATGACGCAAGATTTTTTTTTTCACTTTCTTGAATCGATGAGTCTCGAAGAATAAAGTATCGATGAGTAAAATATTTATATAAAAAGTTTGTATAATTTTAAATTTATAAACCATTGTATGAATAACGTAGCTAAAATGATTTGGTTTTTGAAGCACTCCTGTAAAAAATCATTTGGAGTCTACTATAGTGAAAGAGAGAGATGTCTGTAGATTTGATTCAGATTGAAAGATTTATTTCAAAATTGGCCTCAGATATTGTTGGTCCTATCATTAAAAATAAATCAGGTACTCAAAAAAAGTATGATTTAAAAACTGGCTCTAAAAGAGTTGATATTGTGACAGAAATTGATAAAGAGGTTGAGAGAATCATTTGTGAAACACTAAAAAATGAGTATCCAACTTTTCAATTCATTGGTGAAGAAAGTTATGTTAAAGGTGTTACGAAGATTAGTGATGAACCTACCTTTATTGTTGATCCTATTGATGGAACCACAAATTTTGTTCATGATTTTCCTTTCAGTTGTACCTCAATTGGGTTAACTATAAATAAGGTTCCTGTAGTCGGAATCATCTACAACCCACACATTGATTTATTGATAAGCGCATCTAAAGGGAACGGTGTGAAGGTCAATGGAGAGTTATTTGATTACAAAGCAAAACGCTCTTGTATGGGTTCCCTGGAACTAAACAAATCTATAGTAGCATTGCAGCCTGGATCTGCTAGAGAAGGCCCAAATTTCGAATGTAAAATGGGCACCTATCAAAATCTTTTAGCTTGTGACAAAGGATTTGTGCATGGATTTAGAAATCTAGGTTCTTCTGCGATGACTTTGGCTTATATTGCATTAGGTCATTTAGATAGTTACTGGGATGGTGGTTGTTATTCCTGGGATGTATGCGCAGGTTGGTGTATCCTTAATGAAACAGGAGGTCGGATTGTAGGTGCAAATAAAGACGAATGGGACATTGGAGTTGATAACAGAACGTACTTAGCAGTTAGAGGTGTAGATGAAAGTTGCATAAAAGATCAGGAGAAGTACATTTTAGAATTTTGGGATTGTGTTGAAGGTAGGTTACACTACGATTAATTAACATATTAATTCATCAATGACATTCACAGTTAATATATAGAGATATAATTGTGTAATAATTACAACTTTTTATGATAATGAAGATTAATTATATAAGTATAGACAGCCATCATGTCCAAATAACCCGAAAATTCCAACCATTGGCATCCAACCTTCACCATTACCAATGTTTTCTGACAATTCTATAGCTTTCTCTAAACGAGCATTGTCCACAGGTTTACCAATTGTAAAACCACGAATGCATAACATACCTTGTCTGGCAGCGACGTCTAGATCAGAATTGTTCTCAGTGTTAACGAATTTAGCTTCAATAGAGGTACATAGAGCACCATGGAAAGAAACTTTTGTTTCGACTGAATTGGGTAATATTCTGTAATCGTAATAGTTTGTTGCAGCTATTGGGCCCATTATAATATATGGAAAATAAAGTTCATAAACAACTCTAGCACCAAATAAGGCTCTGATCTCATTTAATTGAGAAGTAGTAAATGTCGATCTGCTACCCTGTTTCATTTTTGGAATAGAAGTAGTTAGGGAAGATGCCTTATGTGAATTTGTATGGATTTCAGCCAGAAAAATAGATCTCAGGCGATCTAAAGAATTGGATATAGGTTTTGAACTTAATTGAGCAACTCTAGTTAAGATACCTTCACTTAATAAAGTAGTTGACCAAGACATCTTTGACTTTCTGTATAGGTTTGAGTTTGTATAAGATTTTGCTTCAGACAATAAGGGGCGTATATCATCCGAGTTAATAAATAGCATAGTAGGTTGATGACTTTCTAAATCGTACTTGTTAATGAATGAAACAGAACCACCAACTAATAAAACTGAAAAAACTTTATTCCACATTTGAATCGATAAGGATGGTTTTGTGAAAGAGCCCACAACACTTAACTCATCATCTTGTGTAATTTCTTCATTGATTGGAAAAGCTTTAAAGAAGGAAGCAACACTACTTACCAGGGTCATCTGAGTAAAACATGTTGTTTCGTTTTGAGGAGAGGTAAAGTAAGCAAAAGATTTAAAGTCATCAGATTTATCCTCTGGTGAGTTATAATCAAATTTACTGTCATCATATTTACAATCTTGAATAAGATCATCCCAACATAACACAGGTGTATCAATTTTAAAATTAATTGGTTTTTTATCTTTTGAGTCACACACAATAATTAGTTTGTACCAGGATAAACTAGAATTCAATAATTGAAATTCTTTCCAGGAACCTATAACTAGAACATCTAATCCATCAATTTTTTGACGAGGAACAGAAGACAAAAAATGTGGAATACCATTCCCATTTCTTATAGTGCCCATCATAGTTGCCAATGAGATGACAAAACCTTCAATTTGGTCAACTGAAATTGAAATACCTATTTGGTTATAATCATGTTTAGATAAAAAGTTTTCAAGAATACTCTTACTCAATGAATTGATTTCTTTTAATGAATATTTTCTATTCGAATCATATGAGAATGTTATAAAATTCTTGTTTGCATTATCCATAATTGCACTCCAAACATCAGCAAAGTTACCATTTCTAAATTTATAACCTAGGGCTAAATTTAAACCAGTGATTAATGGGAAATTGGAAGGAATCAAAAAATTTCTATAATGTGCAGTTTCATTGTCTTTACGTACTGTGGAAACACTAGCCTGTTCTAACAATGCAACATCACTTAGATCTCTCTTCAATGGGAACAAAACAAATGTAATTAACCAATTTGTTGATAAATATGCCAAAACAATAGTAACAATTGTCTTCAACCAAAAATAATAGTCCATTCTGCTCTAATGAAAATTCTTGGCCCTGACTTCAAATTGGTCTCAACAACTACCTTCTATCAAAAATGCCAATTTGCTCTCTGAGAAAATACAAATACAATTATATATATATATAGATATAGATATAGATCAGTTCTTTAGTAATTATTCAGCATAGAAAAGATGATTTAACGGTTCAGTAAACTGATATTTTTGATTGTGTAAACATTTTTGATATAATCTTAAATGCGACATACCTAAACGAATGTCAGCTCTGCGCCTGGTTCTCATATAAACTTAAAGTAATGGTTAGATATACATTTTAATTGATTCAATTCCCTATATCGACAAGATCTTAATATATCGTGATGATAATGAACACAGCATTTAGCTAAAAATGGTCTCGACATGAAACAGTAACTTCTGAAACTCTCGCAAGGTTCGCTTTCATTTATTTTCAGCTACTTAGTGACCTTTCTGAAGGTGAGTTTAATATAGAGAATTGGATTGAATTATTTCGAGTAGCATTGAGACTTAATTGATGAAGTATTTATGTTCAATGATACATTGACAAGAGTTGAAGATACTGACCATTACTGACATTGAATAATGGCGCTATCAAGATTTGTCAAGGTTAGTTTCGTCTTGCCCGCAATTAAATGAAAAATTGAATATAAAACTGCATCGAACAAGATTTATATACAAAACGCAACGGATCTTGAATACCTTTTGATGGTCAAGAATTAGATTAATTGCTACGTGAGCGTGTACCAAGATGACTATAACTTCTGTTAAATCTTTATTTTTTGCTCCTAAAGTGTTTGCTGATAAAAAAATTGATTTGATTGGTTTTACTTTACCTCATCCTAGTAATATTGAATCGAAAGATCATGTTAGATTGTTGAAGGCAGTGAATAAAGGAGATGAAGCCGGTGTTATCGACGATATTTATCAATTGAAATCGCATGTGTTCAGTAAAGGATCTAACATTAATAATAAGACTGATATGGCTAACGACATATATCATTATACGGACGATGGTGTTCCTTTAAAGTCATTTATCTTAACTAATGAGGCTGACAGATCAGATTCTTGGATTATAGAGAACGGGGATTTTAAATATTTGGCCAAATATGATATTACGTATAATTTAATTGGATTTTATTATAAAGATAGCGTCTCAAAATCGGAGGTAGAATACACAAAGGAAAGAAATCAATTGAACCTTGATAAAGATCCAGAAGAAGATTCTAAAGAAAAGGATAATACTGCTAATAGATTTTTGACATTAAGAGATTATCAAGATTTGTTGTCTGACTCTCATGATAAAAACTGGAGTAATTTTGAAATATCGTTTCTACAAAAATCTCTGAAAAATGTTGCAGATGTGATTGAAGAAGCAGGAGATTTCTATTACCAAATAAACAAAAACGAAATTTTGGAATTCCTTTCAACTAAGGTCAATAAAATTATTAATAATTTTCCAAAAAGTCTACCATTGCCAAGTGAAACTCCTAATGATATTTTAACCTATTGTAAAACACTAATGGCCTGCAATTTATTAATTTCATTAATTCCAAGACAAGCATACATTGAGTTGTTACAATATGAAGGAAATCCAGAAAACCCATTATCAGTTAATATAAAAAATGCTATAGTTAACTATCAAAAATATACAGATTCAAATAAAGAAGCCAAAAAGGAAAAGGAGCTACTATTAAAAGCAGCTATGAATGTTGGGTTAAGTAATGATCCTGCACCAAAGAAGAATGTAGGCAGAGTAATCAAAAAACCTGTTGCATCAAAACCAAAAGTTGCACAAGGCAAAGGTGCAATTGATGGATTTTTTAAAAGGTCAAAATAATATATATATGCATAAGAATAAATAGAATACATTTCAAAATGCTCATCATAACGATTGTATTAAGAAGCATCATCAGTATTAACTATGTAAAGAGGAGTTTCATTTAATGGTCATGTCTTACGTACAATTAAGCTCATCGCCAAAAAAATTATAATGAAAAAATATTTCTAATACTTTAGATTTAGCTAAAACCTTGAATAACAGAAGCTGATATTCATGAAAAAGCAGTTACAACAAAGTATTATAATTAAAGTATTGCTTGCTAAGGTTATTTGAGTTGCATTTTATTTTATTATTTAAAGAATCAAAAAAATTGCATATCGATTGGACATTTACAAAGCACAATCTAATAAAATGGCTAAAGATATTGTTACACCAACAGCTGAATCTAAATTCATTTTAGAGGCATTAAAAGAAAATTATAGATTAGATGGGCGTGCATTTGATCAATTCCGTGATGTTGATATTAAATTTGGTAAAGAATATGGGGACGCTACTGTAACTTTAGGTAAAACTAAAATCCAATGCAGAGTGAGCTGTTCCATTACACAACCTTATGAAGATAGACCGTTTGAAGGCCTGTTTATTATATCTACTGAAATGTCACCAATGGCAGGTCCACAATTTGAAAATGGCAGTAATACAGGTGATGATGAAGTTTTATGTGCTAGAATTATCGAAAAAGCTGTGAGAAGATCTGGTGCTTTAGATGTCGAAGGTTTGTGTATTATTGCAGGTAGTAAATGTTGGGCTATTAGAGCAGATGTTCATATATTGGATTGTGATGGTGGTATAATCGATGCTTCTTGTATTGCGGTCATTACGGCCTTAATGCATTTCAAAAAACCAGATGTATCGATATTTGGTGAACAAGTAACAATACATCCAGTGAATGAGAGAGAACCTGTACCACTAGGTATACTTCATATTCCAATTTGTGTTACATTTTCCTTTTACAATCCAGAAGAAGTCGAAGAAAATATAAAAGGTGCATCAAATAGCGAAATATCAATCATCGATGCTACTCTCAAGGAAGAATCATTAAGAGATGGTGTTTTAACTGTAACACTTAATAAAAATCGAGAAGTCGTACAGGTCTCAAAAGCAGGTGGTTTACCAATGGATGCTCTATCTTTGATGGACTGTTGTCATAAAGCATTCGCTATTACCGAAAAAATAACAGACCAAATAGTTGCATTAATAAAAGAAGATACACAAAAAAGAGATATATTTTCAAACATGTTGAGTTCAGAAAATGCTCGTTAAGCTTCAATCTTCAAGTACATTTGATAAATTACATTATAGAAAACGTCAAGTCATATCAATACAATTACATACCTGTAAAACTATTCATTCTATTATACTAGCAAATGGCTACCCTGCAGCAACTGATATGAACTAAAAAATAAGTACATAATTGTTTTTTCATCCATTTATATATATATATATATATATATCTAAATACATATACTTATCTAAGGCATACAATACATTAGAGCTCATTATTGTATCAAATCTCATCGGTTGATTAGATTTTTCATATTGCCCTGTGTTAACTATTGCATCAGATCGAGAAGTGACATTCCCCAAGCTTAAAAAATATTGAAAAATATTTAGATCCATAATAACCTCTAATATATAAAACGCCTTTAAATGTTTCCAAAAAGTTTTCAGGAGAAACTCTTAACTTATATATACATATTTTCTACTTGGAAATACAAATAGTATACATATTTGGACAATTGTTGTTTGGAAGCAGTAACTACTTCATATAATATTTGGTGAATTTAGTTTTATATTGAAGGAATCTGCAACCTGCATACACTACTGATAATATTTGAGTATTACTAAATTTAGAGTTCTCACTATCAATTTAACAAACTAAGAAAAGAAAATGCCTACTATTGATGTTGATTATTGTTTATTTGACTTAGATGGAACTATTGTCAGTACGACAATTGCTGCTGAAAGGACGTGGAGAGTATTCTGTGCAAAACATGGGGTTGACCCTGAAGAACTTTTTAAAGTGTCCCATGGTAGCAGAACCACTGAAATGTTGGCAAGATTTTTTCCAAATGTTGACAATACTGACAATAAAGCTGTTAAACAATTAGAAATTGATCTTGCTACAAATCATTTAGAAACAGTTTCCTTGATTAAAGGGGCAGAAGACCTATTATTGTCATTGGGCAAGGACTCCGAGAATGCTACGCCATTAAAAGATTTGAAGTGGGCTATAATAACTTCTGGCTCTCCATATTTAGCTTTTTCGTGGTTTGATAATATATTAAAGAAAGTTGGTAAGCCAAAAGTGTTTATTACTGCTTTTGATGTTGAAGTTGGTAAACCAGCTCCAGAAGGTTATAACAAAGCAGCTGTAGAATTAAGTGAAATATGGGGTAAGCCTGTGAAGAATTCTAGTGAATTGCAAACAGTGGTTTTTGAAGATGCCCCAGTTGGAATTAAAGCAGGTATTGCAATGGGTGCCAAGACAATCGGAATTACCTCTTCATACGATAAAAAGCTTTTATTTGATGCTGGTGCTGATTACGTTGTATCTGATTTATCTCAAGTTAAGGTCATTAAGAATTCCAATGATGGAAAAATTACCTTGGACATTAGAAATCCTTTGACTAGAGATTGAGACCGTTGTTACTAATTGTAACCTGGCCCTTTTTATAGATGTGATGACAATTCTGATGAAACTATTCTCAGTAGGTAAATTAATTATAAGAATATTATATACATAATTTAAAATATTGTTAAGTACCTTCATGTAATTAAAATAAACTCATATGTTTAAGTTGTATTGTATTTTCAATAATTTAATGCAGAATTAAGAATAGATACTTTATTTAATAAACCTTTTGAAACTTTATAAATGGTTGGTTTTCTTCAATTACCCATTCTTTAGAAGTTGTACACTATCTTATAAGAATCAACTCATTTCTGGGAATATTAATGCATTACGCAAATATATATATACATTAAGTAAGTAAAAAAACAGAATGTTTTTATTTCCATACTTACCAGATATCTTCTTGATATCTACCAGAAGTCTTTAGCATTTTGGTAACTTCAGCAGCCTCATCAACGGTAATGCCCTTATGGTTACTAATAATAGTAATGATGGCGTTATTAACATCTTTAGCCATTCTACCAGCATCACCACAAACATAAATGAAAGCACCTTGATTAATTAATTCAAAAATATCAGCACTTCTTTCAGCAATTTTTTCTTGAACATAAATTTTCTTTTGGTTAGGGATTCTGGAATGACATGTTATCATTTCAAAACTACCATTTAATTTCTTGGAATATTCGGGCCATTCTTCTTGATACAAATAATCATTTTCATCTCTGGAACCATAGAATAACAAGTGCTTACCTAAAGAAACATTTTCTTGCGTTTGGACTAAATGAACACGATCTCTAACAAAACCACGGAATGGGGCAACACCAGTACCTGGACCAACCATAATAACAGGGGTAGCTGGGTTAGTTGGTAATCTAAAAGTGGAACGTCTTACATGAATTGGTAACTTGAAGTTAGAATACAAATTACGTGGACCTTGTAAATCGTAAGAAACAGGTAAAGAGGAGGAAGCAATATCAACTTTATTTTGCATTAATTCAATATTTCTAATCAAGTTAGTTGTGACACCGACAGTGTTACCAATGGCAGCAGATTCATTTGGAGAATTTTCTACAACAGAAGTAATATGAATGGTTTGCTTTTCAGATAGAGAGGATGAAGAAATGGAGTAATAACGAGGTTGTAAGTGAGCAATAGATTCGATTAAAAATTCCCATGGGACAGTTGACCAAACATCTTTACCTTCAGATAAGTACAATAGAGCATCAGCTAAATTGAATTTCTTCGAGGAGATTTCAGAAGCGAATAAATCCTTATCTTTTGATAAAGTAGTCAATTTTTCTTTAATTTCATCATTTGGAGCAAATTCAACTAATTGGGCAAATAATTGTCTAGCAATTGGACCAGTAATTTCTAAGTAAAATCTGACGGCAGAGCCAATGGTAGTTGGGACTGGGAAAGGAACTTTGACAGTAGCATCTTTTGGAGTTAAGTTGAAGATGGTATTAGCATTTAAACCAAAGACAGATAAAAATTGATCAACTTTTTCGTTAGAGTTAGAAGGCCAGATACCTAAATGATCACCAGTAGAATATTTCATGTTAGAACCAGAGATATCAATTTCGGAATGGATACAGTTACGATCGTTAGATTTGAATAATTCGGCAGTTTTAACAAATGGAGCAACAAATGGATTAGAGTTATCAAAGGGACCTAATTGAATACCAGCATCATTATAGGATAATTTATTAGCAGGTAAGTATTGATAAGAAGGTTCACCAAGAGAGACGTTGTCAGAAACAGATTCCAAAACTTCGTATTTGAAAGAAGAATCGAAAGCTTGTTCATGTTCATCCAATTTCAATTTATCTTGTAACAAATCAAAGATTCTTTCTTTCCAAGCCATGTAATCTTCATCAGTAGTACCAGCGGCATCATCACCACAACCCAAATCACCAATTATAGTAGCACCTGCTTCTTTAAGATGTTTTACAGCTTTTTCACCAGCACCATTGAAGAATTCATAAGTAGAATTACCCAAACCAAAAGTAGAGAAACTGACATTATCCAAACCATTGGTATCAGCAGCTTCAGATAAGAAATCTTCAAATTTAACAGCACCATCTGGAAAATCACCTTCACCATAAGTAGAAATAAACAAAGAAATCAAACAATTTGGAGGTACAGAATTCAAAGTGTCAAAATCATAATTTTCAACATCTACACACATAACATTCAATTGATACTTAGCATTCAATTCTTTAGCAAATTTTTTAGCATAATCTTCAGCAGTACCAGTTTGAGAAGCAAATAAAACCAAATAATTCTTATTATTCTGTTTCAAAACAGCTGCAATGTCTCTGTTACCGAATGAATCCGCAGAGATTGAACTATCATCACCACCAAAGATATCAGCAATAATATCCTTGATAGTTTCTCTTTTTCTATATAACAACACACCAACGATTAAAAAACCGAAGACAATAATATCAGTTTGATTCATTATTTCGATGAGCTATGATGTTTTTTTTTTTCAACTTTCTACCATTCATACAAGAAAATAGAAACTTTTCAACAACTTATAGATCTTATAAACATATATATATATATATATATATATATATATATGCCTTCTAATAAACCAAACTACTCTTCAAGATCATTAGCAATGAAAAATGTCAGCATTAACTTTTGCTAATTTTTTTTCCACCATCAACTTTACGAAAATGCACCATCTAATCTCAAGCGTACAAAACTGAAAAAGAACGATATATAGTCGAAGAATATTCATTCACGCCTTGAAAACAAATATAGACATAAAAAAAGCACCAAAAGAAGACGATAGTATATATGGTTGAAACATTCAAGGATTCCTTTCAATAACTGATAGTCTTCTAACCTCTTAGCGACATTAAACTTTAAAGAACTGCCACTTCTTGACGAACAACACACTATTAATCTTGAGAGTTCTTAGACAGTCTACTGACTGATATGATAGTGTATATCATCAAACCATACATACCATACCGTTCTCTCTGGCCTTACATCAATGTATGTTCTTCTTTTGTATCGACAAATAGACACAATTCTTAGAACCCATACTAACATAAAGCTCAAATAAAGCACGAAGGATAAACGAAAACCAATTGACATATAACTTGGAATTGAGTTTTTGTAGGTCTGTTTTAATGAAATTTTGATCGAAATGGTTTTATAAAATTTTTCGGATTTGGTGATGTGATTTAAACGAGACGACAGTGAGTGAAATGAGCGTAGAGAGGTTGATATTTTTTGGGTGATTGCGATGTTTTTCGAAATGTTTATCCACGCTAGTAATTGTTTCTTTTCTTTGCGGGCTTTCGGTGTGACCACTGGAACGATAAAATGATGCAGAGTGTGTAATTTGTACGAGCGGTTGCGCTGGAAGTGTGTTTGAGTGTTCGCTAAACGATACGGGTATAAATATTTTATGTGTTACGTATGCGGTGATATAATGATACAGTGATATATTTATGTGTGTGCGTACAATGTGGGCTATATGTACGGAAGAAGGAGGGCTCAATGGTGATATGCGGGTAAATGTGAATGAATTTTAGATGTCTTCTTATGTATATGAATCACCGATGTTCTTTATTATATCATCTTTAAGTGATTTTAATTGATCATTGGGAATGTTGAGAACGGTATGTACCAAGGAAACTAATGAATCTATTGGGAATTCTACTTTTGTTCTTCTTCCCAGTCGGTAGGTGATTACTTCGCCTTCGATGCTTGATTTTTCTTCATATTTGGACAAATACTCTTTCTTTTCTAATCTCTTGATTAGTTCAGAGAATTTAAGATCTAGGATCGGGATGTTGGTTGTATCGTCAGTTGGGATGCCGAACTTGTTGAGGTACTCGATTAGTTCATTGTACAGAATGTTATTTTTAGAGAAGACAATGATGCTGATGATGATTGTGAGAATACCTTTGGTAACTAGTGATTTATCATCATTGAGCGAGTTGTTTAAGGTGTTTGTGATGCTGTGGTCGTTGTCATTGCCGATGTAATCTCCGTTAATAATGGTTTTGCCAAATTGTAAACTTTTTTGTGATATGATGAATTCTTCAAAATTTTCAATATACTTCATGTTATTGATTAAGATGAAATTATTAGATCTGTGTGTCAATCTGTCCGGTGCCACCACGTTGGAATCGATGCTTCTGTCAACGTTCTCATCTTCATTGGTTTCTTTATTAGTATTTGCATTCAGGTTATTGCTATTCGTTTTGTATCCCAGCAGTTTATAACCATATATATCCATCAGAATTTTATTGATCTGTTCAAACACAGTCTCGAATTTAATGTTGGATGCATTCTCTTTCACCCTCAACTCACGGATCTTATCTTGTAACCTGGATTTCGTTATAATTGTATTCGTATTTTGGGCAATGGAAAGTATATACCTGACCATATTCCTAGCAATGTTCATTATTTTAACATCGTTTACAATGGTACCACCAGCCTGGGTATTCTCGATGTATTCATTCTCGGAGTCAGACATCTTTCTTATACCTAGTTCAATGACACTCTGGATGCTTATATCTACCTTTGGCACTATGTTAATTGACCAAGAAATACTATCAATGAGTTGTATCTGAATTCCACTTCAAAACTTTACTTTAATTTTCCTTCTTGCATACATTTTCAATGCCGGTTTTTGGTTAATCTTCTGATTGGATCACGTGATCGGCTCTTGGATATTCAAGATATTACAAGTTGATTAATATCTTCAAGATGCCTAAATGTATCTCCATATATCAAGACGTAACTCGGTGTATTCAATTAATGTCCTGGTAGTAAATTCCATACTCTCTCGTATTGAAGTCATTTCATTACAAGATATACAACCATTGTATCACTCACTAGCAACTTGAGAACTGAGTTACTACCCGCACCATTGTCATAACTCACTATTGTGTGTTTTGGTAGCGACGTGCGGGGAATTTTTCTAAAATTCCCCGAAGGTAGCACAAGAATACTAAGGTACTGAACCAGATATATAAAGAAAGAAGAATGGCATAAAATATGTAATTTAGATTATTAGATTTCTATTAGAAAGTCAAAAGACAATAATAAGTATATTACTAAATTTAATAGTTAGAAATTCACTGCTCTTTTTATTCAAAAAATATAAAATAATAATATAAAACAAGAACAGATCATGACCAAGGAAAAGATTCCAGTATGGTTAGATTGTGATCCTGGTCATGATGATGCTATCGCCATTCTACTAAGTTGTTTCCATCCTGCATTTGAGTTGCTGGGAATAAGTGCATGTTACGGAAATGCATCTCCTAATATGACTTTCAATAATGCACGTTCATTATTGAGTGCCATAGGAAAAGCTAAAGAAATTCCAGTCTATAATGGAGCCCAAAAACCTTGGATTAGATCTCCTATTTATGCTCCAGACATTCATGGTGAAACTGGGTTGGATGGAACCGACTTATTGCCTATACCTGTTGGAGAAATTATAAGTGATTCTTATCTTGATGCTGTGGAAGATGTAATTTTAAAAAGCAACGGGAGGTTATCATTCATATCTACGGGTTCTCTAACCTCAATAGCTACAATACTAAAAGAAAAACCTTATTTGAAGGAAAAACTTAAATATATTGCAATAATGGGAGGTGGTTTGAAAGCTGGAAACATAAATGATAATAAATCTGCTGAATTCAATATATGGGTAGATCCGGATGCGGCAAATTTCTTATTTACTGACGACATAATAAAAGATAGATGTATTTTGACACCATTAGACTTGACACATAAAGCTATTGCTACACAAGAAGTGATGGAAAATATTCTGGGGACATCAGGATCCAAATTAAGGACTTTATTCTATGAATTATTTTTATTTTTTGGCAAAAGTTACAAGAATGCCCAGGGATTTGAAACTGGGCCTCCAATTCATGATCCATTGGCTTTAATTCCTTTATTGGTATTATACGATTGGGAATTAGAAATGACTATACAATATACTTATTTAAGACTCGATTTAGAAGTTGTAGTAGATGGGACAAGCCCAGATTTAGGGAAATTGCTTGTAAAAAAGGAATATTCAAATTCTGCATCGGAAGGAACTATAGTCGGTGTTGATTTGAACTATAAATACTTTTGGCAACAAGTCTACTTGGCAATAGCTGAAGCAGAAAAATTATCAACCATAGAAGTGATTGTAAAAGATATTTCTCAAACAGAATTGATCATAGAAGAACAAAATAATAATGATATTATTTAAGGTTTAAAAGTTGAATCTGGTTATTCAAAATTTGTGTTTTGATACGATCAATTTTTTTAATTGTATGTATTACATGATATTTAGATAAATAATATAATTATAATGAGCGTAATGTTAATATAAACAAACTATCTACATTTCCTTAAATTTTCTAACCGATAAAATCAAATTGGCAGGTGAGAGCGGTCCACTAGGAGTCATTTTTTGGACATAATCCTTTGGTAACTCCCATTCGAAGGTACGTAACATTTCTGCCAAGGTGATTAAAAGTTCTTGTTGAGCAAGTTTTTCACCTAAGCAGGCTCTTTTACCTCCATGGAATGAAGGCAGTCTGCAGTCATTCTTGGCATGCTTCCAATTCGTTTTAATTTCATCAATAGTCTTTCCCCATCTCATTGGATCAAAGTCTTCACATGTCGGTCCCCAAGTTTTTACATCATGAGTAGTACCAAAATTATGATATCCAACATAAGTATTTTTAGGGATGATAATATTTGGTCCAAGTTGACATGTCTTTGTTGTACATCTGTTAATAATTATACTTAATGGTGGAAAAATTCTTAAAGTTTCATAAATAAAAGCATTTAATAATGGTAAATTGGAAAGCTCTTGCAGAGTCGAAACCTGTAAAACCTCAGCTCTTAATTTATTTTGCCAAGTATCACAATATTTACCTAAATTGTAAAGTAATGACGTTAGAGCAACTTGTGGATTTTCATGGCCAGCAATAAGAAGAATAGTAATATTGTCAGCTAACTGTTGAAAATTTATAATATCGTTATTGTGTGCCCTAATTAACTCGCTTGCTGCAAATGTTGTTTGTTCAAATTTATATGTTTTAATCAATTCATTTTTGGTTTTTGTCACTAACTCATTTCTAAACTCTTTTACTTCTTTAAATCCACGTTGGCGATTAGGTAGATGCAACAAGTCAAGAAATGGGAAAGTCAAAAATAATGGATGGAATATTTTTTTTTTGATTTTATTCAAATTTTCATGTAGAACCGACTTCTCACTTGTTAAAGTTCCAAAATCAAATCCCAAGATAACTTGTGCAATATTTGCTAGAGTTAGCCTTTGAATCAAAGGTCCCATATGAATTTCTTTACCAGACATCTCGGTATATTTCTTTAAAATTTGACAAAATTTTATTGCATTATTGAACATTGGGGTTTCATCGAAATGTTGCAAGCCATTGGAAACAAGTGATCTATATAGTTTCCATGTTTCACCGTGTGAGCTAATTACATTGTCACCAGTATAAGCTGCAATCAAACTGTAGGGAATTTTTTTCTGGTTACCACTCTTTGCAAAAACATTTTCATTTTTGAACATTTGTTTCAAAAACTCCGGTTTTGACACTAAGATATTCCATTTTGAACCAAAAAATATCTTGACAGCCCCATACTTTTCCATGGATTCTTTTATGTACAAATTATATACATCAACTTGATCCATTGAAAAAAAAATTGGCAAAAAATGAACATAAAAGGGAATTGTTGGAATATTCCTTGGAAAATCCAATGGAGGCAAAACAACTTTAAAAATGAATAGAAACACTAAGGCTCCTAAAAAAAACACTAATGTGTTAAAAATTGAAATAAGTATCATTCTTTACTCTAAATGTATTGATTGGTGACTCCTTCAAGATTTTGTTTCAAATAATTATCTGTGAGCGATGGTGAAGTTTTCTGGATTGAATTGAAAAATTAAACACTTTGGTAATTAAAAAAAAAACTAGACTCAAGCCACATTTATATAAAGAATTTATATTTGTGCATAATCAGTGTATAGGTTCCAGAATTTTATTCAACTATCCATCAATTTTCAATTTTAATCTAAATATAGTATATTCAACTCCTTAACAATTTGACATTGAATATTAGATTTAATGCATTCATGCAGAAAAAGTAAATTAGTATGTTATTACATTTCAAGGTCTTTACTCCTTATTTGCTCCTTTGACTTAATTTACTATACCTTAAATTGAATACTCAATTGATAAGTTTTAATCAAAGGAGCCGCCCACCTTTTTTTTTTTCAACTTTTTCTCGAGACATCGCAAATTGAGGAATGTGAAAAAGTTTCAATTTTCTCCTGAAAACAGGAACGGAATAATTACGTCAACGACCAACATGGAATTGATTTAAATTGAAGTTTCAATTATCAATGTGTATGTTAACTCACAAAAAATATTTAGATGGTGCATAGAACTAAACTAGATGTATAAGTATATTAGTGAACTTTTTTTTAATTATGGATATGTGCAGAAGTTTGTAAAGGTAATATTGCGAAAAAGCCTTATGGTAAGGATTTAGATTGAAAACAAAAAATTTTCAATTCTGTTAAGGTTACTACCATCAAAATAGACTAACCTATGAAGTTTTTTGATATTTTAACCTCAAAGTTCATTTTCTCCTTGATCTGACAACTATTATCTTACAGATGGACTTTTAAGACGGTGTGCATGGTTAAATATCTAGTATCTAAGTAATCATTTAATCTGATTAAGTGTTCTTGTGGTATATAAATGGAACCATTTTGAAACTATCTTAGATTAATATCTTACTCTTAGGTTGATAATTCATTTTTTTTTTTCGTTTTTTTTTGTAGTAGCATATTTTAAGAACAACTAAGACAAAACGTAAAACACATCAATTAAGAAAAAAAATGTCAAATATAAAAAAAAAATGTGTCACTGACACTCCCGACAACTCCATTCCTCATAAAAACGGAGATCTATCAACATTCAGTAAATTTCTGGCTATTTTCACTATGAAGCCAGAAACCTACAGTATCATTACTTTTACTGAGAAACAAGAATGTGACTTCATCTCCAATTGGGACGAAATGACCAAGTATTTGGTTGAAGAAAATTCTAGACCTAACTCAATTTCCAATAAAGTCCTTGAATACACAATTGATTCTACTGTTGGGGATAAATTTACTAAAAGTTTAGGTTTAGATATTAAAGTATCTTTATTTAAAAAATCTGAAGAAGATCAGATCAGAGGCTGTATTACTTCCATTGAGAATGAAAATGAATTCAATGACTGGTTTGTTTATCATATTTTGAGTAATACAAATGTTGAAAAAGATAATATCAAAAAATTTGGACAAGATGATGAGAAATATCACGAAGTTTTCACAGAATACTTTGTCGACAATATTAAGAACTCAGTCTCAGATGAAAAATGGGACTGTGGTGGTAAAGAATATTTCATGGAAAGGGCCAGATACTATACTGATAGAAGAATTCCAATTGAAGCGGTATTACCAGCATTCCCATGCAAATCTTCAAATTTTGACAAAGTCAATGGAGTTGAACCAGACAAAGGTGAAGAATTGGCCTTGAGAAGAATCATTAAATTTGTCGAAGACGTAAAAGAAATATACCCACCTGGTATGAAAGTATGGATAATCAGTGATGGCCATGTCTTTTCAGACTGTATTGGAGTAGATGATGCAGTTGTTGATAATTATACTGATAAATTACACGAACTCTATCAAACAATTACAGGCGGTAAAGATGACTATATTCAGTTTCATGGTTTAAATGAAATATTTTTTGGTGATTCAAATACAATAAATCTGTTTGATAAGAGTTGGACAAGTGATGTTACTATTGAACATCTTACAGGTAGTAAGATTAATGAAAAAGCTGATTTATCAAGAGAAGTATTAATGAAGGGTTGTGACACCGACGATGGCAGGTTAAGGGAACATATCAATACCGATGGCCATCCAAGATTATACTTATACAGAGGCTTTTCTAAATTCATGAGTGAAGACTTACAATTATTACCTGAATTCAAACAAATGTCAAAAAAGAAATTCAAGAAAACAATTTCGAAAATTGCTTTTAATATGATTAGAAGAAATGATGCTTATTCAAACTTGGTTGAGCTTATGTTTCCACATCACCTGAGGTTTTCAATTCATGCCCATAATAACTTGGGTCCAAAATATGGTATTAAAGTAATTGCTAGTGACGAATGTGCTGTGATTAAGAACCTCCAAGACCAAGCAGAACCTATATTTGAAGACTTATTACATATTCCAACACCATGGCATAATTGTGTAGTAACATTTGATGATAGTTGGAACGTAATAAATGAGTCTGAATTTGATGCTAAATTAAATTTATTCGATAACTATACCGAAATTAATAAGGTATCATCGTCGAGTAATGGTAGTGTTGACTGTAATGATGAATCAACTACTGAAAGCACATCTGCTCCATCAATATACTCTGATAGTTCTGATAGCAAATCATCTATCTCAATAGATACTCCACTTTCAACAACCAGCTCGCTCCAAACCAATAAAAAGAAACCACTATTTTATTTGACACGTTCGAGAGAGGTCAAAGAAGCCATCGATAAAGGCTTGTACAATGGGGAATGGAGGGATACATCGATCGAAGATGGAATTGGAGGTTATTACATATTATCCAAACGATATTAAAGCCAAATCTTCTTTCAATGAACTGAATGTTCGTCTTAATTACTGTTCACGTTTTTTTGTTTTATTTTCAATTTAAAAAAGGTTTTATTTTACCGAAAAACTATATTTAAATTATAAAAAAATTAATAATGTAAAAAATTGATGTTTCTAGTTTTATTTGTTTATTATTGGACATACTTGAACCTCTTTATATATGGTTTAGCTTTTATATCGAAACTAATTAATTACTGACACATTTTTTCTTGTAATGTCACAAATTTTTTCATCTATTACTGACGCTTCATGAAATTAAAGACAAAGTGCAAATGTTAAAAATGAAAAAAACATAAAATAGCGAAATTGAACTAATGAAAACTTGAGAAATTGATTTTTAGATTAATATAAAATAAGTTGGACGATTACTATTAAATAGTTTAGAGTCTGTTACACAATACATAATAGACCACATCAATTTGTGATATAAAAGGAAGTATAAATGTCTCAAAAAATAGGTCATTCAGCTCTAGCGTTTGGTAGGTTATGGCATCATGTAAATGTTGCCGGTGAAGAGAGAACATTGGGTAGGCTAGCTTCTTCTATCGCTATAGCCCTAATGGGTAAACACAAACCGATATACCATCCTTCTGATGATTGTGGTGATTATGTTGTTGTTACCAATTGTCAATTACTTAAAGTTACAGGAAAAAAGCTAACGGAGAAACATTATTGGTCCCATAGTGGTAAGCCAGGTCATCTAAAGTTAACCCCAATGGAGAAATTGATTGCAGATAAAGGTCACGGCGAGGTGTTAAGAAAGGCTGTAAGTGGGATGCTACCAAAAAACAGGTTACGTAAAGTAAGATTAGAAAGATTGAAGATATTTGATGGTAGTGAGCATCCATATAAGAGCAATATCTCGGCTTATGCATACGAGCAACCTACAATACAATCTTCAATCAAAATCAAGAATGAAATAGAAAAGAAATGATACAATGTTCAATAATAACTCACAACTCTTAGAATATTGAGCTAATATCTATTGATATAGAATAATATACTTTGGAATTTGGACATTTTTTATTGTAAATACAAATAATCAACTATTCCTTTATAATTTTAATGAATACTGTAAATAAGTTTAATATCATTAAGAGTTATTTAACTTAAATAATATAACTAATTAACCGCATTACCTGAAACAATTATCATATCGTGTAACAAAACATTATGAACCTTTTAAATATTTCCTGTGATGACTTCAAATATCAAACGATAGAATTGTTTTCTTCATATGTGTGAATTTCAAAACTATACTATTTTGAAAGAATGGTAATGTTAATTATCTATTTATTTATTCATATCTTGGATCAATATTTTTCCTCAAATACCAATTAATGAAGGTTTGAATGCCCTCTCTTGTTCGTCTATAATCTCTTTTCCTTAATCCGATAACTATAGACTCCAATAAGTTTCCTCTCTCCTTATTAGAAATATTCTTTAACTGCATCAATGCCTGTGATACCCACTCTACACATACTGTAGGATCTTCATTATTTGTTTCTGTTGCAATTCTAAAAAGCTTTACAAGGCAACTTATTGCGTCGCTTTGAGCATTGACGTTAAAGTTAGTAACTAGACCAACAAATATCGCTATCGTAATATGGGAACCTCTCTTAATCACTATTTCATTTATAATTTGTCTTCTCCATTCATCAGGTACATATTCTATGCTAACAGTAGAAATTGGAGGAGTCTTAAAACCCCATGATATAATATCATCTAGATATCTTAAGATGAATGTATAAGCATCGTAGTTCCCTAATTTAACCACACTTTCCAATGAAACATCAGTAACATTACCCAAATGTTCACCAGACATTATAAATTGCTCTGGATAAAACATGATTAGATCTGAAATCATTGTAAAATAGTCCATAAGTAATTCAAAGAAATTGTCTAAGGTTAAACCATCAATCATCTTGAAATTATTAATAAATGTATTGCTTTGAGAAATGGCAAATTGCCATACTGCTCCTTTAATCTCTGGGCTTATTGGCAATGATTCATCATCCCCAAATACCACAACAACTGCGCCTGTACACCATAGATAAGAACCCAGACCAGTTGATGCATAACCTGTGACTAAAAATTCGACAACTGAACTTAAAAAGGGTTCGCAAAATACATGAAAATTTTCAAATAATTTACGTAAATACTTGGTTGTTCTTTCAACAATTGAATGATCATCCATTGCACCTAAATCAACTAATAAGTGACGTAAGGAATTCCAAATATATTCCAATTGAGGTACTAATGGTTCCTGGCCCTGTTGTGGATAGTCATATCTTGGCTTTAACTCTTCAAATAATGCATACAATAAATCAATTTGATCAGCAACCAAATTACTATATTTTGCCCTGTCTGTTTGCCAACCTACTACCAACTCATTCATCTTTACTAAGTTATTCTCAATCAGTTTTTGGAACAAACCAGATATAGTATTATTGGACTGCTTATTTAATACAGCACTCAAACCTTGGCATAATTCGAATCGAGATTCAATATCAATTGACTCTTGAACTTTGAAATAAAAATCGAATAATTGGTCAATATATGAACTCAAAAGATCAGAACAATCACTGCAAAAATACATCAACGAATGAGAAGAGGCTGTGAGAATTTCCGAGTTACCATCTGCAATTTCAAAACCCTTAAAAATATACTGAACTTGAATTTCTAGATATTCTGGGTGTTTGGCAGTCCACTCGGTATATCTACCCAAAACCAAAGTAGCTGCATATCTTATTTGAGTTTGTTCTGGCAAGTTAACCAAAATTCCAAATATTTCAGGTAAAATTGTTTTTTCTGAAAGTGATACTTCACTAGCCATTGTTCTTAGCGAAAATAAAGGTGCTTCAATATGCTGCCAGTCTTTCTGTGTAGCTATAGCATCTTTTATTTTATTAAGAGGTTGAGTCAAAGCACTTGTTGTGCCTACAACCGCAGTACAATCCTTTAATACATCACCCATATGATATCTGAAGTCTTTGAATTTATCTTCCGATTCTTTTGAAGAAAACTTTTCCAAAGGATATTGTAAATGTGTAATAATGCAATTTATCAATTCAATAAATATAGGAGAATATTGGAGTTTAGAATCTTGATACCTTGGTAAAACCAAATTCTGTTTTAAGTTAAACCAAAATGGAAATGTATATGCTGCAACGTCTAAATCTGTATTCTTTGAGGTTAGCATCAATAGTACTACAACTAATTGTCTATATGTTTCAGGAGATTTAGATATGAAGATAACCCAAGCTTCACCAGCTTCTACAAATAAACGAGTTATGCATTCCATCAAGTTTTCATCCAATTCTTCAACTGTAGTGTTATTCATCAAAGTGGGTAGTAATTTCATCTGTAAACTAATCAGTTGTTCATATAATGATAAGATTATTTGTTCATTTGGGGCATCCCTACTTTCTTTAATAATAACAGATAAGCAATCTGTTGCTGCTTCGAAAGTGTCCGATTCATCTTCTTGCCAATTATGTAATGTTTCAAAGACTAATGAAATCAATGGTTGAACACTTAATAGTTCATCAATTGAAAACTCAAAAGACCAAGAACTTAAACAACGTAAAATTTGCTCCAGAGAAACAGCTGCTGCATCCTTGGAAGAAGATTTTAGCAGTTCAACACAACTAATTAAAAATTTTAAAACATCTCCACCAATACTGGTTACTAATTCATGTGTTCTGGAATTGAATTCATCTTCAGATAGTGGGGTAGATCCAACATCTAAAGTTTCTTCAGGTAAAATTTTCAAAAAACCCAATAGCTTACTAGGATACGGATTCAAATGAGTAATGATTTCAGAGATTGGGTTAATCCACTCCAAGTATTGAATAGCTAGACGGGCCATTGTTACATTTAACTGTGTAACGATTAATTTTTGTGAATGGAGGATCAATAATTGCATTAACGAATCTTTAAATTGAGAAAGATTACCTTCTAATTGAGATAAATCGTATGTGACTTTATTTCTAAGTGTTTGTGATGCAAACATACCCAGATCAAGTGCATTACTATCATTGACTGAAAGAATATCATGACATATGTTCCAAGCATCTAATGACTTCTGAAACTGTTCCAAATAACCTAAAGCCAAAGTTTTCTGATCCTGTGTTACATTTGAAGAGATGCATTTTAAGGCTTCTTGGATATTTTCAACAGAATATGGTTTTGACATTGCAAAACAAAATTACTGGGATGCTAAATTAACTATTATAATACAAGTAACTGGCTAAAAAGTAGAGTTGAAAATGCTTTCCAATTTAGTAATTCGATATTTATTGTTGATATTTTATAGCATTGATTATTTTTTGAAGTATTTTTTTTCAATATCATTTTATTTTCATCAATAATAATGCGATGATATTAAAAGTTAAAAACGACAATACTTTATATAGTCAGTAATCGAGTTTAAATATTCATTGTTCGTTCAACCTTGTAATCATACATATCACACTTAAACTGAGTATTATAAAAAGGTGTTAAGATGTTTCATAAATCAAAAGCTGTTGTACCCCCTATCAATAGTGTCTTTAACTTTCTACAACAACAAACATTAGTAACATTTTGGCTATATGACCAAGTTGGGTTTAGAATTAGAGGTAAAGTTGCTGGGTTTGATGAATTTATGAATGTGGTTATAGATGATGCTATTGAAATACCAGTAAATACTGAATCTGGGGAAGAAGTGGTTAAAGAGGGAAAAAAATTAGGCAGGATATTGTTAAAGGGTGACAATATAACATTAATAACGACAGTTGATAATAATTAACACAGAAATAATTGTATATGTATTCTAAACTTTTCTAAATTTTAGTAGTTATTATTAAATTGTATATAGTTTTTATATTAATTTTATTGCATCATGGATATTTTTGAGTGTCACCATATATAGTAATTCTCACGATTGTTTAACTAACATCTACTTGGATTGATTGCGAGGCAATCGAATTTGCAGTATTTGCGACGTTTGTTGAAAATAAACTAATCTCTATTGTATATTTACCATTTTCGATTGGAATAAATTGAAGGTTTGTTTTATGTGAATCTTTAACATGTAAAGTTGATGAAGGATTACCATTACACAACATTCTATTACTCGACAATGGAATTTGGTTTCCCGTAATTGAATCATAAACTACATGAGTGATGCGTACAGGTTCCTGCTGCGTGGATTTATTAATTCTAGTACATCTTATATCAACATTGATAACAACTGGTACACCAGAAGGAACCACTGCATTTCCTTCAGACTCTGTGGTTAAATTAATGGAATAGTCAGAAGAGCCCTTGTAAACTAGTTTCAAAAATTTGTCACTAATCTTCTCAATGTAAGGTCTGAAATATACTTCACCAAAATATGACCCATTTTTTAATTTCCACTTACACTGCAAGTTCTCTAAAATATACTCTCGAGTCCAAAATTTATCTCTCATAATTATTGTTTCTTGTGTAGTTAAGCTGCTTTGAATAAATTGTCGCCCTTTAAAAACTTTAGGTATTGGACAAGAAGAAAATGGTTTCTCTTTTATTTCGATTTTTTTCATAGGAATTATAACTCTTGAAGTATGCCCAGATTCAATAACATGAGCAGCACTTGCAAATGACTGAAACTTGAAATCTAACTCGCAGGCATCAATCCAAGAGTTTCGCATATCAAGTAACAACAGTAAGTAGTCTTTTATTTTTGATGACTTATCATGTCTCAACTCTTGATTGACATAGTTGATCCATTCAACATCACTATCATCATCTGAGAGATGTTCATCCAATTGAATCATATCAATGTTAGATATTTCGATTGATTTTCGAATAGATAATTGATATGGTATTGTCATTTTTTTAATATAAACACAAGTTCTATCCAAGGAGAACATACCATATTCAATATCTATTTCAAAACTATTAAATTCTGGTGGTTCTAATCCAGATCTAAGTTCAAAAACAATTTCTGCTTTTTCATTGGTACCCATTTTCTTTGGGCATGAAATTATTCTAATTACATCGTTCTTTAGCCATTCTAAACTAGTTTCATAATCAAATAATTCATCTCTCCTCATAGTTTTCCAATAATTATTTTTTATTTTAGAATCAACATTAGTGCGATAAGAAATTGAAATGTAATCAATGGGGGATTGTAAAGACCTATTTCCTATACCTAAAGAAAAAGTTTCCGATGAACCTTCCAATATCATCCATTGATTATTGATCATCTTAGAAGTCTTATTAATTTCCAGCTCAGGCAATTCAGGTAAAATCTGTAATTCAAATTCAGTTCTACGCCCTCTCATAAAATCATCGTTATCATTCAATGGTTTTAAGTCCGCTTGAATAATATAAAATTCTTGAAGTTCCATCTCGTATATAGATAGTAACAACGATTTAAATGTTAAATTCCCAGAAAGTGTAGGCTTGATAAACACAAGAGGTATGTTAATCTCAGCAAAAGATTCAGGTGGAACAATAAATGGATTATTTCCATTGACTGAAGAAGTATTTAATTGAATAAATTCCTTATTTGAATCCAAAAGTTCAAAATTAGTTACACATATTTCAAACTTGAATGGATTTTGAAGTTTTACTGATAATAATCCTCTACATCCAACTTGTACTATCTTGCGTTGAACATGTTTGAATTCCGAGGTAGAAGTTACATTAGATAAAGCTCTAGATTTTTTGAATGGATTGAATACTTTTTCACTATTATTGGGATCAGTAAGAGATAGTTCCGACAATTTTTCAGCGGTTTCATCTGAATTTCCGTCAACTATTCTTTGCTCTACACTTATAGTATTATTATCAATTATTTGAAGCTCTACATCTCTTAAAATAAAATTGTCCCAATATTTCTTAATGTATCCCTTTGTTATTAATGGCTGGATGTAAGTTGTCAAATGAATCTTCTGTTCATTTTGGGTCATTAAATGGGAATATTTTTCAAATAATAGCAGGGAAAACTCGGCAATACATTCTAAATCCTTTACTCTATCAGCTACTTTTAGCAATAATATTAATGCTTTTTTCTGGAAGGTTACCCATGGAACTCTTGAAACACCCTGCTGTGTGTTTTTAGGGTTACTATTTGAAATGCCATATAAATCAATCATTTTCTTTAATAATGAATGATAATCCGATTGCCATTTAATTTCTTTAGATGTTGCAACTAAAGTAACTAATAAAAGTCTCAGAACAAATGATTTTTTTTTAATGAACCCCAACGAGTCATATATTTCAGCTAATGTAAAATAGATATCCCTCTGAGAGTATATATCCATGTCTTTAAGCTGCAATTCAAATATTTTGGAAATAAACCAATAGATTTCTGCATTTTTGAATACTTTTCCATCAGTTATTTTATGAGATGTTGTTATCTTAGAAAAGTTGTAATCAATTATAATTTTCATACAGAATTTTGATATTTCTTCGTCTTCCTTGCATGCAATCATGAATGTTGTTGTTTTTAATAATAATTCACAATATACATTTTGTGGAGCATACTCACTGTTATGAGTAAGGGACATATCGTAATAGTACAATGCTTTATCTGATATTGACTTTATTAAATATGGCAAATTAATATCAGAAATGGAAACATCCATAGGCGGTAATGTGGAAGAGATCGAATTTCTTGGAGATAATATCGTGGTTTGACTAACATTACTATTTCTAGCATTGAGTGTTTGAGGATCTCCGGATGATTCAATCTTTTCTATCATACAAAGCTCACCAATTATTGATGGAATTTGAAAGGATACATTCAAATATTTTAGTAACAAGAAACAGATTGAAATACCATCCAATGCAGAACCCAACCAAAGATAATCACGAACAACATGAAGTAAAATAATTGCTTCAGAAAAGCTGTTAAGTGCATCTGAATAACGTCCTGATAGTAATTGGAAATTTCCTAATATTTTTAGTTGTCTTCCGTGAGATCGTTGTTGGGCTTTATTATCTGAAGTTGTCAATGATCTTGCTAATTGAAGAGATGCAGATCTTTTAATGTTACTAGTCATTTCAAAAGTGGACTTTCGCTTTGAATGGGTATGCGAATTAGATGCCTGTGAAGACTTTGAGGATGATGCACTCATTGAAGTTGAAGATAACGTGGTTTTTAGTACAGTACTACCACCAATAGCACCTGGAGACCGCAGAGTAACGTGTTTATATGATGAATAGTAATGATCTAATGAACTTAAAAAATTTCTTGAAATATCACATATGATAGTTTGCAACGTATTTTCATTTTCGTTTCGACTTGACAAGTTACATGCGAACACACTTAAACCCAATTCTTCTTCGGAAGGATCATATTTTCCCAAATCATCTTTCAATAATTCAGCTTTTCTTTCTGTATAAATCAAATTATGTGATATAATTGCTGGATACAATTCCTTCAATTTCTTTAAGCTATCAATCGGGTTACTGTTATCATTTACTAAACCAATAACAATAAAAATTTTCCTAAATGGTTCAAAATCATACAAAAACAAATCTGTTTCATTTGTAAAGGTAGTTGTTCTAAAATTCAAAAATATTCTACCTTGAGGGAATCCCTGCGGTGTGAACAATAAACTTTCAATTGGTGAAATATCTAATAATCGTAGCTCATTATAGCTTTTCAATATATCAATTGCTGTTTTAAAATCTTTTCTATCCCAGTTGCCAATCGGAACTACTAACACATGAACTTTTGCAGGATCAACAAAACCTGAGTAAGTGCCAAAATTAATCATTAATTCTTAACCTTAGATTCTAAAGAAGCAACTATAGATAATTGCTAAAATAGTTTGACTTTTATTTAAATTTTATGGCAATAGTACTTATTTGCTCAGTTCGTTTGATTTCAATCGTAGTTGTAATTTAATAAAATAAACAAGAAGTAGATATCTCATTAGATCATTTTAGAGATATATCCACATTGAATCATCAAATTGGTTGAAGTTCAAACTTTAAACATAAATCCTATTATTAAGAAAGGCAGGCGAAATTCTTGAATTTTTCCCGGGTAAAATGTTTAACTGAGTGTAATGTCAAGCATCTTATAGTATTGATTAAAAATAAAAAGAACCTTCAATAAAAATCGAACCCATTATTCAGTATCATTAACATACCATTTGAACTGCTCCAATGACTTTATGATAAAAAGATACCATTGTTTCACAATTGGATAAGAACCATTCCAAAACTAACAATTTCAGCCCTAAATCTCAACTGGAGTTCCATTATAAATATCTCCAGAACTTATTTTGCCTTTATTTTAAGACCATGACCATCGATTTCAATACTTTTAGGAATAATTAGTATCATAGTTTTTTTTTATATTTGTCTTCCTTTTATACCTTTTTCCTCCAACTTCTAAAAGAACTTCGGCGGCTGTTTCTGTTCGTGACTAATGATAATATATATTTTTTAATGTGAAAGATCCTTTCTTAAAGCGAAATATATGGAAATTCAAAAATGAAAATGTTAACTATGTAAAGATTACAGAATAAAGTGTTTTGCCACCCTTTGAGTATATAAAGAAGGTCTTGTTTGAAGGTTGTATATATTGTTTGTTAGATCGATAGTTATTGTATAAGCATCCGATACTGTTATTAGGCTGTGATTATTGTTAGTTAAGTGTTTGATAAGGAATATACTAGTTGGGAAGTGTTATTTTGCATTATAAGAATCATCAATTATTTTATCAATTTTGATACTAGAACTATAAAGCTATAATTGATTACCTTTAGTACACACACACATATATATATACATTGAACCCATAATTTTAAGTTGAACTATTGTTACATATGAGTGGTCTGTCATTTGAGAATTATCAAAGAAATAATTTCTTGGCTTCGAAGTCTTCTGGTCAACCGCAGGCTACATCTACTGGTACTACTATTGTAGGTGTAAAATTTAATGGTGGTGTTGTTATTGCAGCAGATACTAGATCTACACAAGGACCAATTGTTGCAGATAAGAATTGTGCCAAATTACATCGTATTGCTCCACGTATATGGTGTGCTGGTGCTGGTACTGCTGCGGATACTGAAGCCGTTACACAATTGATTGGTTCAAATATTGAACTGCATTCTTTATATACTGATAGAGCTCCTCGTGTAGTCTCTGCTTTACAGATGTTGAAACAGCATTTGTTCAAATATCAAGGTCATGTTGGAGCTTACTTAATTGTTGCTGGTGTTGATCCTACTGGAGCTCATTTATTTTCTATCCATGCTCATGGTTCTACAGATGTAGGTTACTATCATACTCTTGGGTCTGGTTCCTTAGCTGCAATGGCTGTATTGGAATCTCAATGGAAACAAGATTTAAATAAAGAAGAAGCTATCAAATTAGCATCTGATGCAATTCAAGCTGGTATTTGGAACGATTTAGGTTCTGGTTCCAATGTCGATGTATGTGTAATGGAAGTTGGTAAAGATGCAGAATACTTGAGAAATTATATAACACCAAATGTAAGAGAACCAAAACAAAAGAGTTACAAGTTTGCAAGAGGTACTACCGCCGTGCTAAAAGAATCAATTACAAGTGTCTGTGATATCGATGAAGAAATTGTTGACGTTTCTGCTTAGAATAAAATAATTCAAACAAAGTAAATGAAAAATCATAAGATAAATGAAATCAATCACATATTTTCAAAAATTTGGTAAATATTCAATTTTCCAAGGAAATTCAAATTAAATAAAGAAATCTTCACATTTAAGAAAACAATCATAATTAGATATGTATTTTAAACTATCATAATATAAACTATATGTCTTGAACTTCATTGTTACAGAGGTTAACGATTTCAACTCTTTGTAACAACATAGCTCTTTTCTACCATAAATGATACTTACTATCTTTTATGCGCGTTAAGTGAAATTAAGTGATAATAAATTCAATATAAAATGCAATATTTGAAAGTAAAATGCTGATCAGATCAACTCTTGATCTATTTAACCAACGGTATTATTAAAGCTGTAGTGTATCAAATAAATCGATATTATATTTTGGATATTACCTGATTGATCTTTGGCATCCTTTCCATATTGAGAAGCATTACATACAGTTTAATTGTTTGGTTGTGTATCAACTCTTGGCAGCCACTTTTCATATAAATCATTTAACTATTCACATTATTCTTAAAATTAGCCACAATGAGTACTGGTGGTGGTGGTTTACAAGGTGAGATTAATCAAGTTATAGATTTACTCGATGGTTTAAAGGTTAACGAATTGAAGTTTGTATGCAAAACAATCAAGCTACCTGTGACTGGACGTAAGTTAATTCTTCAAGACAGAATTAAAGCTTTTCTCAAAAATTCATTAGCTATTGGCCATATCGATCCTTGGAGACCAAAAACAATTAGAGAAATTATAAACCTTGCTCAGGAAGACGATTCAGAATTACCAGATTATGAGGTACTATGGACGGCTTATAAAACAGGAAAAAGGAATGACCATACAAATGCCCAACCTAATCCTAGAGTACAACAAATGGCTCCCAATAATTCTTATCAAAGCAATACTAAAAAGACACCTGCTAATATCGCCAATACAAGAACCAAACAAACAATAATATTACATTTTAAAGAATCTCCATTCTACAAAGTTCTCAAACTCATACCGGATTCAATAGGCAAAATTAAAAAAGCAGCAGGCAGAGGTGTATGCACCACTTCTTTCAGATTTACAGAGGATGACTGGAAGTTATTAATGTCGAATAAAAGTAAACTCAAGTTGTATTTATTTTGTGGTATGCTGAATGCTTCTGGAAATCGAGCTCATGAACCTATTCAATTTCCTCATCCAAATGAAATTAAATTTAACAATATTCAGATAAAAGATAATGTGAGAGGATTGAAAAGTAAACCAGGAACAGCTAAACCTGCTGATTTAACAATGCATATGTATCCTCCTTCACAGATGAATGTTCTTGAGATTGTGCATGCCTTTACTGCGAATGAATTTGCCGTTTATTGTTATATTATACAATCAATAACACCAGAAGAACTGCTAAAATCTGTTCTACATCATCCAAAAATATTGAAAATAGCGACTTTACATTACATAAAAAGTACTCTAAACGATGAAGAAGATGAAGATCTGATTACTACGTCAACAGTAATGAGTTTGCAATGTCCTATATCATACACTAAAATGGTATATCCAGCGAAAGGTATTAATTGTAAACATTTACAGTGCTTTGATGCTTTATGGTTTCTTCACTCCCAAAATCAAGTGCCTACTTGGCAATGCCCTGTTTGCCAACTTCCTCTGAAAATTGATACAATTGCCATTTGTGAGTTTGTGGATGAAATTTTGAAATCCACAACAGAAGAAATAGAACAAGTCGAACTCTCTGCAGATGGGGTTTGGATCCCGTTAAACGAGGATGGCGAGCAAGTACCAACTGCTAGGATTAATAATGCTAATAAGCAGTCTATCGAATCAGCTGAATTTCAAGTAAAGTCCGAGGATTCATCTATACAATTACCAAAAGAAGACTCGACAAGTAGCACAGCAAAAAGTACCCAACAACATTCAGAGCAGATGGTTATCTCCTTGGATAGCGAAGATGAGGACGATATGGTACTTGCAAATCATACACCAATTGGTACTAATCCCGAAAATGACTTAACTAATAATCAATCTCATTATGATCATATTAATGCTTCAAATGCAACTTCAATTCCATCTCAACGATCAGGAATGACAGCTACAAGTACAAACAACGATAATGTAATGCAAAATGGGTTAACTCTAAATAATCAGAGCAAAACTGCTTCTAATAGCTCAAATGAAACTACTGCAACGGCAATATCAGATAATATCACACTTTCAAATGTTAACATTGGGGAGATTAATAATTCACTTTTGGGTGTTGGAGAGAGTAGAACAGATAATGTCCCTAATCACAGCACCGGTAATATTAACGGCATACATACCCAAAGTGGAAATAACTCATCTGAATCTGTATTAGTAAGGAATAATAACCCAATTACTTCCACAAATACGACAGCACCACATAATCCTACAGATAGCAGTTCTGTTGCCAATCCTTCCCCTGCACCAACCATTCTATACCAAGAAAATACTGATTTTGGAGGTGTTGTCGAGAATATTTCAAATAACAGCATCAATAACGAAGATCATGTTGGAACTGCGGAAGGTAATATTTTAGGTATCTCTGGAAATTTTGACAAATTCATTGTCCACAATAATACTTTTAATGCACCTAGCAACACAATTGGTAATGATATTCAATCTCAAACTAATGTAGTACCCTTGAATTCATTACCATACTCAGAGACTCATTTAATTTCCAACCCTGGGATACCTTCACAAACAACTAATACTGTAGGATCCCATTATCCATCTCAAGAAGCTGTTCTTGCTCGACAAGTGCCGCATAATTTAACAGGACGTCAAAGAAGGTCCAATGTTTCACCTTTCATACCGAAAAAACCATACCTGAATAAACTACCTCAAAAACGACATATGACTAATGACGCTCGACTTCGTCAAACTGGTATACCACCTAATGCGGCTTCAGTTCAACATATCAATGGATCCATGCAAGCTGTAGGGTCAAATGTTGCTGCAATTCATAACTCTTTTAACAATGGCACTTCCACTCACGATAATCTGGATGTAATTGATTTAACCTCCGATTAATTAATTACTGATTAAAAGATAACTGAATCATAAAAATCACAATAAATGTGAATTTTTACAAATGCATAATAAATGAATTTTATATATATATATATGTGTGTGTGGGGGGAGGGATATATATGTATATTATTATTTGAATACATATTATATAATATTAATAATACAACTGAATAGATCTAATTAAAACTAGAGTTTATCATACGCCATGTAAGTATCGTTATAGACTTTCAATTTATAAATGGTATTCTTGTTGGAACACTTTTTTTATACTTGACATACTTTTCTCCAAAAAAACTAATCAAGTATTTCTCTTCAAAATTAATTCTCTTGTTAAAAAAGTTCCATAAGACTATGGCAAACAAAACTAACGATACAGGATTTAATAGCATTAATTGAGTCCCCGTTGCCCACCAAAAAAATCCAAAGTAACTTGGATGTCTAAATATGGAATAGATACCTCTTGTAACCAATTCGTGATCTTCAGTTTTCGAAGTTTTAACAACATGTGAAAATGACTTAGCAGCCGTATACATGGCTAGAGATCTAACAATTTGACCTGTAATCACCAGAATAGCACCAATCGAGACAACAATTGTGTTAAAATTGGATGAACTTGCTTTCTTTATATTATTAAAGAATAATTTTTCAATGAAACATTCTAAAATGGCAAAACCATGAGCAGATAGATATTCAATACCATTATTTATCAAAAATGATTCACTGTGCACTTTACCAGGATTAAATTTTGCTGTAATGTAGAATTCTAAAAAATGGAATACAGATAAAGAAATAATATAAAAATTAAATGACTTAAATGACACCAATGGTAATAGACCTATGGAGACCCCTAATAATATACCGAGGATATATGCAGTAGATGATATTTGATATAAAGGATTCTTAATAATGTTTGGATATGACTTTCCCTCTATGATAATTGGAACATCTTCTTGTTCAGAATCTGACATGTTAATATAAATCTCAACTTAAAAGTATGATGATTATCATTTTTTTAATTAATTAATTCTTCATATTCTAGAGATGTAATTCTTATAATTGTATAAGTTAATCTATTTATATTAAATGTATCTCAACTAGAGATATATATTAAGACCATTAACTTTCAAATTTTTTTGTTTCAAACGATTTATGTAAACTTCCTAATTAGGTTAAATACTTAATTGTTTAAAAAATATACAACGTCGGTATTTGGATTGTGGATAAGAGTCTAGCAAATAATGACTAAAGAATATTATTGAATATATTAAGTTCCTATTTTATATATCCTTAAATATACTATTTTACATGTCTCAATTATGCATCTTACAATACTTAATTTCTTAATACTTTGAGTTTAGATGTGAGTGTTCAGCTTCAGCATTTTCAAGAGCATCCATCATTTCATCAGCGGCTTCATTCAAATAATAATGTAATCTTTCTACACTTAACTCACTTTTCGTTGGTTTATTGACAATATTAATATGTAACCAATTGTCATTCAACATATAAGCAAGGCCAAAGCCTTTATCATTCACTTGAGACCAACCATATCCATCGAAATATTCGGAAGATAATTGAGAAGTTGATATTAACCATGTTGATGAGTAATTAAATAACTTGTCTTCAAATAGTTCCGGTACTTTCTCAGTATCTCTATTTAGCATATTTTTTAATCCAAATAAATGACGATCAATACCATGTCCATTGGAAGATGCAACTAAGTTTGTAGCATGAACTTTTGCTGATCTTCTAAGGAGATCGATTTTATCCTTTGTGTTATATTTTGGGTTTTCCCAATTTTCGACAAATTCAACTGATTCTGAAGTAACTGATCTACCAGCTTCAGTTCTTCCTTTAAAATATTTTCTGGTAGATGCAGCTTCATATGTTGGCAATACCTTCCCTAAATATTTGTAAACTGCTAATTGAATTATTTGTTGAATGAATGCATCTGGTGAAAATTTATGTTTTTTGATAGCACTTTTTCCATATCTATTATAATGCCAAACTTTCAAATCATGTTCACCCAATAAATTGTCAAATCTCGTTTTTGCAGTTTTGATATTTTCTTTGATTTCTGGAGTAATTAAAAATTCCAATTTCTCAACATTGATGGATTCAGATAAACTTTTGTTTTCTTTGTTATGAATCAATTTGATAAATGATTCTCCATCTAATTCATTAAGTTGCTCACATAAATATGTATTTAAATACAATGTTGGAGTTCCGTCCATCTTAGAGTGTTCATTCAAACATCCTGATGAACCATTTTTTGTGACAATAAATTGTAAGGATTTGTCAAAGTACCTATTCAATCCATCACCATGCCACATTGTTCTTGCTTTTTCTTCTAAAGTTATGGCAGTAGTACTAGTATCTAAAGATAAAACAAATGCAGATTTATGAATTATCTCCAATGATTCCTTGGTTTGAGGATCTTTAATTAATTCAATATAAGAATTTTTCCATTGATCTCTTGGTAATGATGTCAAAACTCCAATATCAGTTTTTGAAGCCTTGTTAGAGTTAACAATTTGATAAAGTTGATTGTGAATTACCCCTGGTGATAATGGTTTAGAAGTAGCTTCGTCAAATAAATCTAATTTGTAAAAATTTCCTTCATGAATAATGGTAATAAAATTATTTTCAAATAATGAATAGAATACATTAGTATCAATTGAAGGGGTTTCATTAGTTAAATTAGGAATTCTTGAAGTATTAAACATTAATTGGAAAGAGTTCATGCAGAAAGGGGAACCTTTGATCATTTGAACAGGTACTGCTTCATTTTTTAATGTTTCAATGAATTGGGAAATAATAGAAATAATCGCAGTTGATTTCAACAAATAATCTTTATCAATATATTGATTAATTGGATTTTCAATTTTTTTGTGAGAATAAAAATAAGACACATATGGAATAACTGGATCATTGTAATTCAAATAAATTTGCTCATCCCAAAAATTAGATATCCAATTTCTTTTATTTGCAGGACTAGAATTTTTATAATCAATTAACCTTTTTTGTAAAACTGGTCCCATATTATTTAAAAAATCATTACATTTTTTTTGCTGTATCTCAAATTCTTTTTCATTCTTATTTAAAAATGGCTTTATGGATTTTAGATATTTTTCAATAGTCACTTCCAATTCTGGAATTGGTAAATCTGGTAACTCCTTCTGTTTCGAATAAGTTACATTTTCAAATGAATTCTTGTAATATTTAGCCTGATAATATTCATTAGTATTCTTGGCCAGATAATGTTCATCATTCTTCGTTTTGAATTCAAATTTATTCAAAATCGTCAATTTTTCTTTTTGTGTCATCAATGTTCGTGTATTCAGTTTTCTAGTAATCGTCGTCTTTAACATTATATATTATATCGTCATAAAATTATAAAATATCTTAAACAAATCAAAATAACAATAATCGAGTTTTTAACAAAAAACTATACCTTGAAACTTTAAGATATTTTATTCTTATTCTATATCTTTTAATAGCAAAAAAATGTTATCAATTGAAGTTAACCAAAAACAAAAATAATTGATTTTTCTTCCAAATTATAAACAATTAAAAATCAGATATGTATTTATATGGTTTATACTCTATATACTTTTAGTTTTTTTTCCAAATATTTCAATAATAATATTCTTAAAAAAGTGGATGACCTACCCTAACCAGTTAATCATTACACAAAAATCTCAAAAATGAAGGGTCATCTGCTTTTAGTCATAAATAATTTAAAGTTTAAACATATCAAGATAACCGCTGATGTACAAATTTGACAAACAATACTATATATTGATAATGATATTGATCCATAAATTTCCTGAATTTGCAGAAATAGGAATGACACTTTTAACGTCACGGAGGAAAGGTAAATTAGTAATTTGGAAGATGAGCTTAACTCCGTTGTAATTCTGATTAACTAAATGGTAAGAAACATCAATTGTTGGTGACTTCGTTGAGTTAATACATATTCTTTACTATTGGTTAACTGTTCCTTTATATGATATCTGTCGATGTATCGGAATTTGATATTTTAAGGGAGGCGTTTTTAGGGTAGATGGGGAATGTGGGATTGCTCGACACAAAAAAAATTAAAAAAATATGTGGAGGAAGGCACTTTTAGGAAAAAGTGGAGATCTTGGTATTGATTGTGCATAATATTATATATTTGTTGATCATTAATGCAAATTATTTGTTCAAATGAATGACCATTTTGTTTTAAGAATTGGGGTAAATATTATTCAGTAGTTAACAATTGTCTGTATATGTGTAAAAATTTTAATAATTCGATATAAGATCGGAGTTCTCATATTTTGTTGGGGGAAACTAAGATATATGTATCTAAGAAGTTATTTATTCCGATTAAAAGAGAGCGTATATATAAAGGACAATTTGTATTGATTTAGATATGTATTATTGGTGTTCGGCAAGTAAAAATTGCTGCTATGGATTTTAGGATATTATATCCTATTTTAAATGATATTATAAGTTGACTGTTTCGGGTAATGGTAGATGTCCTGAATAATTTTTTTTGAGAACTTTCGATATAATAATTGATTAGTAGAATAAAAACTGTAATATTTATAGTGAATATCTTGATGATTGGTTAACATATGTAATTGTAGAGACAAGTTTTTTGTGGAGTAAAAATATAGTGATAAATATAAATACTTATATATTCTAAAAAAGCAGATAGATTCCGTATTTTGGTTTTTTATTATGGATATTTTTTTAAAAACTGATGAGGATATAGCTTTCGAATATGAATTACAGAAGGATCCAAACGATAAGGTGAAATGGAATAGATATATTGATAAAATAAAAAGTGATAGAAGTAATGGTAATCAACATCGGTTACATGTGGTATGGTTATATAAAAGATGTTGTTTACAACTTAGTGAAAGATCAAATTTAGATTTGTTTGATATATATTTAGAATTTTTCAACTATTTATTGTTTGATATAAATTTTACTGATTTAAATCTGCTGATTGATGATTTGTTAATAAATGAATTTGTCCCACAGTATCATAAATTTAACTATCCAAAAAGAAAATTTTCAATCTTTGAGAAAATTTGTTTTGATTTATTGAATATATGTATTACAAGAAATGAATTAAAATATTCTCTCAAAGTTATTAACGTTTTATTACAAAATATAAACACTGAGAAAGACATTAAAGTTCACATTAAGCTTTGGAAATTGTTACTTAATTACGTTAAATTAATTTTAGACAGAACAAATGTTCCAAATGACAATTTAGAAATTGAAACGAATGAGGAAGTTGAAAATTTAATCCCAAATTTACTTATAAGTAATAATTCTAACCAAAATTTGTCCCAAAATTCAAATCTATTTGCATCACATTTACTATTGAGATACCTTATCGTCACTCCAAAGAAAAACATCAATTATACATTAGGGTTATTATATAAAACAGGAGATCATCATACTGTAATATCTTCATATGAAAAATATCTTTCAATAAAACAATTACATAATAAAAATATACCATTTGATCTTAAACTGAATTATTTGGTGTCATTAAGTAATTGTTCTCAGAAAGATAAATATGAAAATTTTATTAATATTTTATTAGACTCTATTTTGGAGAACGAAGATGAACGATTGATTATAATTAAACAATATTGTTTTTTCCTAATTAAATACAAAGAATATGAAAAATTGATAAAGTTCATTTCAACCTGCTTATCAATTGACAAGAAGAAAAATAATATATCAATAGAGTTGTATCTCAAATTATATGATTTTTTTACAATAGTAGAAAAAGCTTTAATTGATGTCTATTTGACTCATTTTCCAACTGAACTAACTATTATTAATAGCCATTATGATTTTCTTAAATCCTTGTTACATGAGAAGGATATAAAAATAAATGATTTAAAGCTATCAAAAAATATTAACCAAATTTCTTATTGGTTTGAAAGGCTAGATATTATTTCATCAAATAAATATAAAAATTATGATGAGCAGGAAATTGTGTCACAAAAATCTGAAATTTATAAGGAAGCTATATTGAAAATTAACCCAAATTCCTCCTCTCTAGTTCCTGGGTTATTGAGTAAGATTTGGTTATCGTACGCGGACTTCTATTGGGATTTGAAACAATATGAGACTGCAAGAGAAGTTTATAATAGGGCATTGAAGGTTCCTTTCAAATATTTATTAGATTTAGAGAATATATGGCTTGCATGGGCTAAAAAATCGTTAACACTTCATGAAAATGGAAATGTTATTTCTGCTATTAATATTATGGAAGCTGCTTTAGTTATCCCTGAAGATTTTGAAGTAGTTTACGAACACTATAGAAGAAATAATAAATTGAATATCAAGCCCCATGTACCTGCACAAACTGTGATTTTTACTTCTAAAAAGTTATGGAACTTTTATTTAGATTTAGTGGAGGCTTCCCTGACTCCTCGATCTAATCTTTCACAAACCGAAAAGGTTTATGATATATATGAGAAGATGATTGAGGTCAAGGTTGCCTCGCCTATCAATTTTATTTCATATGGTCGCTTACTGGAATCAAAGAGCTTATTTAAAAGTTTCCAAATATATGAGCGTGCCATCTCAACGTTTCCTGCATCTACTCAATATTTAATATGGACAGTATATCTCGATAGAGCTAACGAAAATAAAGCAGCTCTGTCTACTGAACATTTACGTGAATTATATACCGAAGCAATCGCTTCTATGAACGACAATAATGTGGAATGTCATAAGTTTTATATCATGTTCAGTGATTTCGAAGAATTAGATAATATGATGTATAAAAGATCGGTGGATATACTAATAGAAGGTATTGCACACTCCAGAAAGAAAAATACAAAAGTTACCACTATTATAAAATTGTGGGATCTTGTCATCGATAAGACGGAAAGGTTATTAGGTAATGTGGAATTAAGACCAATATATGAAGAATGTATACAATCCCTACCTAATTCGGTTGTTTCCAAATATGTTCTGGATTTTGTAAAGTTAGAAATTAACTTAAATGAAATATTACGAGCTAGACAGATTCTGCAATTTGGATCACAACTTTTAGCACCCTCAAAAAATTCAGCTTTATGGGATTTTTGGGATGAATTTGAAATAAAGCATGGTAACAAAGACAAATATAAAGATATGTTGAAACTCAAAAAAGAGTTAGAATTAAAGATGAAGATAAATACTGAAGAAGTTACTAAAGCAGATGGTAGAATTGATTTTGTAGCGGCAGCAACTTCCAAGAAAGAGCTACAAGAACACAATAATCCTGATGAAGTTGAATTGGATTTATAATTATTTATAACATAGTTTAAAGACTATAATAATGCATTTCTTGTCATAAGATAAATAGTACTTTTATTAGCTTATTCTCATTTTCGAATCAAATGGTATCTTTCTGACTTCTATCACATGTTCTAATTTTTCTGCCATATCTTTGAAAAGGTTCTATTTAGGTAGCGCGGGAGCTAGCAGACTTAAAATTAAAGATAATAATAATAAAGACCAATTACGACAAAGAATATAATAAGCTGTAGTCAAATAACTAGATAATTAGTTTCAAATGGCTGCATTAATATAACAAACTAACTGAAATTATAAACATAAAAGGTTGTTGAGTAAATCAATCATAATGAAAAATACATTTAAGTTGAATGCTGAACTGATAAATGTTACTGAGATTTTTAAAAATTTAGGTAAAGATCTCGAATCCAACTTAATTATAAAGTCTCCGTGCTTTGACCTATTTGAAGGGACTAGATCTCTAGAAGTTGATAATGTTAAATTAGATTCTACTTTTATCACACTTACAGAAATTGAGAGGAATTTTGATTGCAATACAGTCATTGGAGACAGCGCTGATCTTGGTTTACAATTAAATCACATTATAGGTATAAGTGATAGATTGTTAAAAAATGTTATATTGTGGTTGAATGACTATCAGACATTACCTACAACAATATTAAGTTGTAGATATCTAGAATATCTTTTGATTATTTCTGAAAAGAAGCACAAACTTGTTACTCTATCTACAGGTAATGATTTATACGATAAAATATTAAGTGGTATATGTATCAGTATTTGTTATTTTGCTAAATTTGTATTGCATTTATTAAGATCGGGTGTTTTAGTGGAAGAGGAGGACTTGAATTTTAATTCTATGGGCTTGAACTTTTATTCGTACCTTGAGTCCCCAGATGAAATAAAAAATCTCTTGGATGATTGTTTGGTACACTTAAAATCAATTGAAAATGAAAAAGCAGAAATATTAATAGATATGGTAAATATTTCCACTTGTTTAATACAGATTGAAGAAACTGTTACTAAATATTCGACAGACTTACCATGTCTTGATAAATTAATCTCTTTGGCAGAGAGATACAGTGAGGTGGATTTATCTACATACAAAACTCCAGAAGGATCATTTTCTATGGGAATTCAAAAACGTTTATCAAATCAATTTCCACCCAGAAATTTAGTTACTACAACAAATAATTACATTGGATACAAGACAATGGCACAAGATATAAAGAAGGTTTTATCTGTTTCTGAAGCTTTATCCTCAGTTGAAGCTTTACAATTCTCATACTTTTTTAATAATATGCACCAACGTCATGTAATTGCTAGAGCAATTTTTTCCCTATTCTTTATTAGAGATGACCAAACTATTTTGGGTAAATACGCAATGGTTGAGTATGTGAATATGCAATTAAAAGAATTTTCATTAGCTGGAACTGTATCTACGTTGAGCCAATTAACTTCCGAACAAAAAATAATTTTAGAACCTACATTAGAGGAAGCAGTTAAGGTATTACTCGAACTATATCAAAACTCTGCCCAAAATACATGTCGAATTAGGCAAGGTTACAACAGGCAATTATTATTATGGGATTCCCTCCAGGCACAATTTGAACAAGTTGAAACTCTATTAGAAGATACTGGAGTCAATAACATTCTTAGTGAAGAAAATGGAGCAACTTATATGCCGTATTCTTTATGGGTATACGCCCAAAAGATTACCGTTATGATTGACTTCGTGTTAAAAGGTTTTGATCTAGACGTATATCAACCTTATGAAACCTATTCAATGTATTACTATGCTTATTATCTTTCATATAAAATGGAGTATGCTTTAACGTCAGTACAACAATTTATTGAAAAAAAAATTCATTCTGTCCAAACTATGAACAAGAAAATTAAAAAACTAAAAACTGCTGAGAAAAAGGAATCATTAAAGGCTCAATACAGACATTTAATGGACACTATTATGCCTACATTGCAGAAAAATAAGCAATATTTGAATTTCCTGTCATTAAGAAATTCTGCCATCAAATCTCTTTGTTTATCCCAGGTTATTCAATTTGGTGTTTTGAAATCGTATGGTATAATTGATAATAAATCGCCAGCATTTTCTGATATTAAAGTCTGCAAGCTCATCCATGATTTACGATTCAAAGCATTTTCTTCAATTGGTGTTCCAGAATTGCCACCTTACGATATATTTGAAACAACGTTAAAAGATTTTGTATTGGCAGAACCTAACTTTGATATTAAAATATCAAATACCCTAGACTATATTAATAAAGAATGTGTCAAAACAGTTGAGGTATATGACACCATTCTCAAAGCAATAAAATCTGGTGACAATAATGGCACCGTTTTAACTGGTACAAGGTTAGTTCGAACAGAAGCTACAGAATATTTTGAATGTTTACAAGAAAGTTCAAGATCACTTAACTCCAACTTTCAAGAAATAATCAAAAAGCTCAAAACGACTGCCCCCTCTGAATTACCTAATAAGTATCGTGTAGAACTGAAACAAAAGGAGAAGTGTTCATCATACTTCCCAATGTTTACCTTGATCGAGAAAACCAAGAAATAAGATTACAAAAACGATGATAAAATATATTTATAGATAATATACCCAATTTGTATAGAAATATCAACCTTATTCTTGTATTTATTCTTCATCATCACTAGGTGACAGCTTCTACCATTTTCTGTCATCCACATTTGTGACTGTTTTACACCCATACATTTATACATTCCTAAAATACTTTAACCCGGGTAACTTAAAAATTGTTTTTCAATTATATTATTCTCAAAGACTCTCAATATTTCAAAAGAAAGCACAGTACTAAAAATCAAGAACTAGTGACCATGACTGGGACTAACATTACGTGGTAAAATAGAAACAGTTGCACCTAAACCATCATACATGCTTCTGTTACCACTCAATTATAAACTGAATTATTCATTGTCAGTTTTACCCGATCGTCTTCCAACTCTGATTGCATCAATAATCTATGTGCAATTAAAAGCTTGTGTTACTCAATTGCAAGATCATATATTTCACAATTTTACGCGAAAACTATCGTACAAATCATTAATCTCAAATTGAAATTTGTGAAATTTACTAAAATTCAAGATTGAACCGACGCAAACATATTTTGAAATTTTTCATGAAAAAAAATATTTGAAACTTTTCATGAAAAATTAATCCTCGATGAGAACAAAATTTATAACTGTGCAGTAAAACGTTGTATAGTAGAATAACGACATGAAGATGTAATTGCATTACAATACGATAGTTCTTAATGTTAATTCAGTGAGGAAGTTAGTAAATTGATTAGTTTGTAATTGATGTTTCATTCCATTGGTGTTTTTCATTCTAAGTTACTAGTGTCCTAGTATTGTTTTGACTTGGGTATAATTAAATAGGTATATAAAATTTGTATTATTTAAATTTATAGTTAAGATTCTTTGATTATTGTTGAATAATAAGATAAGTACTCAGACATTCGAAATCTAAATACAATGCCTCCAAAATTTGATCCATCTGAAGTTAAATACTTATACTTAAGAGCAGTCGGTGGTGAAGTCGGTGCTTCTGCTGCTTTAGCTCCAAAGATTGGTCCATTAGGTCTATCTCCAAAGAAGGTTGGTGAAGATATTGCCAAGGCTACCAAGGACTTCAAAGGTATTAAAGTTACTGTTCAATTAAAGATCCAAAACAGACAAGCTACTGCTTCTGTTGTTCCATCTGCTTCCTCTTTAGTTATCACTGCTCTAAAAGAACCACCAAGAGATAGAAAGAAGGATAAGAATGTTAAGCACTCTGGTAACTTACAATTAGATGATATCATTGAAGTTGCTAGACAAATGAGAGAAAAATCTTTTGGTAAGAATTTAGCTTCTGTTACCAAAGAAATTTTAGGTACTGCTCAATCTGTTGGTTGTCGTGTTGATTTCAAGAACCCTCACGATATCATTGAAGCCATCAATGCTGGTGAAATCGAAATCCCAGAAAACTAAAGATTATAAATACTCCATAATTTTCAAATAATATAATAACATATTACTTTTAAGTCTCATTATAAAAATTTAGACTATTACTAATTAGTTTTTTCTTTTAAATAAACTTTTTTTGTATAGTTATGTATATTTTAAAGAAATCATCAAATTCTTAAGGTTTCTGTGTAAAGATAGCCAATAATCTCCATTCATCAACTACTTCAACAAGTTCGTAACTAGTTCAATAGAACTGAATACTTTGCTTTAAATGGTACTGCTAGAATGATGGGTTGAAATATAGTTAATGGATTAATCTCATCACCAAGAAGATGAATTAAAATTAGGGCGCATGTAAGTGCTCAATGTATACTATATAGTTAGCGTTCAAGTCCAATTGAATAACCTTTAATTAAAATAGCAACATGAATTCAACTAAGAAGATGTATCAAATGTTAAAGGCATTTTGTAACACTTCTTTCAAATATTGATATTTAAATAATAAGATAAGAATAGTTTTCTGTCATTAGAAAATTCATACTTAACGTCGCATCGGTAGCTTACAAATTTAAATTTCACCGAATATATTAAGGACAATACATAATAAATAAGCAAAGTTAAACTAAAACAACTCTAATAGTTACCTCACTGAGTCGAATTGATGTCACAGTTCAAATGGAGAGATTTAATCAAATTAAATTCCAAAAACGAGGCCTATTCATCACCTCTAGCATGTTTAGCCCATACTGATGTGAACGCATTCTTTGCTCAAGCAGAACAAATTAGATGTGGGTATACTAAGGATGATCCAGTAGTTTGTGTTCAATGGGGTTCCATTATTGCAGTATCATATGCAGCAAGGAAATATAATATAAAGAGAATGGATAATGTCATGGAAGCTTTAAGGAAATCTGATAATCAAATAATTCCAATTCATACAGCAGTATATAAAAAAGGTGAGGACTTTTGGCAGTATCATGATGGTTATGGTAAATGGAATAAGGATAAAGATAAGCAATTATCTGCTGAAGGGTATAAAGTTTCTTTGAATCCTTATCGTCGAGAAGGAAGAAAAATATTCAAAATCATGAAAGAATGGTGTGATTTGGTTGAAGTTGCCAGTTCTGACGAAGGTTTTCTTGATTTGAGTCGTTTGTGTCTTCAAAAGCTTCTTTTTGATAAAACACTAAAAAATACAGATGAAGATGAAAGTGCAAATAATTCTTTACAATCCTTATTTGTGAATGGTCAATATAACTTAGACGACCCACTTCCACCAGTACCTAAATATTTAAAAAATCTTCAATATGAAGGATTTGTGTATGGTGATGATGACGATCCTTTGATAAATGATTGGGATGATATAATGTTTTGCCTTGGCTCAATTATTATGAAAGAATTAAGGGATGATATTGAAAAAACGCTAGGGTATACTACTTCTTGTGGTATTTCAAGAACCAAATCTGTATGTAAGCTAGCATCAAATTACAAAAAACCCAACGCCCAAACAATTATAAGGAATAAGACAGTAACAAAATTTTTGGATAAAGAAGAATATGAAATTACAAGCTTTTGGACATTGGGTGGTAAATTAGGAAAAGATATCGTCAAAGTTTTGGAGCTTCCTTCAGATGGAAGTTTGAAATATATTAGAGATTCTTGGCCAACAAATTCCAAAGAACTTAAGGCTTATATAGACATGAGAGTGAAATCGTTAATTGAAAAAGGAGAATCAACTGATATAGACGTTTCTAAAACCGATGTTTTGGCATCAAAGTTATTTGATTTATCAAGAGGAGAATGGTTGATGCCATTGAATACAAGACCATTAGTTAAATCAATGATGTCGAACAAAAATTTAAGAGGACAATCATGTAATAGTATTGTAGACTGTATTCAATGGTTTGACATCTTCTCAAATGAATTAGTAGGCAGGTTAGAAGAATTAGGAGAAGAGTATAATAAAACATTTATTCCTAGAACTGTTACTGTTTCTTTATTAACCAATGAATCAAAGTCACACTCAAAATCAGGACCTGTATCTTTTAGGGGATCGTCTCTCTATGCCAGTGAATTATCGTCAAGGACTGCAGACTTACTAAACTCCATATATTCAATGTATTCTGAGAAAGGGAAAACAGGATTTTTTCCTCTAAAACAGTTGACAGCTACTATATCTAATATTGAAATAATAGATAATAAAACAACAGTATTGGATATGTTTGGCCAACAAGTTCAAAAAACAGTAAAAATTGAGAAAGGACCTACTCCAGATCAAGCAATAAGTGTTGAACCGAAGTTACAAGATAATAAAAATATTGTTGATGACCAGTATGAATGTGCTAGTTGTAAAATTTCATTTAATAGCATTAAAGAATTTTCTGAACATAAGGATTTTCATATAGCTCAAAAATTATCAGAAGGTTTAAATGGCATGGATGAGAATTCAAGATTTTTATCAATTGGTGAACGTAGGTTGTTATCATCTTCTAAAAATAAGGCAAATAAAGATAAAGGTATCAATAAGAAAGTGATAAAGCCAAACAAAACAAAACAGGCAGGAACTGGCAGCATTCTCAACTTTTTTAAGAAGTAATCCTAGAACTTATAGAAGGTATATTTACGTAAATAGAATAATACATTTGTATATTGTATACTAATAAATGAGAACATGAATCGAACTAACTGTTCTTGAATTTATAAAATCTATTATTGATAATTAATTTTATTATTTTTATTTAATAGATATACTGCAGTATTTAAAATTAAATATGATATCTTATTCTATGTCGTGATTTGTTAATTTGATAGTTTACAATTATGTTTAAATCACATTCTTTCGACTGGGGTTAAACCTAATAAACGCATACCATTATATAGAGTTTGTCTAGCAGAGGAGTAAAGAGCTAAACGAGCAGTAGCCAATTCTTCAGTTTGGCCAGCTACCCATAAGACATCGTAACAAGATGAGACTTGATGGGTTAATTTGAATAAGTAAGTAACAATGGTAGCTGGTTCTAGTGTTTTCATGGCATTTCTCAAAACATCCGGATATTGAGCTAATAGTCTGATTAATAGGACAGCAGCTGGTTCAGTTAATAAAGAGAAATCAGCATGAGCTAATTTATCTGAGGTAATTCCTGTTGCATTTCTTTCAACAGATCTTAACCTTGAATGGGCGTATTGTAAGTATGGACCAGTATCACCTTCAAATGATAACATTCTTTCCCATTTAAATTCATAGTTATTAATACGCTTAGATTGCATATCTTGAATCATAACAGCGGATATACCAATTAAATCGGCAACTTCATCTGGATTCTTAATTTGGGCATATTTAACTTCATTTTTCTTCATAACTTCATGCATCTTATCTTTAGTTTCTTCTAAGATGTTATCTAAGAACACGACAGTACCTTTTCTGGTGGACATACCTTGGACCATACCAAAATTAATATGGGTTAACCTGTCAGCCCACTCAAAGTCCATTTGCTTTAGGATTTCAAACAATTGAGCCAAATGTAAATTTTGTTGAATAGCAACAACATAAATCATTTTATCAAAAGCATACTTTTCATAACGATCCATAGCGGTACCAATATCTCTAGTCATATATAAAGTAGCACCATTGGATTTTTTTACCAAAGTTTTTCCTAATTTCTTGTTAAATTTGGTTAAATCAACTAATAGAGCACCTTTATCTTCGTGAGTTAAGTTTTTGTCATCTAAAATCTTAATAGCTTCATCTAATCTCTGCTTTGAAACTTGGGATTCACCAGAATAAACATCATATTCGATATTTAAACGGGCATAAATCTCAATATATTTTTCAATGGATAGTTCACGGAATCTTCTCCAGATTGCAACAGCATCTGCATCACCATCTTCCATTCTTTTGAAGTAAGCACCTGCTCTACCATTTGTGGATTCTTCTTCCGTTAAAGAATCACCTTCGGCTTCAATATCTTTGTTGACTTGAACGTAAACATCAAATAAATGATGAATTGGATCTTTGGATAAGGCTTCTTCACTACCATATTTTTCAAAACCGACCGCAAGCAAACCAAATTGTTTACCCCAATCACCTAAATAATTCAATCTGACGACATTCCAACCCAACTTTTCATACAAATTACTGATGAAACCACCAATGATAGTGGATCGTAAATGACCAGCATGGAATGGTTTGGCAATGTTTGGGGAAGAAAAATCAACAACAACAGTCTTTTTTTCCTCTAGTTTCTGAGCACCGTAGTCTTCCTTTCTTTCTAAAATATCTGGAATGACAAGATTGAATAGAAGACTTGGTTGGAAAAAAAATTGTAAAAATGGTCCATTAGCTTCAACTTTTCCAATGTATTCACCAGTTGGAAACTTTTCTGCCCATTCAGTAGCTAAATCCTTTGGATTGGCACCTTTGATTCTTAATCTTGGTACTGGGATTAATAAATCACCTCTATCTTGAGTATTGGTCCATTCTAGAGCTTCGAAAATTAATTTACTCTCTACAGCAGAAATTTTACTTAGTTCTTGGGCAATGTAATTTCTCATTAGATCAACAACATTGGAGTCTGGAGAAGAGCCCTCGCTAGTAGCGGGCTTAGAAATAGAGAGCCTAGCTAATTGGTTAGAAATGGTATCAGCAGACATCTTGGTACTTTGTAAATTTTTTTCAGTAGTAGCAGAGTAAAATCTAATACTTCTATCTTTTCTATTAAAAAATGAATTTTCCAAGTTAACTGTTCTAAAATTGCTTAAAATGTTATTAAATCTTGGATTTTTACAATAAAGACAACTATAATATTTTAAACTATTTTTAAGAGAGCTAGAAGATCTCCTTAACATGAATTAAATTAAACGGATCAAACTCAAAATATCAATTCTTTTATGTCACAAAATTCTTAAAAGAATGGTATTGCTTTTAAAACAAATAATAAAAAATTAAATGTGAATAACATATTGATTGATATGCATAAACTCTACAAGAACGTATCATTGCAGTACGTTCAACTAGCTATAACCATCACTTTCTGTTCTCGAGATGAGATGAGATGACAATATTGAAAATTTTTTCACTTTTCCAAAGAATATCTTACCTACTAATATTTTTCGTTTTAGTTACATGGTTGTAACGACGGGTAAGGCTTAAATATTTAATTGCAACTGTCTAACATAATAAGATGACAAAGACTGTTACTCGTTAAATGAATGTGTCACAATTAATATATTTTGAAGTAACATAATAGATGATACATCGCACAGTCAACATCAATTATAAGTGTATTTGATAGAATAGTATAAGGTTAATTTCAGAGTTTTTTTTGATATTATTTTAATTAGTAAAGTGGATCAGCTATGTAAATGTAAGTATGATGCAATTGTATTTTAGTAATGCATATGTAGTATCATTTTAAATCTCTGTCATTTGTGTGAGAATGAATTTTTTAGATGTATATGAATCATAATGAAAGTTTGTTGGGTTGTAATTATATGCCTATTTGAAAAAAATTATAATTGAGAAGAATGGATAAAAAAGGTTTCTTGATATCATTTCCAGAGATTAATTTTTGGAAATGTTTAAATTTGTGAGTTCATCCTCATCTGCTAAGTCACCATCAGACTCTGAAATAAAGATGACTTCCATCAAACCAACACCTTTAACTTGTTTATCGTTTACTATAATATTGAAGTGGTCATCTCCAGCATATTGGTAGATGTATGGTTTAGTTCCTGCGACACCGGAAACTATATTCTTAACAAATTGAGGAATTTCGTTCATGACATCGATTCTTTCGATTAGGTTTGATAATGGAGCATCTACAACGGCAATTGTTTCAGTTGCAAGTTTGCCATCGTTTTCTTCGTATAATTTTTTAACTTCTTCATCGGAAACATCTGCAGAAATACCTTTGAAGGTACATTTGATAGATTTTGGAACAGGCCAACCAATTGAATCAACTTCTGAGTCTATGTGTTCAAAATTATTTTCTGTTGTAACACTCAAAATCTTTTCATTATCTGTGATAATACCGATAGATACTTTTGTGTTAGCATAAGATTTTGGAGTTGTCAATTCAATTAATATTGCAGAATATTCTTTAGAATGGAAATTAATGAAATTCCAAGCTTTAGCCGCATGGTGTGGTTTCATACCTTGGAACGCTAATACGAACATTGATAATGCGGGGTCATTTTCAGTGAAAGCTATTGTCTTTTCAATAAACTTACTCTCATCTTCCTCTACTTCTGCTTGTTCTGGTTTGTCATCACCATCCTTTTCTTCTGGAACTTCGACACCATTGTTTTCTTTATATTTTAAATTTATTGTACCTACGACTTTATTTCTTGGCCAAAACACATGTCTAATTTTACCCCACGGTTCTTCGATATTGTCACCGAAGTAAGTGAACGGATCATTCCCAAGCTTACAACCTTTTGTAATCTGTGTAAAAACCAAGTCTAACCGAACTGTATCATCAACACTGGAAATCACATGGAACGCATTCCCACTTTCATTCAACTCTATCTTCAAATTATCAGCATAAAAGTTGGTCCCCTCAATCCTGAAATTCTCCAACTTCGTAGAAGTCCAAACATTCAACCCTTGAGTATTCTTCGAATCCACTATTCTACAATTAAACTGCCCAGTCTGATGCAACCCAATAATATTCGAATGAATCACCTGAGCCAAACCAACAATACCAGAATCCAAATCATTAATATAAAAAGTAGAAGTCTCCACATTAGTATAATCAGGACATAACCATTTCAAATCATCAACACTAGTCTCTTTAAACCCATTGATTTTTTCCTCACCAATTCTATCAACAGCTGAATGAATATATTCTTCCCCATATTCAGGCTCAGCCAACCCTGTAACAGCAGAAATACCACCTTGAATCCATTTCAACATCTTATTTTTTAGAATTAATTAACTCTTTCTTGACTAATATATATTGAATATAATTCAATACACCAATCCTTACCTCTTTTAAAGAAAACCAACCACTAAAAATCCTTATCAGAACTTTATATCTTCTTAGAATACCCTTTCTTTATATACAATTTTTTTTAAAGGCCTACTATAGGTATAAATTTTTTCTTCTTCTATAAGTTACAATTATCTTACCAGACCATTTAGGCTGCCCCTTCAGTAACAAAGCCATTAATGAAATAGCCGGTCTATAAGAGAAGTACATTTAATGAGAATTGGAGAAGACGGTTGAGATGTTGAAGATTTACGGTTAGTTAATTGAGGTTAGTGGGAACTAGTGACAGTATCTGTCTTGATAGCTTGGTTCATTGTCTTATTGGTAAGAGGATGTGGTAGCGTCGTGAATATGTTTTACCCGGGCGGAAAATTTTCCAATAATAAAAATGATATTTCAATTAAAATATATTATAGATACAGATATAAATGTGCATAAAGAAGTATGAATATCCAATTTCTTACATATATATATATATATATATATATATATATATATATATATATATATATGTATGTTGATTCACATTGGGACATCGAGTTTGCTTAATTACGTGTGTACTGTAGTGTTGTTTTGGTTTTTTCGGATAAATGAGTTCTCTTTTATTTAGCAAGAAAGGTTTACCTTTATTAAGATCACGTTTGGGGCAACATTTGTTGAGAAGAAATTATATTGTGCCAAGTTTGGATCATTTGAATGAGAAGGACGGTTTTTATGGATTATACTCTGCGCAGGGATTGCAGAATGCTTGGTTTGATAGGGTTAAGTTGCATACGGAAAATTTGAATAAATTAGTTGATGTTGATATTGAAGAAAGACCAATTGAACATTTAATTAATGATTACAGTAAGTCTTTTTCGAAGAAGAACTTGGTTAGGAATGCAGCCATGATTTATAATTTATCCTTTGCAAACAATTCTTTGATTCCTTCTAAGGAGAAATTGAATTTTGAATTGCCGTTGAAAGTTAAAAATTCTTCGATTATTCAGAATGGCGTTGATACTGATTTACATTATAAAAACGAACCAGACAGTGTCACGTATTCGAAACTGCATTCTGCAATTTCATCGTCCTTTGGTTCTATGGTTGAATTCAGAACCCTTTTGTTGAACTCAAATTCTGCTATTTCCGGTGATGGTTTTACTTGGTTGGTGGCTAGAAAACATCAAAATTCAGATGATACTATGAATAATGCATCAGATTTGAAATTTGACAAATTGTTCATTGTCAACACATACAATGCTGGTACCCCATTCAATTTCAACAAAGCACAACATCTTACCGAATTAAACAGGCAATTTGAAAATGCTTTAAAATCAAAGGAAACTGAAAATGAAACTGAAAATGAAAAGGAGAATGAAAAGGAGAATGAACAAAATGAATTAAACAAGAACTCACCAAATAGTATTGAAAATATTATTGACAACCATTCATTTAATAAAAATGTGTCCTATATACCATTATTAGCAATTGATGCTTCGCCAAAATGTTGGTTACATGACTATGGTGTTTTTGGCAAAAAACAATATTTAAATAATGTTTGGGAGTCTATAAACTGGGATGTTGTCGAATCAAGGATGCCTGAGTTGGCTCAATCATACAAAGTGATTATTTAGTCTTAACAACATGACAAGAAACAAAAAACTTAAATGAACCGTCATATATCAATACATTCTTCCCTTACAAAATTTGATGTTAAATTAAATACTTCTTGTAAATATTTTTAACTTATTTTTGGATATGTACCGATGTACACATTTATATAGTTTATATACTAATTTAAATGAATGTAAATATTACCCCAACTATCTTATCTTTATTGGACTGTATCAGTTAAATTTAATATGTTGTTTGACTTTGTCCTATCGTGAAAGTATTTTATTGCTATGTATTATTAATTACGTAAAATGGGGAATTATGCTATAATGTCAAAACTTATTTTCTTGATACTTTCAAACTCTTTACTCTTCTTAAGAACTTATTTCCAGAAGACTCTTTTTTTGTATTTTCGTCAAAAGTTATACCTCTGCTACCAGAAGCATCATTATCACGACTTAAATAGATATCATCATCATTATCATCAAATGTGTTGTTTGAACTGGCACGAGCTCCAGATTGAGCACAAAAGGTAGGAGAAGATGTCCCATGGCTCATTTCACTATTACTTCTCCCAATATTGAACTTTTGAGACAATGATTTATGCCTTTGGATACCGCGAGATTTGTGTGCGTGCTGAATAATATCATCTCTAATAGCATTGTCAGAAGCAGGCGCCCCATCTAGGAAAGTAGTTGAACCTAAACCAATAGTTGTTGGACCTGAAATTTTGGCAGTTTGTACTTTTGTATCAAATTGGCTGATTTCTGAACGGTTTTTAATTGCATCCATTGTATCAGAACTACTATTCATCATACCAGACATATATACAGATCTTCTATAATTTGGATTAGGGGCTTTTTGTCTATATAAATCACCGCGTTCATCTGCATATTCATCTCTACCAAATACCTCATTTAGAGCGGAAGGTTTAGAAGAGGCACCACCAATAGTACTATTTGGACCATCGGCAGGAAATGCCATTACGGGAGCTGCCTTCTTATCCTTATTTCTATGAGGAGTAACAGCATCAAACGGACCATCGTGATGAAATGAGCCTCCAAACAACCCAGTAACATCTAATTTATCAATTGTGTCTACATTCTTTGGTATAACCGCTTGACTCTTTCTTTTACTTTTAGAAGATGATGATTTTGAACTGCCATGACGGTGTCTACGTTCACTATCGTGGTCTCTTTCACTTCTCTCACGTTCACCATCTGGATAGTGAGAACGTCGGTGTGAACTACTTGATTTAGAATGGTTACTTCTACTGTTATGGCGAGATCTATGTTCTTTTTCCCTTGGATACTGAGAGCGTCCAGCTGATGTACCAGCAGCCTCCTGATAAGAAGGTGGGGCGGCATCGTTTCCTCGACTTCTACTCCTATGATTTCTTGATTCTGCTGGTGCATTTAAATTGGTACTCTCCATATATGTTTGTCTTAATCTTTCCTTCTCGTCTCTTGCAGTAGGATAGCTTTTATTAGAATTACCTCTCTCATTCTGACTTCTTCTTGGCCCATCTTGCCTATATTCATCCTTCGTTACTCTATTTCTATTGTCTGCCATTACATCATCTAAGAAAGGGTTATTACTTGCAATTGGTGGGGAACCGGCAGAAAACCCGGTTGCCAATGGTGAATGAACTCTGCCATTCTGTGGAAGAGAGCTACGTTCCTCTTCTTCTTCAATAGAATCGACAAAACTGAAATTAGAATTGTGTCTAGAACCACTATTTGAGATATATGGAGGACTGTTAACACCATTCTCATTTGCCCACTCTACAAACTGTTTATCATTCTTATATTCTTGTAAACTATTATCATTCAAAGCACTCCTAAACGGGTTTGTAGAAGAAAAAGGCCTGCCATTGTTCCTTTCACCATCGTTCCTTCCAATCATACTGCTATTTTCAAAATACAATTAATTATTCTAGTCTTGATAGTTACAAACTTAGCAAAAGAAGGAATTCCTCTGAATACGTTGAGATATATCTCGTAATCAATAAATTTTGACTATTCTAAATAATGTAAAGATTAATTATACAATTATAGAAAAAGCTTTCAAAGGTGATTGTACTAAAACTAAATTAACTTAGCATTTGCATTTAAAAATCAACTTTAATTGTATCTCTCAATCTATCAATCTTTCAATCTCTCTAATCATATTATTGTCTTCTGTTAACATCTTTCAATATTTTATTTTTTTTGATTTGTTTGATCGAAACCAAATGATAAAAAAACAAAAATCTCGATAATGTTTCCTAAAAAAGAATACTTGTACATGGTTTCCTAAACAGATACTGTCAATACCGAATCTGGAAATATACTTATCTGAAAAGAAACAATAGGGACAAAAATAGAAAAATCTGCTGTTAACTATGATTGAAGAGGGTAACAGTTATTTGCAATTTTACTACTATAAGAAACATTCAATAAGTGTTGACTAGTATACAAGAATAGTAGACTAGTGATGATTTAGGTTAGAAATGATATTGTTGAGTGATAATATTTTAATTTATTATATAAAGTATGTACAGAACAAAAGTCAATTCATTCATATGGAGTTTAAGTAGTTTAATCAATCTTTACGTAGTTTTGTTTTTGTAAATTTTCTTGAATACGTCTGTGCAAGTTAACTAGATAATTGTCAGCACTTTCGACTTTATTCATGGTTGGGTCCTCTACCATAATTGATGTCATTACTTTGCTGTAGTATTGGTCGACGTTTGGTCTTAGCAATAGCAACGGGATGGATGAAATATTTGTTGTTTGTTTCCAATTTTTTATTACGTTGTTTGCTTTCTTGTTAATTTGTGTTGATAATTGAGGTAATGAATTGCTGAATAGACTGATTTGATTATATGGAGTGCTTTGATCGATTGACAATAGATCTTCCAGTAATAATCTGTTGGTATTTTCGTTAAACCATAAGTAACAGGATTCACCATTGAAAAATAAATAACATCCACCGTCTGTGATTTGGGAGTGAGAATCTTTTATGGTTAAGTTATCTATGGAACTATGTTTAATCATCAATAGTTGATAATGAGCATCGTAGAATGTAAGATCGGAGTCTTCCAATAATACATGAGTAGGTATGATTTGGGGATATAATTTATATGTCAATTGAGCTCTACTGAAAGTAAAGTATTTGTAGTAATCATAAACTCTCTCGTTGTCACGTGTACTTTGAACATTAGGTTTCATTAATTCAGATTTTTGGAATGATAACATGTAAGTTGGAAGTGTCTTTAAAGTATCAGGTAATACTAGTTGAGATGATGAATTACCACTAACTAAAGCTCTATATTGAGTCAATACATCAACCATCTTATCATCGATTGATTGTCTTACTTTAGCAAAATCAGCATCTCCTAAAACATTTAAGATATCTTTAATCATAATTCTTGTAATGACGTTTTGATTCAAGAATTTGAAAATTTCACGGATATTACCAGAAACTGCCCCAGCCGTATTGATTGAACGCACTCTTCTATTACCATCGATATCAGTGTACAGTAAAGCAACCTGGAAACCCATATCAGTACCTTCTTTCAATTTCTCCACATATTTTAATAGAACATCGATAGTAGTATTGGAGGTTACAACAGGAATTATTGGATCTACGTCACCACCTTCGCTGGCACCCATATAGTATTGATATATGGATAAACCAGAAGTACAACGAACCTTCAATAAAGCTTGGTAACCTGTTATACTTGAAATATTTTCAGTCATATCATTAATGAAAGTAAACTCATCTTTCTCTGTGGTGAAGTGTGGATAATACTTTAGATTACCAGAGGTCATATACACTGGATGAGCAATGGTTGCTAAATCAACGAATGCAGCACTAGTTATATACAAATCCAAAGAAATATAACTAGAAAGCATATCACGAGCTAATTTGTTGTAAAAGTCATTATCACATTTCAAGTGACGCTTTAAGTTATCATCCTTCCTTAAAGATAAGTTACCATTACCAACAGTTGGTAAAGAGTTTAAGGTACCAATAATTTTACCACCTTGACCATCTGTAACAGTATCAAGTGCTAGTTTAGCTGCTTCAAGTGCTGAACCATAACACACCTGAGGTACATGTGAAAATTTATCCATTGTTATGAATTGTGAAATTTTTCTCAATGTTTCATCAATAATTTTTAGAGAGTTTTGTGGTTTAACAAATAAACCTTCATAAAATGGTAAAAATACATCATTAACTTCAGTGACAATATATTCTTGAGCTCCTTCGATTTCTGAAGATAAATTATAAAACTTTAATTTCGAGTCATAACATATAATTGCAACTTTACAATTTGGTTGAAAGTCACCAATGTGTTCAATAGAAGAACGAACGGCTTCAACAGCAGCCAAAGAACTACCGTTTTCATTTGCCATCAAAGAAACATCAATTAAAAACACATAATGTAATGGCAATGGCTTTACCCCAGCTTTACAGTTGTAAATTTCTGGTACAGCAAAATCCACACATCCTTTGTACAGATCCGGTCTTTGAGCAATGTCAGATCTTTGACCTTCCGGACCTAAAGGAGCATAATGATCATTTGGTAACTTAGTTTTCAGTTTACAAATATTACAAATAACAGAAGAATCATATGTGAATTGGAAAGCAGGATTAGCATATGTACGACAACGATTACAACGTAGTGGACCAATCTCTTGAGTTGATTCTACTAATGGAATTGTTTCGTTTGGTGTCAATTTTGCAAAAGGTTGAATTGTCAACCCCAATGGTAACTTTGTAGCAGACCTTAAATGTTCATTCTTTGGAATATTATACATTGTTAATGACAATAAACGTGGATCGCAAGTGCCCTGGTCATTACAGTAATATTGAGTAGTGGATAATGGAGGAATCGAGTTACTTTTGGTATTGAAAGATTTTGTTAAGCACTCTAATTGATCTTCCCATCTTTGCTTGGCAATTATATGAGACATGGATTGGATCGGTAAACTATTTGGTGTTTGGAAAGCATAACTACCTTGATTAATAACCTCACTAGATGAAGGTGTAGTAATAGGACTATCGAAATGCTTTGGAGTGAAAACCCTAGCCATTTGAGAAGGTTCAAGGACTTGTGATGGATTTTCAAACGAATTCAAACCAGAAGCATAATTGAGGCTCAGATTAGTAGCAGAGTTGCCTTGACCTTTCTGTGGAGAACCCAGATTTGGAGAACCAAAATTTTCTGTATACTGGTTTAATTCCTGAGCAACCGGTGGCAATTGCCCATTTGGTATTTGACTGGTAGATAAATTATGGAATGCTCTATTTGGTCTCTTATTTTTCTTCAAAGAAAGATTCTTCATGTTGTTCTCAACACCCATCATATTTGGGTTGTTCATCTTTGAATTATTCCCCTCTGTAATTATTTCAATAAGAATCAAAAATCGAAGAAACAAAAATAAGTTTACAAAAGATCTAGATCACCACCTCTATAAATTAACAAACAAATGATCAAGAATCCTTTATATATATAGAAAGATAGAAATATCTATACGTAAACGGTCATCGTAATTAATTGAGAACTCTTGCAAAATCACATTTTTCAATTATTAAGTGATGTGTAATTTATTGATTTGTTGGTATCAGATTTCGTGCTATACAAAAAAAAATGAAAAATCTTCGGAAGAACAACTATCGAGAAAAAAAATACTCTCAGTAAAAGGAAAAAAAAAAAAATCCGATATCAAATTTACAGGGAATAAAGTAAAGAACAACAAAGAATATCAATAGAAAGAACAAATATTAGTTGTTTAGTATGTTGTTTTAGGTCTAACTCTTCGTACTCCCGAACGTATCAAGAAGTACTGTACTTTCCCCAATTGAGTGCTTACTCTTATGTTATTTAATGCTTGATAAATTGAATTCTATCGTAAGTACGAGAGATGAGATGATTGGAACTTGTTGATAGTACTTTGTATGTAGAAAGACCTTTTTGTAAGATCGATTCTCGTTAAAGGGATTCAGCAATGTTCTTTCAATTGGTTCTTGCTTGGAGGATAGAAGAAAATAAGCTTAATATTGAATGGACTATATAAGCCCTGAGTTTATTTAAGAATTTCTTTATTGATTGTTATTTTATGTTTCTAACTCATGAATATATACGATATTGTTCTTTTTGTGATATATAGTATTATAAAGTTTGATGTGACTACTATAATACCCAGGAAATTGTTAAAATTATCAGTAGAAGTGTTATCCATAATATTTTTGACAGATTATTTCTTGGATAGAAAGTAGTTGTAGTTTTGAAATTTTGTGATTGTAATTTAACTGCTCCGGCTGACATTGTAGGAGTGTTGATGGTACTGTTATTGATTGATTTCAATGCTATACTTGCAAACTGCGATGTTGTTATTTTAATTGAAGTTGTGGTTGGTCTGATTGTAGTGTAGTATGACCGTCCTTGTTGGATCAGACCATTTGAAGTCAAGACTGCTGTAAATTCCACTGGGTATGTAATATTGCTGGATTGTTGTGGTATCAACGTTAATCCACTGGTACTTGTAAAGTTATGTGATGTTGCAAAAGGTATCGAACCTGAAACGATCGGAGCAACTGTAATGGTTTCGTTATTTGAGGAGCGCGAAACTTGGGAAGCAGCCACGGCTGATGTGGCTGAATCTACAATAGTTACCATTGAAGGAGTGCTTGCCGCTTTCGCAATTGCGACTTTGTGGCCATCGTTATCTGCAGCTAGATATATATGCTTCAAAAATGGTCCACCTAAAATATTGAAGCCTACATCAGAATTTGGATAAAGTGCCAAAGCACAGACCTCTTCTGAAGTATCAGATACGGTAATCGCCTCACCTGTTGTTGAATTTATCACTCGAGAAAGTAGATCATTAAGTAGAACTTGAATTGTTAAATCTTTGAATTCAAAATCAAACTTCACATTTTTGTCTGCCAAAGAACATTCAACAATCCAGCTTCCTATTTGCTCGACGTATGATGCATCAAGTTGTGTAGCAATTTGTATTATAGTATTCAATGGCAATCTTGTATTTGTAAATCTTGAGTCTAATAAAGCTGGTTCAAGGAAATCAGTAGATGTCATATTTAATCTGGTTCCATCTGAGTTCTCTATGTAGATAGGGCCCATTGGTATAATTGGCAAGCCGTATGAGAGTTCAATGGTTGTATTATCCCTCATCATCGGTATCATATCGAATTCAACTAGATTACCTACATAGTACCTTTTATCAACGGCACCTATTATTAAATCACCACAATAATCTAATGAACTTGAATTTGAGGATGTTTTGTTGAAATAAGGCACATCATCCCCTCCTAACCATAAAGAATAAGAGGGAGAATCTATCACATCAGATTCAGTCAAAAAATCCAAAAAGAAAAAAGATGAATCAAACATAGCATTCGTTGGATTCGATAAGCTGCCTGATAGCCCCAAGGAACCAGCGTTCATGTTTTTATATTGAAAGGCATTCAAAAAAGATATGTTTTTCAATTGTAAGGATTCATCTGTGAAATGAGCTTCATATAAATCATTAGAAGAAGATGATGAAAAATCAATGCTAGAAATCTGTGAAACATTGTTGAATTCAAAAATATCTTTTAAAAATGTACCATTCAAAGATATAGAATTTATGAAATTAAATGAAAATATTTCACCATTAAATTCAGATTCAACTGAGCTGGAAGTTGAATTGTCATATGAAGATACTAATACACATTCATGAGATTTACACTGGCTGCCTTTAGCTGGGATCCATATGTAAGGTTGAGCAATATCTATTCTTAAAGACTGATCTTGCTTTGGGGTGCCCACAGAGACATTGACATAATATAATGAAGATGAGTCTTTACCCACCGCCAAAGTGGGAAATATATAATCTTCCTTTACGGAAGATGAACTACTTGCAACCACAATTGCCGTTAGTTGTATGAATCTTGACAGAAACTGAACTAACATGTCGTAAACTAAATCTCAGTTTAACGTAAAATTTTTAATCTAAATGTCTAGCTTCTGATACTAGATGTTCTGGTTTTTAAAGTTCAATAAGCAACAGACTAATGAATTTAAATATATATATATATATATATATATAAAAATATATGATCATATGAGTAGCTGTGTAATGAAGTGTACTTAATCAATATGTCAAAACTTTGAGATAGATATTTTCTATTTTTATATCTAGATCGCAGTAGTGTAATAATATTTTTTGCACTTCCGGCAATTAATTTTTCCAAAGCTTCACTACAGATAAAGATATCAGGAACTCAGGATACATTCTATTGAAACATTTAGTGATAAAATTGAATAAAAGCAAATGATATATGATGATTGGGATAGTGAAATAACATGCAACATCTTATCTTAAATATTATATGACTTGTTTTTTGAGAAAAATCGAAATTGAATCATGTACAATTGAGTGTAATCTTTTAAGTTTTGTAACTCCTAATGAATATTAAAAATTTGAGCCCTCTTCACTCACTAATCATTACTAATCATTAAAAATAATCTCCAATTTGAATTGGCATTAATTCTTTTAATTGGCATTACAATTAATAATAAAATAGTGTTAATTTATATACACAGATCAGATAACATCTCTTAGTGTTAACTGTCATCAAAAGAGAATGAGATCTGTTAAATCACATGACGTTCTGTTCCTACTAGCTGGAATACATTTTTTGTAACAAATTAATTGCTTCTGTAGCTCAGTCGGAAGAGCGTCAGTCTCATAATCTGAAGGTCGAGAGTTCGAACCTCCCCAGGAGCATTTTTATAACTTATATTTTTTTTGGCATAACCTGGTTATTTGGTCGAGAAATTAAACTGTTTAATGTTTCAATATCCTTGCATTATAATACCCATTACAGCAACCTACATATCCTATCAACTAGCTTGCTTAGCATAAGTACCATTGTAACTGCCCACTGTCACCACCATCACCATAGTTAAGCAACCTCGAATTTCTTTAACTTCCTAATTAGGAAATTGATCACGTGCCAGTTTCTCTTTCATAGTTAAATGAGTTTTTCATAAAATATCTTTTTTTCTCTTTCACGCCATGTATAGATCTCAATAGTATGTTTTTTTTTCAATTTCCAATAAGTTCACTCAGAATAAAAACAAAAATCAACCTAAACTTACTGATCTTACTGTACTATTATATGTATTTTTATTTTAAAGGTGTTATATTAGAAATCAATTATAAAATTGAATTGAATATTTATTCTGTTTTCGTTGAATTTGGATAATTATTATAGGAGGAAGACAGAAAGGTATAATCCAATCGAATTCGAATCTTCAATTGTAAGGATGTCTTTCACAGAGCACATAAATCATTTCGTGTCTCTTTGTGATGATGAGAATGCATCATTACAATCCAAACATGCAGAGTTGTCCGAGGTTTGTGATACTATTGAATTATTAAATTCTCAAGAAGAATATGAAAGCTTTTTGAAAGCTGTTATACCAGTTTTATTAAAACAATTAGATATTATTCCATGTAGTTTCGACAATACATCACCTGAACATAAATTAAGGAATTTAATATTAGACATTTTAAATAGATGTCCTATGAATCAATCATTTGAATCTCATGTAATTGCAGTTCTAGACACTTTAATTAAACTTTTACCGGAGGAAAATGAAGAAAATGGTGTTTTATGCATGAAAGTTTTGACTGCACTATTCAAATCATATAAGGCTTTGTTACAAGAAAAAGTGCCATTGTTTTTAGAAATAATATCCAATGTTTATAAAAACACCCCACAGTTAATCACGGAAACCTTCTCAGATGAAAATAATGATGATAATTTATTAGAATCAGATGAAAATGCAGATGTTCATATTTTGGAGGATTCATCAAACTCAACACAATTAGGCTCAATTAGCAGCAACAAAAGTGATACCACAAAGACTACAACTAAGTCCAAGTTGCGTAGTTCAATGTATTCTTTTAAAATTTTAGCCGAATGTCCCATCACAATGGTTACTCTTTATTCTTCTTATAGACAATTGACCAGTGTGTCATTGCCAGAGTTCACTCCATTAGTAATGGAGTTATTAAATATTCAAGTTGAACAACAAAAAAAATCTCGTGAAGAAGCAGAAGCAAATGGGAATCGTTTCACATCAGTCTCTAGAGATATAACTAACCGTGCGGCGTTTTTTGATTTTATCTTAGCTCAAATTAAAGCAATTTCTTTTCTAGCTTACATATTTATTAGAGGATACGCCCCAAATTACTTACAAAATTATGTGGAATTTGTTCCCGATCTCATAATCAGATTATTACAAGATTGCCCCTCTGAACTCTCTTCTGCTAGAAAAGAGTTATTACATGCAACTAGACATATTTTATCCACAAATTATAAAAAGCTATTTTTACCAAAAATTAATGATTTATTCGATGAGGTTGTATTAATAGGAAATGGATTCACAACTCATGAAATTTTAAGACCATTGGCTTATAGCACGATAGCTGATTTTATTCACAATATCAGAGCCGAATTACAATTAAATGATATTGAAAAAACAATCAAGAAATATTCTGGTTATATGCTTGACCAAACTCTTGCTTTAACTGTCCAGATCATGAGTGCAAAATTGTTATTAAATTTAGTGGAAAGAATATTAAAATTAGGTAAAGAAAATCCTCAAGAGGCACAAAGAGCAAAGAAATTATTAATGACCATAATAGACGCATATATGAAAAGATGTCGTCTGCTCAACTCACAGTATGATTCAGTAATGCATTTCCATAAGAAGTACGAGGAAAAGAGAAACACAAAAGCACAAGAATTGCAAGATTCAGCCGCTACTGATAATGCCTACTCTGATGAATTTATGCAAAAACTTTTCTTAGTCGAAAGTTCAAACAAGGATGAATTAGAAACACAAACTAACACAGAAACAACTACAATCGCAACTGAGGAAGATAAAGAAAATATCGAGATTGGTGAGATTAATATGTTTGATCTTAAATATCACTCCCCAATTCAAATTACTCCGTTACCAACCAATGACCCAATAAAGGATGCATTTTATTTATATCGTACCTTGATGTCATTTTTAAAGACTATTATACATGACTTAAAAGTTTTCAACCCACCATATAATGAATACACCGTAGCTAATCCAAAATTATGGGCATCAGTTTCCAGAGGTTTTTCATACGAAGAAGTGTTAGTCTTTAAAAATTTATTTCACGAATGTATAATTGGTTTGAAATATTTTTCCAGCAATGAAGGCAAACCCAAACCTACTACAAAGAAACATTTTGATATAACTATGCCTAGCTTACCTGTTTCTGCGACCAAGGATGGAAGAGAGTTAATGGATTATTTAGCGGTAATGTTTATTCAATTGGATAGTTCTACATTTAATGAAATTATTGAATCAGAAATTGATTTTATGTACCAGTCTATGTTGGAAGATTCCGCACTGCTATATGTTGCCCAATCATTTTTAACAAGTGAGATAACTTCTCCTAACTTTGCTGGAATCTTATTAAGATTTTTGAAGAAGAACTTAAATGAACTAGGAAATATTGACTTCAATGAATCAAATATATTGATTCGTTTGTTCAAATTATCTTTTATGTCAGTTAATCTATTTCCAAACATTAACGAAATTGTACTTTTACCCCATTTAAATGATTTAATTTTGAATTCCATCAAATACTCAACAACTGCAGAAGAACCTCTAGTCTATTTCTATTTAATCCGGACCTTGTTTAGGAGTATTGGTGGCGGTAGGTTTGAAAATTTATACAGATCCATAAAACCTATTTTACAATACTTACTACAATCACTAAATGATATGATAATGACCGCTAGACTACCTCATCAAAGGGAGTTATATGTCGAATTATGCATCACAGTTCCTGTCCGTTTGAGTGTCTTAGCTCCATATTTACCCTATCTAATGAAGCCATTAGTATATGCTTTACAAGGATATCCAGATTTAATTTCTCAAGGTCTAAGGACACTAGAATTATGTATTGACAACCTAACTGCCGAATATTTTGATCCTATAATAGAACCAGTAATTGAAGATGTCATGACAGCTTTGTTTAGTTTATTAAAGCCACAACCTTTCAATCATACAATCAGTCATACTGCGGTAAGAATTTTAGGTAAATTAGGAGGAAGGAACCGTAGATTTTTGAAAGATGCTGGTAATTTAAATATTAAGTCTGAATATGAGGCCAATATTCAAGCATTATTCGATATTAACGGTATGGTTGAAAATGTACCATTGTCCATTACACCTGGCGTTAAATCAGCTATTAAAATTTTACAAGACACCCGCGTCGATCTACATTACAGGAAAATGGCATATAAGTATGTCTCGTCAGTTTTACTACTGTTAGTGAAATCCTCTACTGTGTTTCCCGATAATTATTCTGGAATTTTAGAATCAATTACTAAAACTTCCTTTTCAGAAAAATCAGAACAACCAGCCAATTTTGAATTGGAGGCTCCAATTGATGAAGTGGAGTTTAGTAAACAAGAAGAATTATTTGTCAGATTATTAGAAGGGCTATTTTTTGCCACATCGATACCTGAACTTAATGCCGAAGCAATAAACATATTAAATCATTTAACAGATCATTTTTGTCTTCTTCAATTGAATAAAACTTTATCAGATAAAAAGAGATTTAGTACTGTATTCAATGTTGATATGAAACAACCCGAGATTAGGATCAATCCTAATGTATTGATAAAAGCTTTGTCATTTGCTTTATCTTACTATGTTTCTGACGTTAAAGATTCAGCGCTAATGTTAATTAGAAGAATTTATAATGACAGCAAACTAATTTACGGAGAAGATCTATATCTATCGCATTCATTTGTGTATGAGTTGTTGAAGCAGTTCATTCACCATTGTTATGAAGAAGCTTTTTTTGATAAAAATGCCGGTGTTTTAGGTATCAAGGCTTTATGTGAGGATGTTAAAGTTCCAATTGACTTTTTGAAACAATATAGGTTTGAATTAGTAGATGCCTTATTATTTGTACTAAAGGATACACCTTGTGAAGCTCCTACAGCTATTCTAGAAATCTCGGAAAATTTAATTATTGACATTTTGAAAAGCACCTGTAAGGATATTACTGAAGAAGATCTAAGTTCCAAATCTTTGCAAAACACTTTAACTGACATTGTTTGTGAATTGAGTAATGCAAATGGACGTTTGAGAACAGCGTGTCAGAAGTGTCTAACTGTTATTTCCGATTTAAGCAATCTTCCAATTGTCAAATTAATGGATCATTCCAAAAATTTCCTTTTGTCACCAATTTTTGCTAAACCTTTAAGAGCACTACCATTTTCTATGCAAATCGGTAATGTCGAAGCTGTTACATACTACTTAGGGTTGCCTGATACATTTTTGACATATGATGAGGAACTTTTTAGATTATTACAGGAAACAATAGTTTTAGCTGATGCTGAAGACGAGTCTCTCTCGACCTTACAAAGAGCATCAGAATATAAAACCTCCGAACAACTGGTTCAGTTAAGAGTGGCATGTATTAAATTATTAGCTGCTGCCTTAAGAAATGAAAAAATTACAACAGCCCAACAAGGAAACGTCAGAATTCGTATTTTGGCGGTCTTCTTTAAATCAATGTTAAAAAGCTCTCCCGAAATTATTGATACCACCTATTATGCCTTGAAAGAGGTGCTATCGGAAAATTCAAAGTTACCTAAAGAACTGCTACAAAATGGACTAAAACCAATGTTAATGAATCTTTCTGATCATCAAAAACTGACGGTTCATGGCTTAGAGTCGCTGTCCAGACTTTTAGAGTTACTTATTGCTTACTTCAAAGTTGAAATCGGCAAAAAGCTGTTAGATCATCTAAGTGCTTGGTGCAAATGTGAAGTTTTAGACACAATTTTTGGTCAGGATATTACTGAACAGACACCAACAAAAATTATATCAAGTATCGTTAACATTTTCCATTTATTACCTGCACAGGCAGATATGTTTTTAAATGAGTTGTTATTAAAGGTTATGTTATTAGAACGTAGATTAAGACTACAATTAGATTCACCTTTCCGTTTACCACTGGCTAAATATTTGAATAGGTTTCACAGCACAGTTATTGACTATTTCAAAAAGAACATGGGGTTGAGACAATTAGTTTTAATGATGTGCAGTGTTCTAAAACATCCAGAAGCAAAAGATCTAGTTGATGACTTTGAGAATGAGTTAGATAATTTTTACAACTACTACGAATCAAACATTCCTAATAACCAGGTCCGAGTTGTGAGTTTCTTCACTAACATCGTTGACATTTTTTCAACAATAGCTGAAGTCAGAGGTATCGATTGGATTAAGGATAAAGGCGACATGATTTTCAAGTTAAAAGACTTATTAGCCCTTACAATGGAGACAATTCATAAAAATACTTTTTATATTGACAACTTGCAATTAAATCAAGCAATAGATAAATTCCAAGACATATACGTAAAGTATATGGAGTTTCAAATGGATAAAAAGGAACTATTGTTTGATTTTATTGAATTCACTTTCTCCAATGATTTTTTTTTATCTTCAAGCATGGAAGAGTTTATATACACAAAGATTGTCAAATCTGAAAATTTAACAGAGCACAATGAATATATTAATGATGCACTTTTATTTGCTCTAAGCGACAGAAACACAGATGCCGGTATTTTCATCCTGAAGAAGATTGTGAATTCTAGTTTTATTTATGAAAGTACAAAGTCTGGGAATATTAACAAATACTTTGAAGGTGGGCAGAAGCCAATATGGTATGACCAGATTGAAAGTAAAGTATGGAAGTCAACCAACGCTGTTCTTCTAAGTAATATTGCCGGTCAACATGATATATATCGATTTGAATTACTTCAAATATCAGCAGCTTTTATCAAATGGGCACCAGAATCTATATCAGAGATAAAGAAAGACGTTATTAAATTTATTTGGCACTTCATTAAGGTAGAAGATACATTAATAAAGGAGTCTGCATATTTAGTTATTTCGTATTTCATTTCTAAATTTGACTTTCCTGTCAAGGTTGTTACTCAGGTCTTTGTAGCAATTTTAAGATGTTCTCAATCCGAAGCAAGACTTTTGGTTAGACAATCTCTGGATATTTTATCTCCAGTAATTCATGAAAAAATGCTAGAAGCAGAAACACCAGGTGTTTGGATCACATGGGTAAAACGGGTTATTTTTGAAAATAATTCCAATCAAAATAATTCATTGTACAGATATCTAATAAATCACCACGACTTATTTTATGACTCAAGGGAATTATTTATTTTAAATATCATCCACCATATGAATAAAATTACTTTTATTCCCAACCCAAATCCTGAAAACCATTCATTGGCCATTGACCTAGCTGAAATGATTCTAAAATGGGAAGAACAAACAATAGCATTGAAAAGCATGAATTTTTCTGAAATGAAGCAGGATGGGGATGGGGATATTGAAATGGATAATAATATGATTAGCAGCCAAAATGACTGGTCTAAAGACTATGTTATTCCTACTCATACTAGGGAGATGTATATTGCATTTTTGATTAGATACATTTGTGCTAGTAATCATAGGGCTTCAGAATCTGATTTGGGATTGAAAGCCATTAACATCCTAGCATCCCTTCTTTCTCAAAAACATTGGTATGATGTCACCGTGAAATTAAATTATTTTGAGAAGTTCTTTAATTATCAAGACCCAAGCTCTGAAAATATGATACATTATTCTATGAATGCCCTTGATGTTCTTTATGTTTTATTCAAAAATAGATCTGCCGACTGGATTATGGAGAATTTGAGTACAATCCAGACCTTGCTCGATAAATGTCTACGTGCAGATCACCACGATATCCAAAAAGCATTACAAAAAGTTGTTCATCTGATATTGAAGGCTATTAAATTGAAAGAAGTTATTATTGATACAGAAGAGGAAACTGTAGGGAAAACGTTTGTGAATACTCTTGTTTCAATTATTGAACAAGATTTACAAGGAACGTCCTCAATTGTTGCTGGTGTTATGTTAGAATGGACCTTATTCATGAATTTCCCACAAAAGGTCGATTCCTTATTAGGTAGCACAATGAAAACTTTCAGTAAATTATGTAAGGATCACTTAAGCACATCTCAGCCTAAAGATGCTGCGGCTATTGAAGAGGCTAGAATCACTACCAAATTATTGGAAAAAGTTTTATGCTTATTATCCAAAAAGGTTTCCAATTTAGGTGATTCTCGTCGGCCATTCTTATCAACGGTTGCATTGCTAATTGATAGATCCATGAATCAAAACTTTTTGAGGAAGATTATTATTATCACGAAAAATTGGGTGTTTAACAGTGACATATTTCCTTCAGTTAAGGAGAAAGCTGCAATTTTAACTAAAATGTTAGCATTTGAAGTTAGAGGAGAACCATCTCTATCAAATATGTTTTATGGAATTATTTTAGAATTATTTGATAAAAAACACTTCAATAACTCTGAAATTACAGTTCGTATGGAACAGCCATTTTTGGTTGGTACTCGAGTTCAGGATGTCAAGATTAGGAAAAAATTTATGGAAATATTAGATAATAGTATTGAGAGAGATGTTAAAGAAAGATTGTATTATATAATCCGCGACCAGAACTGGGAGTTTATAGCCGACTACCCATGGTTAAATCAAGCTTTACAATTATTATATGGTTCTTTTGACTTAGAATGCGAATTGAATTTATCGAACTCATTCTGTTTACCAATTCCAGTTGAGCTTAAAGAAACAGCTAATATAGACGTTGATATTTCCGAGAAAGCGTCCAATACCACTTTAGTTGAGTTCATTGATAACCATATTCCAAAAATAAAAGAATTGTGTAACATTAAGAGTAGAGACATAATTCTTCCTCTAATTGAGCTTTTTTATCAAGATCCAGCTGCAATTCATAATACATGGGTCAATGTCTTCCCAAAAATTTACTCTTGTATCCCAAGAAATGAGAAATATGGATTTGTGCGTTCACTCATATCCTTACTATCGAAAAATTATCATACTAAACAATTAAGTTCAAGAACAAACGTTATAACGATATTACTGGATTCGATTAGTAGAGTTGATTCATTAGAATTACCTCCACATCTCGTTAAATATCTGGCATTGTCCTATAACTCCTGGTATCAGTCCATTAATATTTTGGAATCTATACAAGAGAGCACAACTATTGATAATACAAAGATAATAGAGGCCAATGAAGACGCCTTATTAGAACTGTACCAAAATCTACAAGAAGAGGATATGTTTTATGGTTTATGGAGAAGAAGGGCAAAATACACAGAAACGAATATAGCTCTATCGTACGAACAGCTTGGCATGTGGGACAAAGCTCAACAAGTTTATGAACTTGCTCAAGTTAAAGCTCGTAGTGGTACACTCCCATATTCCGAATCTGAATACTCTGTATGGGAGGACAATTGGATAATATGTGCTGAAAAGTTACAACATTGGGATATTCTAACTGAATTAGCAAAGCATGAAGGTTTTACCGATTTATTACTGGAGTGTGGTTGGAGGGTAGCAGACTGGAACGCCGACAAAGAAGCTCTAGTACAATCTGTGAAGAGTGTTATGGATGTTCCTACACCACGTAGACATATGTTTGAGACTTTCTTAGCCTTACAAGATTATGCCAATCAAAAGACAGGTGATCAAGAAGTCAAACGTTTATGTGACGAGGGTATCCAATTAAGTTTACAAAAATGGACTTCTCTTCCAGAGAAATTTACCCCTTCTCACAAATGGCTCTTGCACGGTTTCCAGCAATATATCGAATTCCTTGAAGCAACTCAACTGTATGCAAATCTTCATACAACAACTATACAAAATCTGGATTCGAAAGGACAAGAAATCAAAAGGGTGTTACAAGCTTGGAGAGATCGTTTACCTAATATTACAGACGATGTAAATATGTGGAATGACTTGGTAACATGGAGACAACATGCATTTAATGTAGTGAATAATGCTTACTTACCATTAATTCCTGCCTTACAACAAGCAAATGGAAATAATAATGTTAATACTCATGCTTACAGAGGTTATCATGAAATTGCTTGGGTAATTAATAGATTTGCTCATGTCGCTAGGAGACATAATATGGCTGAAGTGTGTGTTAATCAATTGGCCAGAATTTATACATTACCAAACATTGAGATTCAAGAAGCCTTCCTAAAGTTAAGGGAACAGGCTAAATGTCATTATCAAAACATGAATGAACTTACAACCGGTTTAGATGTAATCAGCAATACCAATTTAGTTTATTTTGGCACTGTTCAAAAAGCTGAATTTTTTACCTTAAAGGGTATGTTTTTATCAAAGCTTAGGGCCAACGATGAAGCAAATCAAGCATTTGCTACTGCAGTTCAAATTGATCTAAATTTGGCTAAAGCATGGGCTCAATGGGGTGTCTTCAATGATAAAAGATTATCCGAAGATCCTACCAACATAAATTATGCAAGTAATGCAATTAGTTGTTATTTGCAAGCAGCTGGTTTATACAAGAAAGCGAAAACTAGAACTTTATTATGTAGGATTTTATGGTTGATTAGCATTGACGATGCTACTGGTGCTTTATCTAATGCGTTTGAATCGTTCCGTGGTGAAGTTCCAGTTTGGTATTGGATAACCTTTATTCCACAACTTTTAACCTCATTATCCCATAAAGAAGCTAACATGGTACGCCAAATTTTAATTAGGATAGCTAAAAGTTATCCACAAGCGCTACATTTCCAATTGCGTACAACCAAGGAAGATTTTGCTGTCATCCAGAGACAGTCACAAGCAGTTATTGCAGATAAAAGCAACAATAAAACACAACTACCTAATGACCAAACTTCTCGTCAACCATGGGAATACCTACAAGAGTTAAATAACATTTTGAAGACTGCATACCCATTATTGGCCTTGTCGTTAGAATCTTTGGTAGCCCAAATCAATGATAGATTCAAAACAACTACTGACGAAGATCTATTCAGATTGATAAATGTACTATTGTTTGATGCAACTTTCAATTATAACCATTTACCACTTCCTAGAGGAAACCCTAGCTTACCATCTAACACTGAGGATAACTTAGTAAGATTTTCAGAGACTTTACTTTCTGCACATATTCGTCCTAAATTCAATGCTGATTTCATTGACAGTAAGCCTGATTTCAGTACTTATATTAAGAGACTTCGTTATTGGCGTAGACGTATAGAGAATAAATTGGATAGAGCACCAAAGATCGAACATTTGGAAAGATTATGTCCTCATTTAAGTAACTTCCATCATCAAAAATTTGAGGATATCGAAGTTCCAGGTCAATATTTATTGAATAAAGACAGTAATTCTCATTTCACAAAGGTGGTTAAATTTTTACCGGAGATTGCTTTTGTTAGGACTACCCATTCATCTTATAGAAGAATTACTATTCGTGGACATGATGGTAGCTTACACACTTTTGCTGTTCAATATCCAGCTGTTCGTCATTCTAGAAGAGAAGAAAGAATGTTCCAACTATTCAGATTATTTAATAAAGCATTAGAAAAGAATGTCGAAACTGGTCGTCGTAATTGTAATTTTACTTTGCCAGTGGCTGTACCATTATCACCACAAGTAAGGTTAATGAATGATAGTTCTTCATTTGTTACAATGCATCAAATATATGATCAGTATTGTGCTCAAAAGAAGATGGACCCTGATGCCATTCAAGATTTTGTTTTAGAGCAGTTGAACTTTGCTCATGATAAAGCGTTACCAACTCCAGATGTAACTGCTGTAAAAGTTGAAATTTTTAGTTCTATCCAATCCATGTTTATGCCAACTACTGTGTTAAAGAACTACTTTTCTTCTCTATATTCTCAATTTGAAGATTTTTGGTTGTTTAGAAAGCAGTTTAGCTCTCATTATGCTTCCTTTGTCTTTATGACTTATTTGATGATGATTAACAATAGAACACCTCATAAAATCTATATTGACAAGAAGTCTGGTAATGTATTTACTCTAGAAATGTTACCATCTAGATATCCATTTGAAAGAATTAAACCTTTCATGCCAAATAGCGATATTAAGCTACCAAATGATGCTCCTATTTTCCACAATAATGAACCAGTTCCATTCAGACTGACACCAAATATTCAAAAATTGATTGGTGATGCAGGATTAGAAGGTATCTTCTCTGTTAATATATTTGCTATTTCTAAAGCATTGATGGAGCCTGAAAACGAATTAAATACTTATTTGACTTTGTTTATTAGAGATGAGATCATTTCTTGGTATAGTAATTTACATCGTCCAATTGTTGAAAATCCACAACTACATGAAATGGTTCAAACAAACGTGGACTTAATTATTAGAAAAGTAGCTCAGTTAAGTCATGTCGGTTCAGCACCAGTTGTAACAACACAATTCATTTTGGATTGTATCAGTTCAGCAGTGAACCCAAGAAATTTAGCTAAAACTGACACTGTTTATATGCCGTGGTTTTAGTTTTGCTTTCGAGTATTTTAAATATTAGACTATATATATATTTAGTAGCTGCGAATACGCTGTATCATATTTTACTTTGATTCCTATTTATCTTATATACAAGTATCTATTATGAATACTAACCGTGAATCATTTTAGACAGTCATATATATATTTCTCAAATTTGGAGATTGGATTATTGGATAATCTAACACCATTTTTCACCCAAACTCCATAAGAACCCATTAGATTCGCCATCATCATATCTGTGAAGAGTCTGTCCCCAACCACAGCTATCTGACTTGGATTTTTTATTATTTTCCTAGAATAAAAATATTCTAATATTTCTTCTTTACAACCTGGTTTCTTAACCCTATGCCTTAAGACTGGAATTCCTGTAACCTTTTCTAATAACTCGGCTTCTTTGTAACTAGGATCATCTGAGGACCCAGCAGAATTACTAACTATCAAGAGTGACTTATTTGGATACCTCATCTTGATTTCTTCCCACTTATTTGTATATTCATGCCATACTTCGTTTTTATAAGGAAATGCAAAACAATTATCTTTATCTAAGACCACTGCCTTTATATTTTCATCAATTGGGACAGGAAGTTCGTTCAATGTCGGAATCACCATCTGTGGCATACAGAGTTGGGGATTATATAGCAACCTCAAAGTGTTGACCGTCGCACTCAAATTCATCTTAGTGGAATATTTCTTTTCAAAATCAATACGTTTCTCAACCAACACAACAAAAATCGATGCAAATTTATCAATTGAATAAAATGTACTAGCAAAGAATGCCCCATTGCAACCTTTTTCACTTATGCCATTGCAAGGAACCCAACATAACTCGATATATATAAAACCTTTAACTCTGGGCAATACTTCCAATGTAATGCAAAATTCTCTCGATGAGATTACCCGAAGTTTTAACCAAAATCATGATCATACCAACCTAAACCTACCAATACATTACACTGTCACCACTGAATCAATCGAGCACACCCCAAAACATTACTAAACATACCGATTTCTTCAACTTTATACAAGTCTTGAAACTAATTTTTCCACTTTTCAGTGCATCCAATTCATAAAAATGACCTGACAACGACTCACATCAACCTATTAATCATCCAATCTCACTCACATATAAACCCAAGCTCTACTATTACCATCAAACCATCAAACCACTCGAAAGTACATTTACTGTCACCTCTAACCAAACCCAATATTTTATGTATTTACTGACACTTTATTTTTCAGAAGAACTTACTACTGCCATTCGATCTCATTACCAATTTTCCGAATATAGTAATAGCATTTTGAGATGGACAATTTTGTATAAGCGCAAAATATAAATCTTCAAAATAACAATATAAAAACATAACAGAAAAATTTGATCAATAAACACAATGAACAAAAGTGAACAAGGTGAATTTGTAGTTGACTTTAGAAGGGTTAGTTTATGATTAGTAGTGAGATTAGTTGGTATATCTGCTGTAAACTGTACTCGCTAGTGACATATATATTTGGAAAAGTTGGTAAGAAGTAGTTGATTGTTGTTCGAAATAACTATTTATTGATGGAGACTTATCCGAGTGGTAGAAAGGATGGATCTAGTGTTGTGGGGGTTGTGGTTGCTAATCCTTTGAATGTTCAGTCACATTTACATATAAACAATGATATTGTTGCTGGAAGCCCGCAGTCTGTGGGGACTAATAAAAAAATTGGGTTAGGAATTGGTAAAAGACCTGGTGATAACCTGTTGGCTAGTTATTCCAATTTTGGTGCTGCTGTGAATGATAGCGACAAAGTACCTGGGTATTTGAACAGGTTTTCGATGGGTTCGATTGATTCAGATGGAATGGATCAAAGTGTTATTAGTTCCATTGATGGTTCTTCATATATTGAAGGTGCTGCGAATGATACGTCTATCCACGAGGACCAAAGTAATAATTTGAACAAACATATTGCAACTTTAAGAAATGGTAGTCCTGTTCATAATGAATCTGCTGGGGCAAGACTAAAATATTATTTTCAGGGAAAAAATGGGAAAACAAAATCACAAACTTCACTTCCGATGAATACTGAAACTTATAAGAATAAGAGTGCAAGTCATAGTTCTGTTCTGTTACCTAAACATTTGACAAAAGACATACCGTCGCATAAAGAACATAATATTTATAATCATCATTCAAACAACAGCATAGGACCACAACTTGGCCATAACCATCACGCAGCTGTCCGCAATAAAAATATACAAGGAGTTTCAAGAACGAATGTATTTTCACAGAGTTCACCATCTCTACCAATACCTCAACAAAAAAGTGAAAACCCTAATGTATTTTTAACACCCTCTCAGAAATATAGATCTCACAAAAATAATGCATCATTAAGAAAAACAATAAGAAGAAAAGAGAAATATTATGATCAACAAGATGTTGAAAATAGCATGGAATTGGAGGACGAATTTGTAAACGATTCTGTCATCTGGAATATTCCTATGGCATCATATTCTACTAGTTCATTCTTGGACACACAAATCGCTACCGAGAAAAAGCATTATAAAGCTGGACATAAAACCATTAACTCTGAATTCCAACCACCCTTGAATCATAATGGTATGTATCAAAAAAATTCGGTAAGTTCACCACAACTTCCAATTTTAGATTACACAAACATGCCAATGTCTCCTATTCCAGGTATCAACTACAAATCAGACCTTGAATTTATTAAAGAGACTACACAAAGTTTATCGGCTGTTTATCTAAGATCTTCAAACAGACTATCTAAAACTAAACTTATGGAAAGAACAGAATCTGCTGAGACTTTACCAATTGAACTAAAAGATGCTAGTAATAACGGTATGGAAGATTTATTACTTATATCAGAAGATAAGTTAAGCATGGTTAGTCATTCTAGACCAAGTTGGTTGCCACCTAAGGATTCTGATGAGAGAAAAAAACACGAAGCAGAAATATCAAAAACCATGAGTATTGCATCAATTGATCAACTGGATAGGAATAAAGATACAGATGAGAGACTTCTTAAAAACGAAACAAACTGGGCTAAATATACATTATTAGTTGAAAGTGGTATCACTAGAAATTCTTCAATAAAAACCTTTAAACAACAGATATGGGAAACTCCGTTGAATACTGAATTAAGATATCGTGTTTACGATGAAAGTTTACAAAGTGATATTAGATTTATTACAGGCAGATTTATTGAACCGTTCCCACAGATGATGCAATTATTAAACACTATGTCATTTCCTGGGAATAAAGAAATGGAAATAGAAAAACTGATTGATTCCTCAATCAGGAATAAAATCAGTGGTAATGGTAATATATCAGAACATCTACCTTTAATGTTACAATTAAAATCAATATCTCAACAAGGTCTAATACCTGGTGATGAATTATTGTTCCACCATTTATTATTGGAGTTCTCAGAAACTGAAAGTTTAGAGAAAGTATGGGACATGGTTAGTCTTATCCAATTAACCTGTTTTAATGACCTCACTAAAGAAAAATATGATTTCAAGATCACGGAGCCAAAGGGCATTGTTGATCAACATATTGGTAATGACGAGAGTTATGCTAATGAATATAACCAAAATATGTTGAACTTTTCAACATGGTGGAATATTTTAGAGAGACTTAATCACAACTTGTTCATGTGGACTCTAGACATTATTGTTATACGCAATATGCAGTCCTTTAAAAACTATCCAATAAAAATGGAAGAATTTTCCAATAGATCATGGGATCATTATAAAAATAAGCGACTAATTGTCAATTATAAAATATTATTATCATTTGCATTGAACGTTCTGATAAATTATCATTTCCAATTCAATGATTTGAAAAGTTTAGCCTTACTAGAAGACAAATCATTTTGTATACCAATGCCACTGGATGATCTAGTAGACGAATTTTTCGTAAATTCGGTGTTCATCAAGAAATGGTCTCAGTATTACAAAAAATTCTAACTTATTAACTACTTTCTAATCAATTATAGGCCCAACCCTGAAGATGAAGAACATTAGCATAGAATATATAAAGAACATTTAAAAGTAAATATTTAACGTAAAGAATGAAGACATTAATTTTAACTAAAACAGATCATCTTTGGTCTCTACCATTAAGCATTGATATTATAGCTATGACTTTTAATCATAATGACTATTGTTGCTGCATTTTTTTTTATCTCATAGTTTAATGGACATTTTTTTCAGACGGAAAATTAAGCTCTAAGCATACAAAGAACTTTTTGTAAATGAAAAACTATATAAAAAGGTTTATATGCTAAGAAAGATTTTTGTACTAATGGAATGTCCATTTTTATCTTACAACCTTTTAAGATATCTAAATACCCTCAATATCTAAATTTTTCTAACTACTGCCAACTTCCATTTAGAATTATTTGGACAACTATTTTGATAGTTTTATTTTTTATTCGGTATTGAGGTTTATTGTTATTATATCAGGAATAGCTAGTTTCTAGCTCTTCTAACCTCTCAATATTTATATCGATAGATCATTTATTAATAACCAACCATTTTATTTTGGCAATATTTTTGTCTAGCATAGATCTGTAATTGGGTTAGTGATTTTAAAGTCATAGGACACTAAAACGGATCCGATATATTCACATTGCATTCAGGATGTCGACCTGCAAAGGGTCATATTTATCCCTATTCTCAGATGTAGCTGGGACTGTATCATTTTTGACTTCCTTCATTTCACTAATGCCACAAATCATTGAAACTTATCATATTAAAACTGTTGAAGGTTTATCTCCGTATTTTTTGTTATGTTGGTTATTGGGTGATATCACCTCTGCGATTGGGGCCATTATAACAAAACAGTTAATGTTCCAAATATTGTTATCGTTCTACTTTTTTACTAATGATTTAACAGTTTGTTTACAATACTATTATTATGGTGTTATTCATAACAATGAGCTGGCTACGCTATCTCATGAATCGAAACCAATTTTACGCGCATCTAATTTTATTGGAGATGAAGACTTAAATGAATCTGATCATGAAGAAGTCTTACAACGCATCAGAAGTCGTGTCAGCAATTCAAATGTGAGTAGCAGATCAGCAATGGTTGGCTTAGGCCTTGCATCATTATCAAACCAAGCTAGTGCATACCCATTATATTCATCATCTTTCAATAATCAATCATCACTAATCGATAAATTACAAAAGAACCAAAGCTTAGGGTTATTTATCTCATGGTTAGGAGCAGCCTTTTATGTAGGTGCCAGAGTCCCACAGTTAATCAAGAATTACAAAAGAAAGTCAACAGATGGTATATCACCATTTTTGTTCTTAACAACATTATTAAGTAACATTGCCTACAATGTCAGCATTTTTACAAGTTGTAGGTTCTGGGACACTGAAGATAAAATAGCTTTCGTAATCTTCGAACTACCATTCATTTTCGGCAGTGCAGGCACAATCATCTTTGATCTAATTTATTTTTATCAACACTACGTATTATACTCAAACGATATGAAAATAAGACAATTAGAAAGAGAAGTATTTGCAACTGTAAATTCAAACATTGCTTATATCGACCTAGAGACTGATGATAACACCAACGACAACATCGTCACTGATTCAATCACAAATATCATCGAAGCACACATACCAACTGAAAATACTCCATTGATCTCATAATAAAAACCTGTGGTTCAACACCTATACACTATTAATAATTATATACATCACCACAATCCTTGACTGCATGTTACTTACTATTAATTCTATATATGCTCTATCTACTTTCATACATTCATTTATTCATTAACTGCCTTTCAATAGCATACTTATGGGCTTATAGCTGTCGTCTTGCTTCCATCATAGCATATATTTCACTAATCCTTAACTCCGCCATTTGAAATAAAATACGGAATTAAGAGTGAAACTTTCAACAAGGCCTTTCCTCGAGAATGCAAAACTGTCAAGAACTTTTGTCAAGGCTAAGACGAGCTTTTCTTCTTTGAATTAAACAATGTACAACAACCCAATCACGAGGCTCTAGTTACAGAAGGGATTAGTAATGTAATGGATGTCCAGTTGCAGTAAATTGTTGACCAACCGTTGTCTCCAGTTGCATAAGGGATGTTCAAACATATAAATAGCAACGATTCGACAAGAACTTGATTGTTTATGTTAATATCTATGGATCTTTTATGTTAATTTGTATATTATTTATTAGCATGAAAAGTAAAACTGCTAGATAAGTATAATCAGGAAAAATATGTCTGCTTTCGTTAAATTGAACAACGGTTTGAGAATGCCACAAGTTGGTTTAGGTTGTTGGAAAATTGCCAATGCCACATGTAGTGGTCAGGTCTATGAAGCTATCAAATTGGGTTACAGATTATTTGATGGTGCACAAGATTATGGTAATGAAAAAGAAGTTGGTGAAGGTATTAATAGAGCCATTAATGAAGGTATTGTTAAGAGGGAAGATTTATTTGTTGTATCTAAGTTGTGGAATTCTTTCCATGACCCTAAGCATGTTAAGCTTGCCTTGAAGAGAACTTTGAGCGACATGAAGTTGGAATACTTAGATTTATTCTACATTCATTTCCCGATTGCTTTCAAATTTGTCCCCTTTGAAGAAAGATATCCTCCAGGTTTTTATACTGGTAAGGATGATGAAGCTAAAGGTATCATTTCTGAGGAAAAAGTCCCATTACTAGATACCTATCGTGCTTTAGAAGAATGTGTTAAAGAGGGATTAATTAAATCAATTGGTATTTCTAACTTCAATGGTGCATTGGTTCAAGATTTATTACGTAGTTGTTCAATTAAACCAGTTTGTTTACAAATTGAACATCACCCATACTTGACTCAAGATCATTTAGTCGAATACTGTAGAATGAACGACATCCAAGTTGTTGCTTATTCTTCCTTCGGCCCACAATCCTTTTTAGAACTAAATGTTCCAAAAGCTCTTGGTGCCAAAGCCTTATTCGAACATGAAGTTATCAAAGCAATTGCTGCCAAGCATAATGTTGAAACTTCTCAAGTTTTATTGAGATGGGCCACGCAAAGAGGTGTCGCAATTATCCCAAAATCATCTAAGAAAGAAAGATTATTAGATAATCTATTAATTGATAATAAGGTCACTTTAACTGAGCAAGAATTACAACAAATTTCATCTTTAGATATCAATTTGAGATTTAATGACCCTTGGGACTGGAACAACATGAAATTCCCAATTTTTGCTTAATTTCGTCATAATTTGACGGTATATAATTGTATATATTTGAGATTAAATATGTACTTTCTTATTGAATAATTGTTTATATAGTAATGAATTGTTTAAATAATGTTCAAAACTGGAATCAAACCTTTTATATATTGTAAGAACAGTTGGTTTAATAAGTGTTCTTATAATTACGGAATAAGTGAATTACCGAATTAATGAAAAGTAGGGATTTAAATATCAAATGCGTCAAAGGAATAAATGTGCAGTTTAAACAGTGTTGTAGGTTTTCAACTTCATCTGTTTAGCAGTTAACTTGGTTGTACGTTTCACGTAAACTTGACAGACAACTATAATGAATGGTTTGACTTCGATAACTCCAGAACCGATCAATTTGATTAATGGTACAAGCGATGATGTGAAGGATATTTTGAACGATAATGATAGTCAAAATAGAGGTATAAGTATCAACAAAGTTTATGTATCAGACTATAATATAATTGATAATGAGATTGCAGTTTGGAAACTGACAATAATCATCTCAAGAAAAGTTGGTAATTTCGATACTAAACTGGAAATTTGCAAATACAAAAGATATAGTGATTTTAAGAATCTAAGGGATGAGATGATTCTGGACAACAACAAAAAAGAACTTAATCGTAAGCTGAAGATTCCAGAACTTCCCCCAGCTGTGCCATGGTACAATAAATGGCAATATAACCATGCTAATTTAAATGCAAAATGGCTGAACAAACGTCAGCAAGGATTGGAATACTTCATAAATTATATAATATCTGATCCAAAAGTAATGGCTGAGAATAAAGATCTCATATACACATTTCTAGATATCTGACCAGTGATCTATTAATCAAATGCAAGAACAAATTGAGTCGAGCGCTCGGCTGTCCATCAACGTGTTGAATGTGACTCGGTATTGTCTCCACAGACATTCTGATTCTTGCAATAATAAATACTACTAAAAATTATGAATATGCATCAATGATATGGATATTGAGGAAAGATTTTGTTCACTGAGCTGTGCAATTTATATTATATCTGCATATTCATTGGTCGTCCCATACTAGTATAGCAATTTTTACCCGCAATATCAATTGAAATTTAGTCTCCTTCGAGAATTTTTCCTTTTAGTTAGGAAGAGAACTATAATTAAAGCATCCATTGTTGGCATAGATCTCAGAATCGTCGCAATGGTAACGGCGATTTATTGGTGCTTTATTAAGTTTAGATTCATAGTATTGATATTTGAGAGTAATTTACATGATTGGGTTTATGACTAAAAATCTACGATTAAATTCTGCATCGAGACAAATTACTAATCCAAGCAAAAGATTGAAAAAAATGGTTCATCACAAAGCCACTATTATTGGTTCAGGTCCAGCTGCTCACACTGCTGCTATTTATTTAGCTAGAGCTGAAATTCCCCCAGCTTTATATGAAGGTATGTTTGCCAATGGTATTGCTGCTGGTGGTCAATTGACTACTACTACAGAAATCGAAAATTTTCCAGGTTTCCCTAACGCCATCACTGGTAGTGAATTAGTTGAAAGAATGAAAGAGCAATCAGTTAAGTTTGGTACTAATGTGATCACTGAAACTATCTCAAAGGTTGACTTATCTTCTAGACCATTTAAGTTATGGACTGAATTTAATGAAGATCAAGAGCCAATCACCACTGATGCTTTGATTTTGGCTACTGGTGCTTCTGCTAAGAGAATGCACATTCCAGGTGAAGATACTTACTGGCAAAAGGGTATTTCAGCTTGTGCCGTCTGTGACGGTGCTGTTCCAATTTTCAGAAACAAACCATTGGCTGTTGTTGGTGGTGGTGATTCTGCATGTGAAGAAGCTGAATTTTTGACCAAGTATGGTTCTAAAGTATTCATGCTAGTCAGAAAGGACTATTTAAGGGCTTCTAACATTATGCAAAGAAGAGTTGAAAAGAACCCAAAGATTGATATTTTATACAATACTGAAGCCAAGGAAGCTAAAGGTGATGGTAAAACTTTACAAGCTTTAGGTATATTCAACAACAAAGAAAATAAAGAATCTGACTTGCCTGTCAATGGTTTGTTCTATGCTATTGGTCACACCCCAGCTACTTCCATTGTCAGAGGCCAAATTGATCATGACGACGTCGGTTACATAAATACTGTCCCAGGTACTTCTTTAACCTCTGTTAAGGGTGTTTTTGCCGCTGGTGATGTTCAAGATTCTAGATATAGACAGGCTATTACTTCTGCTGGTTCTGGTTGTATGGCTGCTTTAGATGCTGAGAAGTACTTACAAGAATTGTATAATTAGTCATTTGTGTGAATATTAGAATGAGATAAATACTTTCTTTCTTAATAACTTATATAAATAGTTAATGAATCTAATAAAACTTGTATTTAGGCATGAAAATATTTTTTATTTTTAAAATTTACAGTGTAGCAGATAATTTTATGAATAAGATATAACCTGATCAAAGTTTATTATATATATATTTTTTGATTTGACATTTTAATTCGTATTTTGGGGGTTATTCGGTTTTAATTACTTATATATCTAGTTGTTTGATATTCTGTTGTATGATATGTTTAAATTTTAACTATTTTGATAACTAAAATACTTAAAAATTAACTAGTGTTTTTTTAGTTGAAGATTTCTAACTTGATCTTCTAATTTTTTTACCTTAGTCTGAATGTCCTCTAAATCAGAATTTAACCTTGATCTTTCATTAACAATATTTTGCTCCCATTGTCTGAATCTTTGTTCTTCTGCCTTTACTTGTTCTGTGAAATACTTTTTTAATGCATTTTCTTCTTCTTTATATTTTGGATTACTAGAAAGTAGTTTTCTAGCTGGAGTAGGAATTGGGATAGAAGTATTGTTGGTTTCATCTTTTTGGTTGATACCCAATCTCATAGCTCTGTAGGTTTCATAATGAACATCCTCAGTGGATAATATTAAATCCAAAAGGTTTGTTCTTAATAATAAACTTCTTAACTTACGGAAGTCACAATGAGAGTCATTTTCAACTTCCACTAGACCCCATGGGTACTTTCTTGCCAAAACTTCAACTCCTTGATCATTTGGAAATTTATTTTCAGAGCCAATCAAAGCAAATGGCATGGATTCGATTAATTGACGTGCATGTTCAATAGCAGCAGTATTATTGTAATTGTTTAAGTTTTCTTCAATATTTCCATCAGTGGCTGTTGATGGGTTTGAAACACCCATAACATTTTCATCAATCGGTGGGGTAAATATTCTTATTTCTTGAGCTTCAATCACTTGTCTGATTCTTAATTTGAAGTTATTCAATTCTTGCTGAGTTAATGTATCTGCCTTAGCAATAACTGGAATCAAGTTAGCCCTAGTTGAAATTTTCTTCATAGTTTCAATGTCTAATGGTTTTAATCCATGACCAGTTGGTTTAATAAAATATAATACAGCGTGAACTCTTAAATCAAATTTAATATCACGATAAGGCTGTTGTTCTTGTCTCATGAAAGAATCATGTTGATCATCCAAAAAATCAATAATTCTTTGCCATGATTTATTATTGTTAACATTGTCACCAAAACCTGGGGTATCAATGACGTTTACTCTTAATTTAAAATTCTTTTCTTCTAAGACAGCACGAATAACATCAATTTCGACAGTTCTCTTGATACTGTTAGTATTAGAGGCAGATGCTGGGCGCTGGACACAATGTTTCAATGTAGTTTGAAATAAGGTGTTGACAAAGGTACTTTTACCTAAACCACTTTCACCACAGACCATTAAAGTAAAATGACCACCATTTTCATTAACAATTTTATAACGTTGATTTGGTAAATTAGATATACCGATATTTTGTTGGGTGATATCAGCTGCTACAGATGTTGTCATTTCTATTAATGCTTGATTAGTTTTCTGCCTGAACAAAAAATGGTTTTTTGTTTTCGAATAAGTCAATTGCTTAAATAAGAGAACTGTCACCTACAATGTAAATTTTGATATATCAGAATAAATCAATCAACTAACAGTATAAAAGGAATAAAACGTCCTAATAAATATATTATAACTTCCATGCAAAAAAAAAATATAATTAATGAAAATTTAATAACAACAATAACAGTATCTGGTTTTGATCTGAAATATTTCAATTATTCATTCCTATTTAAGATATATCTCAAAACAACATCAATCAATTGAATTGGAATTTTCTCAGTATAGTATCGAGTCGCGATAATTATTAAACATCCTTTCACTATAAATAACAAAACCCAATAACGTTAAAAATGAGATTTTATTGCCTCGTAAACAACGATTACAAAAAATTTGTATCACGTGATATATTTGATATCTGAACTGAAGGATTATCGATCACGCTGAGCATGGTCAAATATGCTTAACAACAACGGTAAAAGGAATAAAGGAACTGATCTAAATGCAAATAGTTAACATATCGTAGCTATAATTTGTTCCAATCCCAGTCTTATCACTTTGTTCTAACACACTAACAATATCAGACCAGTTAACATCCCGCCAGTTGCATAACTTTAAGCTATTAAGAGACCTCAAGGTCCATTAAAACCATAATAACTTTCAATCGATCATAAAATTTGCATCTCCTGCTTATACTAATTAACAAATAGTCCCCGATCTTTAAAATGTTATTATTTATTTATACTTTTTGTTTGCAAAAACAAGAGAGTATTAAGTAACATCTAAACATTAACTTCGGCGGCAATCTTCCTTTTTATATAGATTCCTGAACCTATTACCCGGTTTTATGCGGTTTTGCACTATAAGAATCTTATATTCTGGAGACTAACATAAGGTCAAAGGTTATATAAGACTCAGTAAATACATGATTGAACTATTTATGAACTTTATTTGATTTAGAATCATTCTTGGAGAAGAAGTATATGTTTTTTAACGGTTAGGGTATTACAGAATTTTTGGAATGGATAGTTGCATTCGATGGTTTACTGAAAATGCAAATTTTCAAGTGCACAAAATTTTGATTGTCCAAGAATCTATTTTAGATGGAAAAAGTGCAGATTACTGTTAATTTTTATCAAAAGAAGTGATTGATAAGACTATTGAAGAGGGCTGTGAGAATAGTATTGAGTTGTTAAGGATTCCAAAATAGTCGACTTTTAATATTCATACAACTTTAGATATATTGAATGACAGATTTCAATATGACTGTGATAATTCTTTTGAAACTAGCACGTCAATGATATCTAATTTATATAAAGCTTTCACAATATATCTTAGTGAAAATAATTTGATCAATTCTTTTTTATCGGAAACTAATTTAATTAGCTTCTAGTTCCTGTTATTTAGTTGGCTCATCGAAGAAGATAAAGCAATTCCTAAGATATTCAGGTTTTATCTTGACTCTGTTCTTACAAGAACAAACATTGACGATAAATTCGATTGTAAGTCTTCTATTATACAAAACGAATATCACCAGTGCTCTTTTTTCTCAACCATTCAAAAATATATTGAATTATTTAAGGATTTTTTCTCTACACATAAGACTATTCTGGATGAAGATTCAATTTTACAACTTTATTACGCAGTGACCTCTAGAGTTCTTGAGATATCAGAGGTAATCGAAACGGAAGGAAACTTATCTGAGGAGAATAATGATAGTGACGATTATTTGGTAAACTCGAGTTTGTTCCCTTTATTAGATTTTGTTAATCATTCAAATAAATATATGAATTCTTTTTTTGATATTGATAAATAAACCAACGAAGATTTATTGAGAGATTTGACCTTCAAACATTTTTAACAAATAATAATAAGAATTATGTTTCTAAAGACGACCCAATTGAAGTTTTTATCTCATACAACAGAATTGAAGAGGTCAACTACTTCTTGAACAGTTACAGTTTTACCCCGAAAACAATTTCAGCAAGTAATTCTACAAACTTTCAATATTACTCCTTATCATTTGATAGGAACTTTTTGAAGGAACATCAAGTTGACCTCTCTAATACTTCCAATAATGCAACTCTTAATACACTCTATAAATGGTTTGAGATAAACCCGATTATATCGGTTGTGAATTGTAATGGAAACTAGTAAGTGGCGAGGATGTACAATTGTACAGATTTTTATTCCCCTTCATCTCAAAACCTGAAGTAGGATTATCATGACAATATAATGATAAAAGTGATAAATTATTTGCCTACCTTCAATCATTAGTGGATGACAAAGAAGATGATTTAGAACATGTACAAAAATTACAAGTCATGTATCATAATTATTGTAACTAGATGATTGGCTAACAATGGGAATGACAAGATAGGTATACCACAACTATCTTGGACTCTTCATGAGTTTCAATTAAATGATAATGAAAAAGATGTTTTCTATACTAGACCTTCATTAATGACTGCAATAAATTCATTACAAAAACATGAAAATTTACCTGAATCCTTGTTAGATAAGTTTTTACAGTTTTTGAAGTATTATTGTAAATATCGATTAACTGTATTGGAAGAAAAGTCAAAACATCTAACTCAGAGTCATAATGAGTGTACTTTCAAGTATATGACAGTGAAAATGGAGATCCTTAAAGATATTTTTTGAAAAGTTAAGTGATGGATTAGGTTCAAATGAGAAAATAGCTTCAATATTTTGCACTGGCTTTGAAGTTCTTTTGAATCATAAATTTTTATCCAAACAAGTCTCATACATAGACGATATAAACTTAACATCAGAGCAGACATCAGCATCAAATACCCAAGAGACTATAAGTAATTCAACCCATTCGATAATGAAGAAGATATAGAATATCTTACATAATATATTGAATTATTTCAACAGGTAAGTAATAGAAATATTCCTGACTTGACATGTACATAAAATATTCAAGAATTATATAACATTTGAAAGACTAATATCATATCTGTTTTACATATTTTTTTTTCTTCTGTGTGCATATGGTAAATATACCAATAAACCAAAGGTACGCCTGGATTTTTAATTTTTGTTATAAAATATTCCATTTCAAAAACTATTAATTAATAACTTCCTATATAAATAAATTTAGCAATAAATTGAGAGGATTGATAGAACCATATATATCATTATTGATTAACTATAAACAATTCTTTATTTAGAGGAATAACTTTGCTAAGAAATAGTTATGAGTGAAGATGAGGATGAAGATGATTTCTTCATGCATAGTGAGAGCGATGATTCTGATTCCTTTGTTCAAGAAGAACAAGTTTTTGTCGATTCAACGGAATTAGATAACAATACTCTTGTTACCAATGAGAAAGAGATAGTTGATGACTTAATAGGCCATGGTAATAAGAAGGATACAATAATATCTTTAGAAGACTTAAGACCTCCAGACAAATTAGAATGCGTCCCATTGAAATCTTCTGGCCTTGATCTGGATAGTGATTTAGAGATACTCGAGACTTCATCAAAACCTAAAAGACCTCGCTCAAATAGCAAAGTGTCAAATCATTTTTCATCTGATATAAGTGATGAAGAGAATTTTGAGAATCAAATAACCAATGATCGTACTTCTAGAAGTAAAAGAAGGAGGAGACAAGGACAAGAAGATGAACTAATTTTACCACAAGATGAAGCAATTACAGTTACAGGAATTGATGCAGATGATGAATTTTTTAAGGCAATTAACGAGGCTTCCAAAAGGCATTCAAGTTTATCTAAATCTACCACACCCGAAGTTCCAACTAGGAAATATAATATCATGTATATTTCGAGGTTGAATGGGACCGAAGGAAAGAGAATCCAAGCAAAAGTGTTAGGCAAACAAACTTTTGCTAAAGTTTTACCTCCATTATTAAATGCCCTGATCAAAATCAACAAAGTTTCCAATAAATTAAGGCATTTATACAAACCTGAAAATGTAACATTATACTGGAATAATTCCAAGTTATTAAACTTCATGAATTCTGATTCATTAAAGATACCTCAAACTTATCCAGATGAAATTTCTGAATTGGAAATTTTAATAATATCAAAAGAAGAGGAAAAGAAATATGAAGAAGAATTTAAAACTGCACTCTTGGAAGAAGAACAGCAGATAAATAACAATTTCACCAAATCCAGAGCTGCTACGGAAGAAAACACGTTGGAATTTGAAAAATTAAACACCACTTATGATGAATTTGAAAAAGAGTTAAATAATTGGAACAATAAACTTACTAGTGATGTGAAGGAAACAACGCCTGGAAGTGCAAATACTGTTGAATTCGAAAATCCTAACAATATTATTGAACTATCTGATAATGAAACTCAAGATAATAATAATTCTTCTGGCCTAATAATCAAAATATCATTATTAGGAGATGACAATAAAAAAATATTTGTTAATGTTCGTAATAATACTAAAATTAGAAAATTAGCAGAATATTATCGAAAATGTAAAAATATACCAACGAAAACTAGAATCAAGGCAACATTCGACCATGAAGAATTAGATTTAGATTCAGTTATTGGTGATGAAGATTTAGAAGATGATGATATTATTGAAATGATTACAGAATAATTATCAATTCATATAAATTGTATTATTAGAGGAACAAGTGGCTCCACAAAGAGAGACCAGTAAATTCCCCAAAAAATGGTATGTGTATAGTAAAATCTATATATGTATCTACTTATATATTTCTACATATCTCTTAAGAGATACCAATGCATTCGAAACACAAACAATATATGAACCATCTCTCTGTAATATTGATTCCCAACAGAAACATATTTCTAAAGCAAAAAAATATTTTTTACGTATACACATAACTGTAAGACAATGGATTTCATACAAAGAGGCCTTGTTGGCGCAATCGGTAGCGCGTGTGACTCTTAATCACAAGGTTAGGGGTTCGATCCCCCTACAGGGCTTATTTTTGTACTTTATATTGTTGTTATCGTTTTTAATGATAATAACTTTTAATGGTGGCAAAATTGTTTTTAGAATGAATTTAATATAAACTCAAAAGATTAAGCTATATAAACTGAATAAAGATCAATATAAAACTACAGAGCTATGGTCCATATTAAAAAATATTTGAAAAAAATCTGGGTTTAGATAAAGTGTATAAGGCTGTAATAATTAAAGATGAAGAATACTGAAGTGGAAAAAGTTGTTTCTAACGATAAAGATGCTGTTAAAAAGAAGACTTTAGAAGAAGATGATGAATTTGAAGATTTCCCTGCAGATGTATGGCAAAATTATGAAGAGGTGCAAAATAAAACAGACGTTCAGACCAATTTATGGGAAGAAGATTGGGATGACGTTGAGGTCGATGATGATTTCACAAAGGAATTGAGAGCAGAATTGGAAAGACAAAAGCAAATTCAGCAACAGTGATTAAAAACATAAGTTAATATACATTTCAAATTAAAACTAATCACATAGTATTTTATATCTCACAATTCCCCATTTTTAGCATTTAATAAAGGATTAGTCTTCAATAAGATGTACTTTCATATATATTCGATCTATATCTTTAGTTGTTTACCCGGTAGACAGTAATTTATAAGGGTACCTGTCATGTCCTAGTGTCATAAATTATGAACTAAATTAAATTAATAACAACTATATTTAATAATAATTCATTAAATTAAATATATATAGACCTAGGTAAATGTGTTGGAGGATAATAAAATATTTTTATTCCTAGGAGATAAATTCATAGGTTAAGTTATTTTAGTAGATAGGTCGGTAACGCCAAGCAATAAATATTGAGACACAATACCTGAACAATGGCAACTTTAGAGGAATTAGACCTTCAACGCTCGGAAGATGACCATGATCTTAATCAGGATATTCTCAATTTATCAACCCCAGAATTGCAAACAAGAACTAAACTACTAGATAATGAAATTAGAATATTTAAGTCAGAAATACAGAGGCTAGGGCATCAACTGAATGTCATGCAAGAGAAGATCAAAGACAATAGAGAAAAAATTAAGAATAACCAAAGTCTTCCTTACCTTGTGGCAACTGTGGTAGAAATTATGGATATGAACGATGTTGATGAAGGTTTAGAATCAGAGTCGAAGATTCAAGGTGGAAATGTTAATTTAGAGAATGCATTGAAAAGAAAATCTGCCGTTGTGAAGACATCATCCAGACAAACAGCTTTTCTTCCTTTAGTTGGTTTAATTAATCCCGATCTATTGAAACCAAATGATTTGGTAGGTGTAAATAAGGAAACTTTTTTAATTATGGATGTTCTTCCTTCTGAGTATGATTCTAGAGTAAAATCAATGGAGGTTGACGAGAAACCCACTGAAACCTACGATGCTGTCGGTGGCCTTGATAAACAAATTGAAGAGCTTGTTGAAGCCGTGGTATTACCCTTGAAGAAGGCAGATAAGTTCAAAAAATTGGGAATAAAACCACCCAAAGGGGCATTGATGTATGGTCCTCCAGGAACCGGTAAGACTTTATTAGCTAGAGCTTGTGCAGCACAAACTAATGCTACCTTTCTAAAATTGGCAGCTCCTCAGTTAGTACAAATGTTCATAGGGGAAGGAGCAAAACTAGTTAGGGATGCTTTTGCTTTGGCTAAAGAAAAGGCACCAACCATTATCTTTATTGATGAATTAGATGCAATTGGCACCAAAAGATTTGATTCCGATAAATCTGGGGATAGAGAAGTACAAAGAACAATGCTGGAGTTATTAAACCAACTTGACGGATTTGATTCTGATGATAATGTAAAAGTACTTGCTGCAACGAATAGAGTGGATGTCTTAGATCCGGCATTGTTAAGATCAGGTCGATTAGATAGGAAAATTGAATTTCCTTTACCCACTGAAGATGCTCGTGCACACATATTACAGATACATTCTCGAAAGATGACGACAGATGCAGATATTAATTGGCAAGAATTGGCAAGATCTACTGATGAATTTAATGGAGCTCAGTTAAGAGCCGTTACTGTCGAAGCTGGTATGATTGCTTTAAGAAATGCCCAGTCTAGTGTAAAGCACGAAGATTTCGTTGAAGGAATAAATGAAGTGCAAGCAAGAAAGTCTAAATCGGTATCCTTTTATTCGTAAGGAGTTTTTATGTTGAAAATATGTAGTTACGAAACCCAAATGTTTTTATTTTATTAACATTTTAGCATATTCACTAATTATATTATGTTATAATTTTAATCATATAAGTATATATAGCCTGAGTTTCCACTACATAATATTTTACTTGTCTCTTGGGGGTTCCATGCAACTTGAGTAACAGGTTTATTGTCTGGAATAACTATGCTTCGCATAAGTCTTGTAGTAGTCCAATCCCATATAAATACTCTACTTTTGATATCACCGGATGCTAAATATTTCCCATCTGGTGAAAAGCCCAAACCAACTTTATACCCAACTGATTCATGGCCTTTGAAACTCTTTTTAGGATGTTTCTTGTATTTAGGTTTCATTCCATAAGAATAGATAGTATTGTCCATGCTTTGAGTTGAAAAGTAATGACCTTGTGGATTTATCTCAATATATGGCATAGAATATTGGCTTGTATCACTAATTTGTTTGATTGGGATATTTATCTTATTTTCCCAAATCCGTACGGTTTTATCTTCTGATGATGAAATAAACTTGGTTCCATCTGGAAAATACTTTAAATACAATATACTACCTTGGTGATGATCATATACTTGTACAAGTCCGTTTTTTGATGGCACTCGTTGATCAAAATGATTGATTTTTGAATTCGATAAACCAACTATAAACTCTTCTGGGTTCAAAGGTCGATATTTCACATCGTTTGGTATACTATTAAGCTTAACTTTGTGCTTTACTTTACCAGTTTCAATATCCCACGCTTTCACATATTGGTCATAAGAGGAACTTAAAAAAGATATCCCATCATCACTAAATTTTAATGATTTGATAGCTTTTGAATGCCCTTTATAATCTCTAATACACCTTCGATCATGATAGAAATCCCATAATCTTAGGATATTATCATTACCACCTGACAAAAACATATGCCCTGTTTTAGGAAAGAATTCAAGTTCAGTTGTACCATTAAGATGACCTTCATAAGTATAGATATGCTTTTTGGGGATAAAGCATTTAAATGATAAAGATGGTTTATGGAGATCAATGTCAATATCTGTTGGAGGAAATAGAAACGATCTATTTTTATAATCCTTCAAAGAGTCTCCATAAAAATTCGAGGTCTCTGTTTTGTCTTCATCTTCTGCTTCACTGTCAACCGAGGCCTCTCGTAGGCTCATTTCTGAGTTCTCAATGCTACAAGTACCCTGTTCTTCTCCATCATCTGAGCTGCTATCCCATGAGCCCCAAGGTCCTTTTGCCTTACGTTTCTTTCTCCTCTCCTTCAATTCTGATTTGGTTAGTTTTAGCTGTCTTTTTTGGCTAGCATGTAAATTTTGATTCTTTATTTCCTGCCCTTCACTTGCATCAATTTCATCCTCTGAAGATGAATAATTCACAACTAAGTTGCTCATTCCTTCAATCAACTAAGGTTCATTATATAATATAAAAAATTTATCCTGTATTTAAAAATCTTTATTCTTATGATACTCATTGATGTATCTCTTATGTACTTAATTTTTCAGCATAGTAAAAATTTTAGTATATAAAAAATCTAAGAGATGCCTCTTATAACAACTCTGGAAAATACTTCTGACTGTTCAGTAATGCTGGATATCTATTGAATTATAAAAAAATATATGCTCATGCCTATATATATGAATAGTTAATGTATACAAACCCTTGGATATACATTTGGGTTGTCATGACTTAATAATAAAAATGATTTGTGTGCTCACTATTTCTTTGATTTAGTCTTTTTAACTAATTTCTTCTTAATATGTTTCTTAACTTTTGTTTTTCTCTTTTCTCTTTTGGTATCTTTTGCTTCTTGTTTACGTTTTTTCTTTTCATCCTTGTCTTCATATCTCTTCCCTTTCAGTTGTTTTTCTTCATCATCTTCATAACTGTCAGAATCACTGTCTTCATCATCGTCATCACTTTCATCACCATCCTCTTCTCCATCAGATGATTCAGCTGAATCCTCTTTATCACTTGAATCGCTGTTTTCTTCATTGAAGTCGTACTGTGTGGAAGCAGTAAAGTTTTTTTGATTATCAGAAGCAATAAGAGTTTTAAGAAGATCAAACTTACCATCCGTGAATCTATCGAAATCTCTCTCTTCTAAACCATCTAGATTTCTAACTAGATGTAATGATCTGAAAACCTCATCTTCCAGTTCATCTTCATCATTAGATTTGATAGGTAAATATTGGGCGATGTAGGCTCTCAAGTCATCGTTATTCTTCAAATCACCTTCAAACCTATCCAGCTCTGGTGAAATAACAAATTGAAATATAATTCTTTCAGGAAAGATATCAATACCCATCTTTTCGAAATAACCATTAACATTTTTAATATCCATTCTTAAAAAGTCCAAACTCATTGGATGTTCAGGTTCGACACTTTGTGAAACATCAATCATATATAATCGATCTTCATGAACAATTGTATTATATTCCGATAAATCAGCATGTACTAATCTACAAACCTGATATAACAATCTGATATAGGCAACCATAGTGTGATAATAAAAAATGATATCTTCTCTATCTTTATAAGGATAATCTCTTAAACGTGGAGAGGGGAAACCATCACCTCGTCCTAAAAACTCCATAACTAGAACATTTGATTTGACTTCTATTGGTTTTGGAGCTGGAATTACATTACTTTGATTAATTCTTCTCAAATTACGAAACTCTTTTTCTGCCCAAATTTTAATCATCTTTCTTGGATTGTGTTGAGATCTGGCATTCCTGAAACGATATTCACCATCAACATAACGTTCACGATCTTTGAAAACCAAAATTGAAGTTTTGTAGATTTTAATTGCATACTCTTTTTTTGCTTCCAATGATTCTTCTGGCTTTTGATCTTCGATTTGGCCAGGAACTATCTCTTGATTCAATACCTTTGTCATATCTTCTAATTTTACATCAGAAACATTAGATGACTTATTAACACCATCTCCTGCAAATGCATGATATACATTGGCCTCTTTACCGGTACTCAAACAACCGTTAAAAGCAGAGATAACACCTCTATTCATCAAAGCTTTCAAAAACCTCATAGTACGTGGATCTAGAACATTCTCCACAGTGGCTCTATTAGCTTTGTCTTTATTCGTTTTACCTCTAGTGTTAGACAATTCATCAGTCTTTATCTTATGACCATATTTCTCTAAAATCTTAGAATTGACATGTTCGGAGTGATGAACTTTCAACTTATCAAATTTATCTTCCAATGACATGCCTTGTTAATTCAATACTTTTCACTAGTTTGCTCTCTAGTCCCATATAATTCCTATAACTGCTTCATTGTAACTTAACTGTTCTTAAATAGTACAATCTCTGAACAGTTCTTACCTACTAAATCTGAGCTCATCTCATCGCAAAACTGATTTTGTAAATAAAATTTTCAGATTTTAATATTGAGAGAGAGAGAAGCGAGTTAGTAGATTTCTCGATAACAAAAGTAAAATATACAAGCAATAGTGAGATATAAATAATTGTAATTAACTTAGCCATTGTATAACAATATTCCAACATTAGAAGTTGCTTATACCTATCAGCGAAACAACATTTTCTCAATTTGGTTATTGATTTCCTTTTCATTTTGGTTCGAAGAGCATTGAAATTATATATTATACGACATTTTGAAATTTTGTTTACGAAGGCCATACCAGTGTTGGATTGTTTTACTTACTATAACATTACATCTTTCAAGAATTAAACATGGCTATTGGACCGTCGTCAAGATTAAGAGTCCAAACACCAAGACTACTACCAAGATCATTCTTTGGTTTCTTTCCGTTATATATTGGTGTTGAAACAATTCTGGGGATTACACTTTTGAATAAATGCAGTGGTATATATGGTATTCTAGCATTGTTCACCGGTCACCCGTTGACTGTAATTCAATGGATATCATACTTATGGTCAGCTTTCACATTACTGATATATTCACAAGGTTTATTTCAAGTGCATAAACCAAATTTATTAACCTATTGTCAAATTTTGATCACTTATTGTTTTGATACATTCGTTACATGTTTTTTTACAATTGTCTTCAGCTCCCAATGGTTCACTGAAGAAGGATCTGATGCCAAAAAAGTATCAGATAGTTCCCAAAAAGATACACATAACCAAGGTGCCTCCGAGAGTTACGAATTTTTCTGGACCATGTTGATTACATTAATCGCACTAGCAAGCAGAATGTACTTCAACTTCATTTTAGCTTCATTTACTCAACAACTATTCTTACACCCAAAATACATGGTCGACCAAGATGACGTTGAACAAGACTTGAAAAATAAATCAAAAATCATCCAACTATGGATAAAAATCAAAAAAGCTTGTTACAGAATCAGCAAACAACTTTTAACATAAATATCATTAATCCTTTTTTATGCACACAGTAAAAAAAACATCCATCCATACATTATTTACATATATATCAATGTAAACTCACAATTATTAATAGATAAGTATATATTTTAAGAAGATTCCTTCACCATAGCAAAATCAACTCCTCTCACCTCAGATATACCACTAAATACCTACCAACAAGACCTCTCATTATTTGCTGGCCTCCAAAGTTAACAACAACATTATTAGAATTGCTGTCACCTTCTCTCGCTGACATTACAAGATTTTGCCAAGACTTGAATTCTGAGATCGTATCCCCGCACTAAATCCATTTTAAGTCCGCCGGCGTACTGTGCTCCCACAGTATAAACGGCTTCGGTAAATTCCATGCCGAAAAATGTTCCAATATCAAAAATATCTTAACTATGGGAAAGATATAAAGTCTGAAATATTTTCCCTCATAACAGTAGACATTGAATTGAAGCTGACACAGGCCTCTGAGCTGTGCTACAAGCATCATAGCAATTGGTGAACACTTGTTAAATGTAGGTATCATTCAATTGTGTATGCATCTTGGTTTGTTGCTTCCTTTGTGTTGTTTTTATTCTGGAGGTGATGGGTAGAACATGGGGCAATGTTGTAAGACAGTTAAGAATTGTGCGGTTGATGTGGTGTAGTAATCCAACATTTTTCACATTATTCAAACAACTGCAAGGGTTGTTCTGTTGAATTGGAGGGATTCTGTATTGAGTACCATATTTTTAAGTATATAAAGGGCCATTGGAAATGAAGTTGGGAGAAGTTTGACGTTTCCAATTCTGTAATTTGTTTTTGGAAGGCTTGTGTTTCTACATACACAGATCAAGGTAGATATCTTAAATTCCAATTTCAATATCTATCTTTATAACCCTTTCATATCCATAAACAATGTCTTTAAGTAATTCTACAGCTACCGTCAAGTTGAATGACGGTCACGAGTTGCCATATGTCGGTTTAGGTACTTGGCAATCCAGAGAAAATGATGCTTACAATGCTGTTCTAAGTGCTTTGAAAAACGGTTATAGACATATCGATGGTGCTGCAATTTACCAAAACGAAGGCCAGGTTGGTAAGGCCATCATTGATTCTGGAGTTCCAAGAGAAGAAATATTTGTCACTACAAAGCTTTGGGGTACACAACAAAGACACCCAAAAGAAGCTCTAGATCAATCTTTGAAGAGATTAGGTCTGGATTATGTTGATTTATACTTAATGCATTGGCCAGTTCCTATTAATGATGCTCAATGTAAGACTGACGGTAATTATTTAAAAATTCCATTAAATGCTGATGGTTCAAGAGATTTAGATTTGGAATCTTGGGATTTCATTAAGTCCTGGGAATTAATGCAAGAGTTACCAAAATCAAAAGCCAGATCAATCGGTGTTTCCAATTTTTCCATTAATAACATTAAAGATTTATTGGCTTCTCCAGGAAACAAATCAGTTCCAGTTGTAAACCAAGTTGAATTACATCCTTTATTACCTCAAGTTGAGTTAACTGACTTCTGTAAATCTAAAGGTATTGTCATCGAAGCATACTCTCCATTAGGTGGTACCGGTGCCCCAATTTTGTCCAATGAAGTGATTGTTGAAATTGCTGACAGACATAATGTACCAGCTGCTAACGTTGTTGTAAGTTGGTTACTAAAGAGAGGTATTGTTGCTTTACCAAAATCTGTTACTGACTCTAGAATCATATCTAACCTTAAAGTAATTGACTTACCTGAAGCTGATGTTGAGAAGATCACAAATATTTCCAAAGTTCAAGGTGAAAAAAGATTGATTTCTCCAAATTGGGCTCCTTTCACTCCATTTGTTTAATTATGATTAATGATTTAATTTTTTTTATGTAAGGACTAATATATATTTACATATAGTATATCGTAAAGAATATCAACGTTTAATCAATGAATTGCAATTGAATCATTGAAAAGTAAAAATGAATATGGACTAATTTCTTAATTAAATGCTTCTATTAACAGTATTTTACAGATAATTCAAATGATAGACCATTCTTTCTTTCTGCATCACTTCCTTCAACTAATGGAATATAATATGATAGTGTCATTTGCGCATCCTTGCCCTTATAAACAAGAGAAACACCAGTATCTGCTGAATATTCTTTCAGATAATCAGAAAAGTTCTTACCTTTATTTGAACCTAATACTGATAACTGAAATCTGAGTGGGGAAATAATTGGGATATTTGGAATCTTGAAGGAAGAAACTAAACCAACTTGATAATCTAGTTTAATGTCTTTTTTTAACAAATTATTTAAGATTTGTTTTTCGTTTTGCCAAAATTCTTCAGATTTAAGGTTTAAAAACGTAGTTTGCATTGGAATATTTATCAACCCATTCAACAAGAAGGAACTGGTAACCCTATCGCTTAAAGATGAAATATGTTTTTCATATGACATGCCCAGATTGCTAATATTTCTTTTGACTTTATCAGATGCTGTGTTTGTTTCAAATAGGGTGTGCTCAAGATTTAGTTTCATGTAATGACCACTGACAGGAAAACTGGAAACATAAGTTCTTGAATCTTTTGAACAATTAGATTTTATTTTTACTTCATTTATAACTTCATCATTTATAGTACCGACTATTTCAGTTTCTGAATCTTCATCAGTTAATGGACCGAATTCCTTCTGCTTCTTAATAAAGCTCAGACCAGTATAAAATAATGGTAAAGTTTTCAATTTCTCATTTAAAGTTGATTTTTGAAAACCAATGTTCCACTGATAACTTTTCAAGATATTTTTATCTTTATTATCAACAATTGCTTTGCATGTTGATAATGCCCTTATGGATTGGTTTCTAAATATTGGTAAAGAGATGTTAGCATTAATGGATTTTTGTTCAAATTCAGAAATCGTAGGATTATATTTGGTGCTGATATCAATTGATTCTGTGTCAGAGATACCAAAGTAATTTATCCATTGCCTATTGAAATTGAATCTATTGCCTGACAATGAAGTGTTAAATGTAACGCTATTGTTAACAGGACTCAAATTCAATGGATTTAGTTTAATGATTGCAGATACAGGTACTACTGATTCAATACCAACCTTATCAGTAGCAACTTTTAATGAAAAATTCAATAGCGAAGTATTATTTTTTGAATCTAAAAGAATATCAACATCTTTATACAACTCAGTCAATAACAGGTTCTTACGCAAGTTCACAAATGACTTATTAATGTCTTTGACACTTTTAACTGGTTCAGAAATAACATCATTTAATAAATTATTATAGAAATACTCGGATAGTACGGTTGTACCATTAGTTTCACCATTTTCAATTACTATTTGAGATAGATACAATGGTTTGGTATTGGTTGTCAACAGCGAGTCTTTTATCAATGATTTTTCAATCAAATTGGCATCTATCATTCTAGTGTTAAAGTTAGTTCATTTACTGCAAATATATGTTCTCTTAAGAAGCTAATTAAAAAATATAATATGTCTTACTATCGATGACCTTATTCTTATATAGTGTTGTTCTGTATATATAAATTTTTATAAATATCCTTAGTTTGAAAAATTAGGAATTAAGAAGAATTTAATAGGTTAAACAGGCAAGAAAGATATAAAACTTGAAGTATCTTAGCTCGTTAGAGTAAAACAGATACAGACGTGATATATATTGGTAAGAACAGAGCTATTGTACTTGTATACTTTTTATTCAATATTGAGTAATCCTACCAATCTTGGAATCGATTAGCTTACAGAAAAGATATAACTATTCTGAGGAAGACATATATATATTTAGATTAAATAGACATACATACATATGTATATAAGTATCTACATATATATTGGATGTAGATGTAGATAAATCGTCTACTCAATTGGTATTCTTATATGTACTATATGGTATCGTAATAATTTCATTAATTTCAAATAGAGAGAAAATACATCGAAAATTAATAAAAGAAATGAATCATCTTAGTATTGGACACCAATTAAATAATCAGCAAGTTGTTCGACAATTTTTGTGGCTTCACCAGCTTGAACAGTTGGTGGATAATGAGCAACAATGATGGTTTGCTTAGTTCTAACGCAAACAACACCTTCAGCATCATGTCTACCGTAGATACTTCTATCATCAGCTCTTAACAACATGAACTTTTGACCTTGGATATGTAAACCATTAGTTTGTAAACCAGATGGATCATCAAAACCTTTGGCAATTTCAGTGATTTCTTGAGCAGCTAAATTTAGACCACCGGAAGTAGCCCAGATAGAATCACCTGCTCTGGAATATAAAATAGCCTTATCAACTTTACCAGTTGCTAATAAGTTATCAGTGTAAGCTAATCAAAAATATATCATATAACCATAACAATCATAATCAATTGGTTAGTAACAGAAAATTTAAAATCGTATAAAACATAAATTGAGTTAAAAAAAGGATTTAAAACTCATCTCAATTCCTTCAAAAAATCAAATTTAATATTAAAATAAACATACCTTGCCAAGACATAATGTAATTATTTAATTGATTCAATTGGTATCTGGAGAGATAGCTTCTTTTACCACTTAACAATGATAAATAAATGATAATTACACACTTACCAGTTACTGGATATTGTCTGATTTATATATCAATCTTGTTTTCTGTTTCGGTTTTGTGTTAAGTGAGAACGTAAAAATAGATTTAGCAGTATAAGACAAAGTACGGGTAAATATACCATAATATAGTGGAATCTTGATGTAGTTATCATGCATTGTTCGTGTCAAAATGGCTGTTGCAAGCCATATTCCACTCCAGATCGATAGGTGTTGGTAGAATATGTTTTTTAAGAGAGAGTGAAGTGGTTATGTAAATTTTCAATTTCAAAATTGACCAATTTTAGGATACTTTGTAAAACGTTATATATATATATATATCGTTGTTGATATTATAGATACAGTGGTGGTATTAAATTACATGGACACATATTTATATTATATTGTTATTTTGAATTTCTGGAGTGTGGATCATTCTTCTTCATCGTCTTCTATAACTGCTACTTTTCTTCTCTTGACAGCATCATCATCATCATCATCGTCTTCCTTTTCTTCTTCAAATGCATTTTCTCTTTTAGATTGTTTTAACTTTTCTGCATTACGTTCATCTTCTTCATCATCGTCAAATTCCCCTTCTTCATCTTCGTCTTCTTCAACAGAGTACTCTCCTTCATCTTCTTCATCGACAATGAAATCATCCTCTTCATATTCATCCTGGTTTCTGCTACGGTCGCCATAGGATGGTGTTTGACTACGTTTTCTTGAAGCCCCATAACTACTTTGACTGAATCCTGGAGAATCTAATGATTCTTGTTCCGCTTCGATCTCTTTTTGTTTTTGCTTTCTTCTGTCTCTGAACATCTGACTTTGTCTTTTTTCTAATTCTCTCTTTTCGACTTCAGGATCGACATTGATGATCATTGAACGTGGCCCTTCAGCAGAAGTTTCATTTCTTCTTACAATGGCCTTTGTTAGCCTTTGATGCAACTTGGAATTGGTTGAAATTGGAACAAACATAGCAGACTTTGTGATTTCTCCCCCATCGACACATTGCATCAATTCTTGTTGATCATGAGAAATCGTTAAAAATGTGTTCCCGACATCATTGACTAAAATATCAGTGTATTCATCCCCTAGTTTCAATGAATAAGATCCATCCGACCATTGAACTATTTGTGCATTAGACTCCTTAAAAACAGTTTGATTGGAATCTCTAGAATATCTCCAACGAATGGTATTCTCATCAATTAATCTATCACCTATTCTGTCCTCATTACTACTGGTATTCTCTAAACGTTCTTTAACTTGTTGCTCAAAACTTGGAGGGTCAAATGGAATTGGGTCTAAAGTTAAAAATGGAGGAATTTTAGCGTAATACGTTACATTTGAATTGCTATTCTTGGCATCAACATTCTTTTCGTCACTTTCCCTGATCAAATATGGGACGATGTGTCTAACCAATTCAACATTTGCCTCTTTGAATTCATGCATACTTTCCTCTTGGTCGTATTTATTTTCATCGTCCTCACCGTAAAACTTTCTTGTGTACATAGCTTGCTCTTCTTCTTCATCATCGTCCATATAAGCTCTGCGTCTGCTATTAATATCAGTCTCGTCTTCATTTTCGTCGTCATCATCAAAGTTGGTATCTCTTTTTCTTCTAACAATACCTTCATCATCATCATCCTCTTCATCATCATCCCCAAACAGGTCGTCCATTTCACCACCTTCTGCATCCTCCTCATCTTTGTTTGTCACATCTCTGGAATTGTCATCTTGGACTGGTAGATCTATTTGAGATGGTTCAATCTTTTCAACGCTATCACCCTCAATTACTTCATCCAAAACTGGACTGGTGGATTCCATTGGAGGTTCTTCAGTGGACATCTTCAAAATTTTTGTTCTTGACTATTAAATTCAGCTCAAAATTTAACTAAAAAACCAGATTTAAAAACACAAAACTAATCAATTCTATTGTATCGTCCTCAAAAACTTATAGTTCCTACTCTTAGCCTATAATATATATCAAATTAACTAAGATGTATCTGTTCATTTGCTACATAAGTGTGTTAATATTAAAATATATTTTTCAATTTGAAAAATTCTTGTTTAATAAAAACTAAAATTGAAAAAATATTCAAAAAAAGGTTTGACCATTTTTATGGTCAAGATGTATAAAAGCGTTACCTGTTTATGTTATTTTAGCCATAATAATATTAATGAATCTATATATAAGAATTGTGAATATAAGCCCCAATTTTCCTTTTCTTAATTACCTTTATTATTACTATACCATGCTTAATGATAATTTATGATTTCGATAATTTTTTAGATTACACAAAATGATTCAATGACTTATTTTTGGAAGATATACTTTTAACTCAGAAAAATTATCCTTTGTGGCGAATGCATGGAAAGATTTATACTATAATTGAGCAAACTGTTTATTAGTTTTACTACAATTGAAATATATATTTTTGATACAGTTTAGCATTAGATCCGTTGCTTCATGGTTAGAGTATCCAACAAAATACTCTGTTTTGCTGGTATAATCTTATTTGTGATATCGTTTACGTTAGAGATGTGTATCCATAAATTTTTTTCTGCTGTTAAAGATGATATTAGCAGATTTAGGGACTCTACTTCAAAGAAGGAAGGAAATGAAACGTTGAAGTCCCAAGATCTTGGGCAGCAGGTTGTTGAAAGGCTATCTGACGAGAATGGTCATTCTGTAGGTATCTATTATTCTAATTGGTCACCGTATTCACCAAGGTTGTTCTTTCCTCATGACATCGACATATCAAAAATATCACACGTTTATTATGCTTTTTTTTTAGTTGATGGTGAAGGAGGTAATTTGAAAAGCAGTGATAAATGGTCAGATTTTCAAATTGATATGTATAAGCCATTGTTTTTACAGCTTTCATCACAAAAATCTTCAGAAAACCTTAATTCAAATGCTTCTGAGAAAAAAGTTTTACCTATGGGTTGTATTGGTGAACTTTTTTATTTGAGGCATATGAAATTATCCAAGTATGCTTCAAATTCAACTAACTTTAAGCTCATTATGTCTGTAGGTGGTTGGTCCAATAGAGAAGCTTTTCCAATTATGGTTAGAGATTCCAAAAAGGTTGACATTTTCATCGATTCATGTATTAATAACATGTTGATGTATGGATTTGATGGAATTGATCTAGATTGGGAATTTCCTGAAGATGATGGCTTTGAGCCACAAATGTATCTGAATATTATTAAAAGATTGAAAGAAAAAATGATCGAAATTGAAAATAACATTTTTAAGACCTCTGACAATAATACTTTAAATCGACATTTTGAATTATCCATGGCTGCTCCTGCATTTGAAGAAAAATTAAAAATATTGCCAATTAAAGATATAGATAAGTATATTGATAAATGGAATATGATGACTTATGATTATAGCGGTGAGTGGTCAGAATATACTGGATACCACTCTAATTTATACTCAGGCCCAACTCTAGATAAGCGTTTTGGTAAACGTTCAATAATTAATTCAGACTCTTCCTTAGGTGCAGATTCTGCTATCAAGTATATGAAAGAACATCTAGGAATTGAATCTAAGAAAATAATATTAGGTATGGCTGCATACGGCAGAGGTTTTTCAGGTGTTTCTATCAATAAAGAAGATAGCAACTACACAGGTAAGAAATTTAAAAAAGTATCTGGTTACACATCCGATGAACCTGGTATCTGGCCTTATAATAAATTACCATTCGAAGGATCAGAGGAGCACTTTGATTCGGAAGCAGTATCAGCTTATTGTCTTGATAGAAAAACAAATACATTTGTTGGATATGACAATCCACAATCTATGATCACAAAAGCCGAATATGTCAAAGACAATAAATTAGGTGGAGGATTCTGGTGGGAGGCTTGTGGTGAAAACAATAGAGATCCAAAAAGATCCTTGGTTACCACTTTTACAGGACAACTTACTGATATTAACAAATCTGCTTCTATTTTCACTAATAGAGAAACTCTCAAGTATTATCTAGAAGTTTTCGGAGATAAAGGGTTTCTATCTCACTATATAAATTACTTATTATATAATCATCAATAATTATATTTTGGTATTTTGAAAGACTGATGTAGCTTAAAATATATACATATATGTGCTGATATATACACATGAACAAAGGTGTTAAAATATTACATGCTCAGTTTAAAATTAATCTAAACGAAAAATATACCCAGGTAATCCCAATTTTATTTAGGAGTATAATACTTGCTACTTAATAATAAGATTTAGTAATATAAAATCACAAGATCGAAACATGTGGCTTGAGTGTTCTTTATATTATATTATGTTACGATCTACTATCCGTTTCTTAAACTTCTGAAATAATTCTGTTTAAAGGTTTGATTTCCTTAATATCTTCTTTCTTCACATATACCAAAAAATAAGGAGTTGCAGTATTACCTTTTACAAAATTAAATACTTCAGACTCAGGTACCTCCGTTATTGTTTCATCATTATATTTTCTCCATATATTATTTTGTTCAAAATCTTTAATATAGACCCAGTAGTGTCCATAACTTGCCTCTCCCCTGTGAATAAACACGGCAAATAAGTCATATCTTATACTTTGAAAATTTTCAAATTGTTTAGCAATTTTCCCTTCAATTTCCCTAATATTATTGAATAACATAGATAATTCTTTATCAATATTAACAAGGTTTTCCTCAATATGTTTAATTAGAACATCTTTTGAAGCGATATCAATACCATTATTCTCCAATGTATCAGACATCAAAAATCTTTTGGTTTCAATAAGAGATTCTTTTCTGGATAATCCTAATTCATTTTTGCTTAATAGTTCTTTTTGTCGTTCTTTCATCTTTACTAATTCAGTCTTCATTCTGGAGGTCTCCTTTTTAGCTTGTAACAATTCTGGATTTTCTGTTTCAGCATATCTATCCATATATAAGGTATTACCAAAAGGTAAAGGCTCAATGGATTTAAATGGCATAAATCTTTCACGGTCGTAATATACCCTTTGAATCTGAATTTGTAAAATGGAAGGAAATTCTGCAATAGATAAAGTCTTTCTAACATCGCCATATTCTTCCATATGTAATAGTTCATCATTAAAATATAAATCTAAGGCATCATAAATATCTTTTGGGTGATCACCAACGTTAACCAATAGGGATAAAAACCTTTCTATCTTATTTCTTTGAGATTGAGTTTCGTCAATTGGAATGATACTTTGTTTTGTTTTACCAAAAAACAACTTTTTAATAAGATCATTTTGTTCATCATCCTCATCTAAGGATATCGGAGTTGAAGCTGATTCAAGTTGAGTTAATACATTACCTATACATTCGGTAACATCCTGCTGACGGCCCATCTCCAAAGCATTCTCCAATTGATCTATGCTTATTTTGGCAACACGTGAAGTACTTTTTGATAGAGGAGAAACAACAGATTTTGATTCCATTTTTAGATTGTCTGTCTTATCATTATCAAAATCAATTAATACTTCATTTAGTTCATTGGGAGATTCATTATTGTCACTATTTGAGACGTTAGTTGAATTCTCTGATTCAAACTCAACTTCCACATTACTAGGAGCAAATGCCAAATAAGCCAGTTCCTTTTTTGGTGTTACACAACGAGACTGGGTATAAATCATTTCTGAAAATAGATCTCTGAGTTGATATACAAATTGAACGGAACGTTCGACCTCAATTCTATTTGTGACCCTTCCACCTACTCTTCTTGCCCTATTATTAATAGACAGCTTATCCTCAACATTTTCCAAGGATTTCTGATATTTCAAAATTTCATCTCGAAGAGGAGAAATTGAGAAATAATATTGTAATAATGAATTTAAATAGCATGTATTACCAATATTATTCAAACCTGTTGGCCAGTTCTCAGCCGGTAAGCAGGAAGGATCGATAACTCCAGTCTCTAAATAATGGCTAATTAATTTCGAGTTCCTTTCGAATGCTATTTTTGTCAATGCTGCTTTGAGCCTTAATAGTTGATCATATTCCAATATAGGTTCATGAAACCATTTCCTTTGAAACACCTCTAAAATCGTCTCATCACTCGCATTTGCATTTAATTGAAATAATTCTAATGATGTGGAATATGGAACTGTATCAGGTCCATAATATTCTTGGAAAATTGGACATTCTTGTAATAAAAAGTTAAACAAAGATATACTTCTCTTTGTAATGGCAACAGTATACAATGCCCTGTCACAATCAATTTTCAATCCTGGTGCGTCGTTAACTTTAATAGAATATGCAGTTTGAACAATATCGTCGTCAACCGATTCATCAACTTCTAACATATTATATGCTTGAAGATTATTGATATACGGTTCAAAATCAACGTAAAATCTCAACCGGGATGATTTTTTATAATTAGCAAATACTCTTAGAGAGTTCCTTAAATTTTTATGTCTGCTTTGGGTTAAATTCTTGTTTTTTAATTCTGACTGATATAAGCTCATAATTACTGAATCATCAAGTTTCATGAGATCAATTTTCGAAGGATCGAGGTTAAATGTTTTAATTGCTGTTTCTATTGTTTCCTGTCCAACGATATCCAATTTACTACAATATGATATTAACTGATAAGCTCCCTTGGTGTTCGCAATAAATTGTAAAGAATCGTAGTATCTACCTATGTTTTTTGGATCTTCCTCTGAAATAGTCTCAAACAATTGTATAATATTTCTTTCTGAATAATGATAAGATACAGATAGATCAATATAATGATAATCTGTATTATAATTTGATAGATTTTCAATTGGTAACCCAACCCCACGCTCCTCCAATAGTTGAGACCAGAATGATGTAGAAAATGTGGTTTGAAATAAATTAAAAGTCCTTAATGCTTTTGAGGATTTCTCTAATTGTTCTCTCGGCAAAGTATTTACAGCCATCTTCCCCAAGAAAACCAATTCCAAACATTTTCTTGTTGTAGCTTCTCTAATTCTTCGAACATCAAAATCGTTGATGTAGTTAGTTAAATCTAATGGTTCATATTCTGGCATTTCTTCACCAGTCTCTTCATCAATTTCATATTTGACGTCAAAACCATACTTAGAAGTTAACCATTCTGGATTTAGATGTAAATTCAAAACAGCATTATTGGAACTAATTCTTTTAATTGGGTCATCAGATGACTGTCTGGTTAAAGGACCTTTGAAGATTTTGAACAGTGTATTTATACAGTCAATTTGAGTTGGAATATTATCAGGATTAGGTTCCATTTCGTTAGAAAGCGTTTTTAAATATCTATCTTTTATCCCTACATCAGTCAGACTGAGTCTTTCCTCTTCAGAATCAAATTCTGGTTTGAAAATTTCAATTAGAATAAGTTTATTAGTATCATCAGATACATAGATAGCATAATCTATCAACTTATCACTTGTTTTGTCGAATGTTAATAAATCTTGTTTATCAAAAATATGTAATTCGTCAATTTGATGATATTTTGAAAGACCAATTAATTTTCTTGTTCTCTCCAATACTGTTCTTGTTTTAACAGTAATCTTAATATGATTAATATTTATTTTGGATATATCATTGACTGAGGTTGTTGGATTTTGGTTTGGATCAATTAAAATCCCCATAAAAACATTGATTTTATTATGATTGGGACAAGTCGTGGATTTATACTCGAATTTTGTTTGAAGTACTATTTGATCAACAATTGAACCAAGGGCAAAAGGCTGTATCTTGTTTCTTAATTTGGAGTAGCTTATCATTTGTTGTTTCATGATACTGTTTCCCTTATCTTCCTCATATTTTAATTCATTAAAATTTATTTCATTATTTATATATTGCATCAATGGTAAATCAGTTAATATATCATCCAACAATCTTTCTGATGTTTTTAACGGCAAACTATTTTTTAAATCAGGATACAACAGTTTGGTACCTGGATCTTTGTTATCTGATACTTTTTCATCATCATTTGTCGAATCATTTACTTTTATGTCATTCAAAGATTCTACATCATTGTCCATTGAATTTGGAATATTCCCTGATTTAATAATCGAATTCGAATCCAAAGTATCGTCAAATTCCATGGACTCAGAATCAACCTCATACTCAACATGATGAAAAGAATGATCTGATATCATGTTTAACTGATTGAAATTGTACAGTTAAAGCTAACAACTCTAGGGATATTACGTAAAAAGTTTAATAATTTATATCAGCTTATTCTTAATTAGAACAAACAATGGCACTTTTTATAATTAGTATTTACCTGATATCTTGACGCCTTGTCCTGAATGGCTAATTGATTGACGTTGGGGACCTCTTCTATGAACTAACCTTTCTTTTATTAGTAACATATTCAGTCTCTCACCTGAGTAATAGAAAGAATCCTTTCCATATTATAAAGAGGCGGAATATGCAAGACGTATTGAATGATACACCTAAGATATCACTGGCCCATGCTATATATAACAAGATATAATCCACACATATGACCATCCAGCAACATTAACAGGACATGAAGCCTTCCAAATTTATCAAAGAGATCATTGCCTAAATACATTTACAAAGAAGAGTTTTAAGAATCATTTTGGATCGTTTGCAAGCTAAAATCGATGGGAGATGCTCTGTCCATCGACAGAACTCGTTCTTTCTTCTAGTATAAAAGGAATTAAACCCAGTACTAGTATACCATTTGAAATAATGACAGTGGTGTACTTACCATCAACTATTGAATAAGCTTATACTATATATATAGGTAATTATATACAATCGTTATAATTGTTACGTTTGTATCATTTTTTCGTTTTTAAGCACGTCCATAACTAACATAAAAACGAAAAAGTAGTATAAAAGATCTTGATCGAGGATATATAATTGAGTATATTTTGGATATATTATTTGATAATATAAATGCAATAATATGTGAAAGTTGGTCAAAATTTGTGTTTTGGAAGATTTAGTATAACAATGGGTGGTAAAGCTTCGAAATTGACGAAGGATGATATAACAAGTTTGAAACAATCTACTTATTTTGATCGTAGAGAAATTCAACAATGGCATAAAGGATTTTTAAGAGACTTTCCCACTGGTAGACTAACTCGTGAAGATTTTATCAATATTTATAAGCAGTATTTTCCCTTTGGATATCCCGAAGAGTTCGCTAACCATATTTTTAATGTGTTTGACAAAGATAATAGTGAATACATCGATTTCCCTGAGTTCATTACAGTGTTGAGTACAACTTCAAGAGGAACCCAAGAAGAAAAATTATCTTGGGCATTTAGGTTATATGACCTAAATAATGATGGTTATATAACGTACGATGAAATGTATGCTATCGTATCAAGTATATATAAAATGATGGGGTCAATGGTACAACTAAGTGAGGATGAAGCAACACCAGAATTAAGAGTTAAAAAAATATTTAATATAATGGACAAAGATGACGATGGTTACATCACGTTAGATGAATTTAGAGAAGGTTCAAAAGTTGACCCGTCAATTGTAGGGGCATTAAATTTGTATAGTGGGTTAGTGTGAAATGTCATAGTTGATCTTTAGTTACAAAACTCCATAATGTATGCATAAAGAACCCTGAACTTTGTGATTTTCTTCATTTGATTTGGGTTTGAATTGACTTTCGAGTTAGAATTCCTTTTAATTTTTCACAGATAATTAATTGATGGTTTTTCATCATTTATATAAAGTTTATATATACATACGAATGGAGAATATAGAAATAGGCATATTTACAAAAAAATAAGATAATAGTTTAACTACTCTAATAATTGAGTAATTTCTAATAGCATATCACACATTAAATCTATACTCTTTCTGCAGACCAAATTGCTACTCTACATATATTTTTGATGGTTTCAGTTAATAGAATATATGGAACAGCTTTTCTTGAATCATGTTCAATTGCAGTATTCAGATGTTCTAACTCATCATCTCTGAATTCAGATACTACATCAGTTAATGATTTAACTTCGCTTGGTGTTCCAATTGTGCCGTCAGTTCTATTTTGAACAAATTGATTTCCTAGACAACGCAATTGTTCATTATAATGGCCACCAATTACAGTCTCTACTGCTTCAGTACAAGCCATGGCAGCTTCAGATGAAATAGCTGCTGTACCTGCACCCATTATAAAGGCACCTAATTTCCAAACTGGTGTTATCAAAGATGGTCTAACTCTATTTTTTATTTGTAAATTATTAAAGGTATTATGATGGTGAATTTCTTGATCCCACATATGTTTTAAAATTGGCTCTAAATGTGGGAATTTGTTTGCTAAAATGAAATATTGTCCTGCATATATATAATTAGCACCCAGTTCACCTGCTTGATCGACTCGAATGACTCTATCCAAGTATGCACGTTGAGCATCATCTAATGCATCATGTCTAGGGGAGGCAATTTTATCATCTAGTTCAGAGAAAGGTTTGCTTTGATTCTTCGATGAAGAGAGAACTTGAAAGGTTCTCCTTTGCGTGGTCAGTTTGAAACACTGTTTAGACAGCATTTTCTTTCGTTAAGTTTCAATTACCGCAGTAGATATAGCTCAGCGAGAGAGAGGAATATTGACTTGTATAAAAGAAGTTATCAATTGTATTATAATATAAAATTAATGGGTTTACATAAAGTATTTTACATTTAGTTCAATTCATACTCTTGAGTATATTATATATATTCAATGAGCTTCAATTTGGACCAGCCAATTGTGTCAGATGAATTTGCTAATTTGAATATATGAGTTTTAGTGTACATTTATTTTTTTTTCAGTATTTTTCCTTATCATGAATTAATATTTTTTCTAACGGGGTGCCTACAAAGACTTGGGTGAAATGTTACTCTGCGGTGATTAATAAGGTGTGGATTTTTCATATTGTCAAATATGAAGGGATCGTTAGGAGGTGCGGAAAGATTATTCTGTAATAAGTTTAATCGTACACATCGTCTAAGAAACATTTCAAATCTGAATTCTTAGATTTGTCCTTGAACAATTTGATAATTGAATTTCCTATTGAGAATGGTATTTCTTGTGTGTCTCTTGAATTTGTAATTGGTTTCATGTCATTGCTTGGAATCAAAAAATGTTTTAAATCTCTATTATGTACATCTCTTACAAATAACCATCTAACTTTAAAAGCTTGTCCAAATTTTTTTTCCTCGTCACTCCAAATAGTTGTGTCTAAATTTTCTTGTAAGTTTGAAATCATTTCTGCAACCCCACAGAATCTCCCAGATTTAGTAACAGAGAATAATAAAAATATTTTGGTATCTTCCTCCAACGAATTATATGCATCACTCAATCTTTTATTACCAAAGTAAGTCGAAGACCAAATTCGATTGTAATAAGACTTTTGGATATGTTCGATATTAGATGACTTAATAACGAAAAATTTCGAACCTTCTGGCACATTAACCCATTTAGGAATAATGGCCATTGATTTTGGAACATTCAAATCCAATAACCCTAACGCATTTCCTTGGTGAGTAAAAGAACTGCACCCGTAATCCATTTGTTGTAACGCCCTTGGAATTTGATTATTAAATGTTTCTAGATAGTATGGCTGCTGTTGTTGTAGTTGCTGCTGTTGCAAATATAGTTTCTGATCATGTTGGTTTTGACCATTCACACTATACTGGTTTGAATACTTGTAATTAGAATGATAGCTACCATCATAAAAATCCCTATTCTTATAATCAATACTACTTTCATTCAAATTCTTGTTCTCATAGATCGCATTACAAACATTGCTATTGCTATTGTTATTGCCATTGCGATCCATGCCTATCTGCATGTCCACATCCAAATTATTAGCATTCAAAAAATTTTCTAGTTCCCTTAAACTATCCTCAATAGTCCTACTACTGTTTAATTGCAAACATTGACTCGAATTATTAAAATAAACATCAGAATTAACCGACGAGTACGAATATGAACTCATAACACACAAATATTATTATACCTTATCTTGTATGTTCCTTTTAACTTACTCCAATATATATTCGATTAACAAATAAAATACAAAGAAACAATATATTTTTTATATAAAAATCCTTCCCTTTATATATATAGTTTTAATTTTATTAGAAAAAATATGGTGTAATTAGCCGCCCATATACATATTTAACATTACTTATTTAAGAAAAAATAATAGATATTTAGATGTACACAAAAATCAAATATAGAATAAAATTAGACACCCTTAAAATAACATTTATCTCCAAAAAACTTTATCTGTCACAACACATGTAATCACTATGCAGTTCGCCATTCTTGTACGCAGCGGTCAAATGACACTGTTCAGCATCACAGGTTCAGATTATGAAATTAAGGATGCAAGTGAGTGTCATTTAGTCATGTTTTATGATCCATTGAGAGTTTAGCTGGGCGGTTAAAATGAAAAATTGGAGATTAATCTCCAATTTTTCATTTTTGTGGTTTAGTTTAAATCCTCAACAATTTTTAAGGGTTTGATTTACTTATATACGTACGCATTGTGTATATTTTTTGTTGGCATTTCGATCTATGACATTTTCAAACGCGAATATATTTGGCAGAAGGATATCTAAGAACGCGTAAAAATATAACAACAAATATATACATGTAAGAAATAAAATAAAAGTATATAAAGAGAAGTGTCTGGAATTAAATTGTTTTCAATTATTGGAATTAGGTTTTAACAAGGTGGTGGAATTTTGTGTGTATTATGAGTAATAAGATTGTTCAGAATTATTTGTTGCGGGAGTTGAAGAATAGTAGTGCAATTGATACTGAAAATTCTGATCTTTTGCTTCTCAATAGTATATATAATGAATTGTTAGTTAAAATCATCGATACTGCTAACGATTTGGCTAAGGAAGATAGATCTTTGGATATCTTACCTGAACATTTAGATAAGGCGTATAGTTTAATAATGAATGAATGAATGAATGATTGATATTTTTAGTATTTGTGTATTTAGAAGGGTATTGTATGTAGATAGGTATTGTATTTACAAGTGAGTTCTTTAAAAATTTACAGGTTGGTTTAATGTGTGTATCGTGTCAATTGCTGATTTAGGTGCATCTTTGTTCATTACGAACAGTCCTTGTAATTGAGCTGTGCTGACAGGTTTTTGCATTTTTGTAATCTTGTTAATGAATTCTTCACATAATGCTTCTTCGTCTGGATAGAATTTTAGGAACATTTTTTTGATTTGATACTTTGTGGCATTCCCGATGAATTGTTTATAGTCAATTCTACCTGGTCTTAGGATTGCAGGGTCCAATTTCTCAGGATGATTTGTTGTCATGAATGTGATTGTTTCTTCACTTGATGTGACTCCGTCTAATGCATTTAGTAAACCACTGAATGTGACACTCGATTGAAATCCAGATTCGTTATTTTTGGTTCTTTTATTGAATGCTGCATCAATATCTTCTAATAACAATATACTTCTTTCAGGCATGTTGTTCATCAAATGATTTAATCTGTCATCTGTGAGGTTGTTTTCGGATAAATTCAAAATACATATGTTGTAGTCCAGTTCACCAGCTAAAGCTTGGATAAAACTAGTTTTACCAGAACCTGGTGGTCCATACAATAAGTAACCTCTTCTATATGGGATACCTCTATCGGAATACCATTTCCCATTTTGTAAAAAATCGTTAACATCAGAAACAATATTTTCCTTAATATGTGTATCTAATATGACAGAATTGATAGCTCTCTTAGCTTTCGGTTGACCAAATGGTCGCCATTCTGGCCCAAATGATGTATATAGTACAGTTCTACCTTCTGTGCTTTTGAGTGCCATCTCTTTAGCCTCTGTTAGAATGTCATTAAACAAATGACGATCTCTATATAGAGTGGTCAAAGACACAGTCTCAAATGGGGAGCCATTGGTGATGTCTACCATTCTGGCTGACCTCTCTCTCTTTATGAAAATAAAAGCACCTTTATATCTAATCCAATGGTTACCGGGCCCTGGAACAAAATCAAATTTTGTTGAAACTGAACCATTGTTATGCTGAATATAATTTGTTCTTACTGATAAATGCTTTGAGACTCTCTGTGGATGTTTAGCCATCCAAGTTAAAAACCATGCATACGATTTATCCTTCGATTGAATTTCTAAATCAACAATTAAATTACGATAAAGTAATCCACTACCCTTAGTTAACCCAGTTTTAGTGAGTGCGAGAGCAGATCCAAGAACCATCAATCCCCCACCTGCAGCAAAATATGGATTGTTTTCCATTGCATTATTCACCAAGCCCTTGAATTTTCCAGTGAACGTATCATCATTGGCATCGATAATTGGTGAAGTTTCTAAAGGAATTGAAGCTAGATCCGTGTGTCCTGTATTATCACCTTCTGACATTATAATGGTATTCAGCCGCAAATATCCTGTAATTACTAATATTGGGTTATACCCAGTAAGTAGTTGCTATGCTTCTTTTATAAACATTTAACTTTCTGAAATCAAATATTTCTTATGAGAAATTTCATCTCGATATTCTTAGAACGAGATGCTGCAGTGAAATTTCAAAATAGGTGAATTTCCAGTAATATAGGCAATAAACTACAATTCTTGTAATGTAAACCAATTCAAGCAAAGTTATGCATTGGTTATCCTTTTCAATTGAAACAAGTATTGTTTAAAACAAGAAGATTTAATGACATCAAATATATACCTTACTGTTTAATAGATCTATAAATATTTGTCTAATTCGGACCCTAAATGATCAACATCTCTCCAGTTTGGTAACTTATAAACCATATTTTCAGGTGAGTATTCTGGATAGTGCTTGTCAATTGCACTTAATAATTCATTGAACATTATCGTATAACCTTTGCCGTTAAAGTGTAAACCGTCACGCAACAAACCTTTCCAAGCATCACCTCCTTCCCTTTTAAAAGCAGAATGAAGATCGACAAAAGGAATGTTTTCTTCCTTTGCTAGTTGCTCAGCTGCATCAGAATATCTTTTAAAACCTTCATTACTACGTACATCACCTGTAACAGCTTCAATTGGATGTAACGTTTTCCAATAATCGAAATCATGTAAGGCTGGTCCAATGATAATAGTCTTGATACTCTTATCTTTTAACATATCAACCATATTTTTGGTGTTCTTAATATATTCATCCAAAGGCACATGTTGCAAACCACCACTACATGAATCATTAGCTCCAAAGAAAATATAAGCAAGTTTGATGGTTGAGTCTTCTTCTAAAACTTTAGGTAATATTTTAGCACCCCATCTAGAATTATACCCAGAGAATCCCCTTTGTATTATATTCATTTTTCTAGTGTAAACATTAGTTAAGGCACCACCTAAAGTAAATTGTTCTCCTTCCACATCCTCCATTTGAGAATTGTAACAGAATTCGGTGATAGAATCACCGAACAATAGGAAAGAATCGTAATGCATTGACATTTTGATGGTTTGCTTTCTATATAAATGGTCAAAGGCAAAAAATGGTAATTTTAATGAGATACAATGTGTATTACACACTTTTAAAATATCATTCAACTTTTATTTGACTAAGTATATATATTTAGGACAGTTTCTAAATATATTGGATCTTTCCCAGTATTCGGCATTACTAAATCTAAAAAATGCGAAATAAAATTGTATAAAAAAAGACAGTAATTAAATCTAATTTATATTCAATATTGAACATGGAAACAACATTCTATACGATTTAAAACTTGAATAGAATTGAATAAGAAAAGCTTTGGGAATAATTTGATGTCGGTACAATATATAAGACATTCCTCTAGCATTATCAATAGAAAAAGGTTGTCCATTATTGGGTCTGGTCCATCTGGTTTTTATGTTGCCCACCATTTGCTTAAAAAATCACCAGTCCCATTACATGTCACATTATGGGACAAATTACCTAGTCCATTTGGTTTGAGTAGATATGGTGTAGCGCCTGACCATCCTGAAGTTAAAAATTGCGAGGACACTTTTACGTTAACAGCAGACAAATACTATAATCCAGGACCTGATAGTCAACATAAATTTGAATTTGTGGGTGGTGTCACTATTGGAAAAGATATTCCATTGAAGACTTTGCTTGATAATCAAGATGCAGTGATATTAAGCTATGGTTGTTCTGGAGATAGAAAATTAAATATTCCTGGTGAATCAGATATAAATGGTGTATTCAGCAGTAGACAATTTATAAATTGGTATAATGGCCATCCTGGTGATATTTCTAATATTGAACTTACAAATTACGATTGGTCAAAAGTATCAAAAGTGGGTATTATAGGAAATGGTAATGTAGCATTAGATATCGCGAGATTTTTGTTAAGCAATAAAGTCGATGAAATCTGGAAATCAACAGATGTATCACCAACTGCATTAAAAGTATTAAAAAATGCACCAATTAAAGAAGTGAAAATAATAGCAAGAAGAGATTTTATTAATTCAAAATTCACAAATAAAGAATTAAGGGAATTATTTGAACTAGAAAAATACGGCATCCATGCATCCATATCTGATAAATATTTTAATCCACATGATTTAAGGTCTAAAGTATCAGATAGAGCTTTTCAAAGAAGAATTGAAATGTGCTCTGAATTTTTAAAGCCCTTTGATCAAAGATCTAAGAAAAATTACAAAAAAGCTGAGCCAGTCGAGCTTGCTAATGATAATATCTCTAAAAAATGGGAACTTGATTATTTGAAGTCCCCAGTGAAAATCAATGCAGATGAGAAAACAAACAAAATTAAGTCATTAGAATTGGTTCACAATAAATTTACAGAAGATAATAAATTAGTTCATGATAAAAACCAACCTCCATTAACTTACGATATAGATTTATTAATAACCTCTCTAGGCTATTTGGGCAAACCACTTAAAGAATTTGAAAAGCTAGATATCAAATTTAATCGAGATCATATAGCTACCAAAAATGGAAAAGTATTAAGAGCAAGTACAAATGAAATACATCCAAATCTATATGCAACGGGATGGATTCAAAAAGGAAGTCAAGGAGTCATTGTCTCTACGATGATGAATGCCTTTGAGATAGCAGATGGAGTCATTAAAGATATTTCAAAGGACTCTGTTGTCAAAGGAAAAGATATAGATCTTGATAAACTGAAGCATACAACCTGGAATGATTGGAAAATTATAAACGAAGCTGAACTTGAATCAGGTTCGATTCAAGGGAAAAAAAGACTGAAGTATCAAACCATTGAAGAAGCATACTCCCTCTTAGGTAAGAAATAGAAAATATATAACATCATCTCCTATGTCAATAAATTTCAAACAATGTCATGTTAACTAGGTCATGGAAATCTTTTATTAGATTCATTTATTTTATCGTAAAAAAAAGTAAGTACATATATGTATATAAATACGTAATCATGCATTTTTAAATTACAACAGACCAAACATATCTTCAATAGAGAAAAGTAAAATTATAATACAACATGATCATAGTTTGGTCATTAATAATTTGTTTTTAGAATTTTTTTATAGTAGTTATGCCCTTTCTATGTATCTGCAAATGGTTTAAATCGACAAATCATAATTTCTCACATCTAGGTATTTAAACCTCACTGATATACATAACTTGGGTACCTCTTAGAAACACATCATTTTCGTATTTCTTTAACAATCCATTGGCGTTATTCTCAAAATGTTCGGTTGTATCAGATAATGCAATATTCATAAAACCATCAATCGACTCTAATTTACCATTATACAACATACCAGAATAAAGTTTGACATTGACTGGTTTACCAATGATGTTTGAAAGAAATTGAGTGGAAACACTAGATGGTTCGGAAGGCATGTTTATAATTTTTTTTCTACAGTTTTTAGAACTTAACCTTTTTTGTAGCTTAACAAATTTAATACAAATAATACAATGAGTTACTGATATATATATATATATATATAACTCGTTGATTAGACGTTTCATAGACGTTAACACTATCCATCTTAATCAAAATAGTGTGTTATGTTAAATTAAAACTACAAGATTATATTTTTTTCATTTTCTTCTTGTTACAATAAGTGAAAAATCAAGATATATTTACCCGAAAAAGAAATATATTTAATAGGCATAGTACATAGCAATTGTATATAAACACAACTGTTTATGAGCAAAGTTTCTTAGCTAAATAAAATTGATTGTTGATGAATTGAGATGATTGAAGAGTCGAATAATCCAGTCTCATGAAAACCCTGGTCATTACGGAAGTAGTTTGATCTTCAAAGTGTCCTTCACAGATAATATATATTAAAATTCGAAGACAATGTGGTACCCTAATGCATGAGAAGTCTTGTTTTATAGATATTATAATTGAGTTAGTATGCTTGATTGAAGGTTAAATTGGCATGTTTTCATTCAATTGTTATACAATCTGTCCCATCTGTTATATATATTAGTTTACTAAGATATCTATTAGTGAATATATTTTTTAATTTTTGACCTTGAAAAAATTCCAATTCTAAAAATAAACTGCTCGAAATTCGATTACAAACAATATAGACACACTTTTTATAATCAGTTATATAGATTCAGAACCTAGACGATAGTATATCAGAACTGTATAGTTTGATCTTTATCGTGTTACTTTTCGACTTGGGCTTTAAAGAAAAATCATATCTCTTAGTGTTAAATCTCGATATATATATTGAACCGAAATATTTGGTGAATAACTCCTCCCATAAAAATTTTAGAATAGGTTGGTTTAATAATGGCAGAGGCATCTAATTTGGAAACTTCCCGGTGTGCCAATTGTAAGCTGAATATTGAAGATAATAAATACTTTAGAATTGGAGATGATAAATGGCATTTAAAATGTTTTGAATGTTATCAGTGCCATGATATATTAGACACAGATAAAGAATTTTTAAGGATAGATGATAGGAATTTACTGATTTGTAAGAAATGTTTAAATTATGAATGTTCCAGTTGTGGTGAGCACATTGCTAACATGGCCATAATATTATCCAATGATGAGGCATATTGTAAAAAATGTTTCGAATGTTTTAGATGCGATACTAAGATTAATGGTTTAAAGTATGCAAAAACTAAAAGGGGTCTTTTGTGTATAAATTGTCATGAAGAATTGAAACTGAAAAAACAGCAAATAGAAATGGAAAAGAGAAGAGATCAACTGGAGTTGAAAGAACATAACAGGTCAAGATCTTTGGATACATATTCTTCAAATTTAGTAATTCCAAAAAGGTCCACAAGAAGACCTGTTTCTCCAAGTCGACATATAATTTTGAATAAAACAAGAAACACTAATGCACAAGAAGAAGTTCAACCGAATGAGATGTCGATAGAAAATTCATTTTCAAGTGAAAATGTTGATACAGTACCTTCTCAATCATTAGTGGATTTTAAAGCGAGAAGAGTATCATCACATGTTAAATCAAATTCAGAGAGTATTATTCCTCAATTTTTACCTACAAATGAAACAAATGCTGAGCCAGAAGCTAGCAAAACAGCAAACTCGCATTTAAGAACTACCTCTATTGATGATATGTTAAACTCTACACTAGAAAACTTCGATTTTGACGAAATAGCAAAAATTAGAAAAACTTCAACAATTTATTCACCGGTCTTGAAAGAATCTACTTCTGAAAATGATAGTGTTTTAACAAATGATGAAAAAAATATACTTGTATCACCAAAGAGACATGGAATAATTGTAGGAAATAAAACAACAGCAGAGAATAAACAGGATAACGCCAGTTCTGTTCATACATCTCACTCCTCAAATAATGAGAATTCAAGTGACTATCAACTGAAAGAATCAAATGAAAAAGAAGTCTTTTCGAAGTTTAGAACTCCAGTCGGCAGCATTGATATTACAAATGCTCCAATAAATAGCCCAATTGCTGTTAACCAAGAAAAATTTAAGGGTGGCTTAACAACAGACTTGAAACTAAATAATAGATATGACTTGGGAGATGAACAATCTCAAAGTAGTGGTTTGGCAATTAATGTCCCATATTTATCTAATGAAGAATATAAGCATCAAAAAAATTCTTCATTATCTGGAACTACATCTAATGACCATGAATTGGATGATAAAATATATGATTTTAGTATGAACCTTCTTATGAATTCAGCTACTACAAATAGTAATTCTAGCTCAAATTCGGAACAGGTTAATAAGAAAACATTATCCAGATCACTTTCAAAAATGTCTAGAAATTTAGTATCTAATTTCAAATCGAAGACTTCATCGCATTCAAAATTATCAGACGGTGTTAGATCTAAAAGGTCAGATACCTTAAGAGGAAATGACGATTTTGATACTCATTCAGGATGGGGTGTTTCTCCACAAAGAGTTCATAATGATTCACCAAGTAATGAAATACAAAAAACTCCGAGTGAAATAAGACATTCAAGTAGAGGAAAAAGTGACAGCACAATATACTCGGCAAAAAGATTAAAAGATACCAGTAGACAAACAAATCAGACACCTGGTTCAGGGGATCATGATGATACATATACTCATTTACGCTCGAACAGTAATGTTGCGAACTCTGCATTAGAATCTCCGGCCAGTGCACCAAGGGCAGCATTTCAAACACCAGTTTCTGATAGTTCAAATATGTTTACCAGGTATAACGCTACACCTTCAACCAGTGAACATCACTATAGAAAATCTAGTTTACAAGGATTGGAACATGTTGTAAGAGAAGAAGATTCGACAAAGTTATCACTCGCGGTTTCTAATTTAGCAAATGGAGCAACCCTTGATCCATCTGATGTTTCATCACCAACAGGGGATTTATTAGCTAAGGAATTAGCAGAGGCTGATTTGAATTTGAGAAGAATGAAGTTAGAATTAAGAACAATGGAATCAACTAGGTCAAGACTTTCAAATGAAATTGATAGTTTGAAGAAACAAAGAGATTTCTTAAAAAATGAAGTTGATCAATTACAAACTGAAAAGGGCAACTTCCCATCATCCCCAGAATCTAGAATAGAGGATGGGTTTGTCGAATCACAACTACATGGACATTTTGATGGATTAACACCTAAGAAACAAACCAATTCAGTACACGAGTTATCACAGGTGAATAACTCGAACTCAAAGTCAAAGTTTTGGAAAATATTTTCAAGTGATGGATCATCTGCCGTTAATTCCCCTCAACAAATACACAACAATAAAATATCACCACAAGTACCAAGTAAAAAGATTTTTGGTAACAGTTTGAAAAGCCCTGGGAGCCGTGATTTATCAAAAATGGATATATCTGAACCAATTAACTTGAAAGCCAATGCATTTACCAATCCTATTGAACTTTCAACTTCTAACACCAACTCATTGACTCAATTCTATTCCAATGCAAACTCCATCAGTGGTGAGAATCTTTATGGTTCCCTTTTGGTACGAAGATGCACATATGAAGGATCCATGGTGCCTCTAATTGTTTCCACCTGTATAATGTATATTGAAAGATCTGAAAAAAATATGAAAATTGAAGGTATTTACAGGAAATCAGGTTCTCAGACGTTAATTGAAGAAATAGAAAAAGAATTTCAAGCAGTAAGATCACGAGATGAGATACACCAGAGATTGAAGGATTTGTTAAATTCCGATATCAATGCAGTAACTAACGTTTTAAAGAGGTATTTACGTAAATTACCAAATCCATTAATACCATTTGAGGTGTATGAACCTTTAATTGAAATAGTAAGAAGTAATAATCTATTAATGACTTTACCAAATAAAGAAGTCCAAAATGAAGGTGATTATTTACCATTATATGAAACTATTTTATCATCATTTCAAAAGTCATTAAATTTAATTCCAGTGGAACATTACGTTTTATTAAGAGTTTTAAGCACCCATGTTTATAAGATATCCAAGTATAGTGACTGGAATCTAATGACATTATCGAATTTAGCCATTGTTTTCAGTCCAAACATTATTCATGATTTGAATGGTGAAAAAGATGTTTCTGATATGAAATTAAGAAACTATGTCACAGAGTTTATTTTCAAAAATCACGAGAATCTATTTTTATAACCAGCTTCTTGCTTATAGAATCTTTGAATAAACTTTTACCAAATGCAAACCCAGGATAGTTCTAATCTTTCTTAAATTAGTATTCCTATAATGAATGACACTCATGTAAAATTATTTAATTTTATACATAAAGAAAAATACCAAAAAAATAGCATGTCGTTTGCATATATCATTGAAAAACTAAATTTATTTACAGAATAGCCCTATTTACTCATTTACTTATTTACACAGACAGAATGAATCGTCTATGTCCATCTCTTCTTAATAATTTATTCACCCATGTATATCTTTCAATTCAGGTCGAGAATACGTTTCAAGCTTTTTTTTACCAACACGAACTAGATATTCGATAGTAGTAAAATCTTTTCTTGGAACATCTCTATATTTACCAAACTCTCCATGAATAAATTTAATAAAATGCGGTTGGTTCTCAACAGGTTTTGTATGAGCTATTCGTATACAACTTCTATATAAATGCAAAACCTCTTTTTGTAAACCACTCAATTTTCTAACCATGATTACTCTCAATTCCTAGAAATCAATATAGAAAAGACAAATATATATTCAAATAGATTTGAGAATATACAGAGTTATTTATATATATTGTATAAATGAAATGAGATGATTATATTCTTCTTGCTCTTGATCATTTAAACATTGCTAGTGATGATACTTAATCACTTTAATTAGGTTAAAATTTCATTAACTACTCTCTCTACCTTAAAAAATGATAGATATGTATATTACCCGCACACCATATTTTTCAGTCTTCAGAATTGGCAAAGATGACACAAATGTCCAGGTGACAGATAAATCCAAAACCTGTCACCTCCCAGTTTAAGTATTGTTCATGTATACATATGTGATTAATATGATGGGAAACCCCATCAAAATGCTGATTGTATGTTATTAGGATCAGAAACATAAGATACAAACAGGATTTCGTTTGATTCGGTTATTGACGGCCAGTTGATGAATGTTTCTACACTAGACAGTGCGGCAATTTCGGTAATTGTGATAATTGTCGGTAATCGTCGGCTAATATATTGCTCGGCTCTTGTATCACTAACCGTGATCTATGGAACACACAGCAAGTGGCTCGGTTATACACGGTTAATTGGTTCAATGCGGTAAGATCCGCATTGATCTAAATCTTCAAAGTCAGATTTTAACAATGGTAACACTTTAAACATAAATCAAAGTGCTATTATCCTTGAGGTGAAGTGATCCTTTTGAAAGGTTTCATAGTAGAAAGTCATTGATTTTGACTACATCATAAGAATGACAAGATGAGGTTACTAAGGATTGTTGCTCAGATAAGATATAGCTATTTGTTTGGGCGATACAACAACAATTGAATAAAAAGACAAACATATATATATGGGACTCCCCCGTTAGTTGTTTCTAAAATGTTAAGACATCCTTTTTTGTTATGATTGATTATAAAGGTAACATTATAATAATAAATACAACAATAAATATAGACATAGACATAGACATAAACGTATAGATATAGAAATGGCGCCAGTATTATTAGACAGTGTACACTCGGATTCTAGTCTATCAGATTTGAATGAGAGGGCTAACAGAATTTCCATTAACAATATAATTAAAAATACCCCAAATGAGATTCCGTTTGGTAAATATATTTTCCGAAGATTACAATCTTGTGGAATTAAATCTATTTTTGGGGTTCCCGGTGATTACAATTTGAATCTATTGGAACAGATGTACAGCGATGAGTCTTCGAAATTTCCTAGTGAAATTAATTGGGTTGGTTGTTGTAACGAATTGAATGCTGCCTATGCAGCAGATGGTTATTCCCGTTATACTAATAAAATAGGTTGTTTGGTTACCACATATGGTGTTGGTGAATTAAGTGCTATCAATGGTATTGCCGGTGCTTTTGCTGAGGATGTTAAATTGTTGCATATTGTTGGTGTTGTTTCACAAGCAAAGATGAGATCTGGTAAAAACTTCCATCATCTAGTTCCAGATGGAACTAATCAAAATTTGAACACACCTAATTATAAGATTGGTAAAGATATGATTGATGCCAAGATTTCTTGTAGTTCTAAATTTATAGATGATATCAGTACAGCATGTGATGATTTTGATGATTTGTTAGAGGATATTTTCAGATATTCAAAACCAGGCTTTTTGTTTTTACCTGAAGAGTTTGCAAATTTAATGGTAACAGATGAAAATTTGATTTTGAATCCATCTATTAAACTAGAGGATTGTATTGTACCTTCAACAATCTCTTTTGATTCTATTGATAGATTGACAGAAATCATCAAAGACTTGATATATCAAAGTAAAACTCCAGGTATTATTGCTGATGTTTTGGTAGATAGATATGGTGGTAATAAAGCTTTGAATGAATTAGTTAATAAAACAGAAATATGGAATTTTTCAACCATATTAGGAAAATCAATCATTGATGAAGGAAATGACAATTACATGGGTGTTTTCAATGGTGACGATGGAAGGGAAAAAGTCAATGAAAAAATAAAAGAATGTGATCTAATTTTGCATTTTGGTATCTATTCTAACGAAACTAACAATGGTAATTATACTCAACATAATTATTATGCTAAAAAATGTAAAATTATTGAATTTCATTCTACATACATTAGGATTATTGATCGTATTAATGGTAGAGATGATCTATTTAAGAACTTGAATTTTATTCATGTATTGAAAAAATTGGTAAAAATTATTAATTCATCAAAATTGATTTTTGATTATCCTACTTTTATATCTGAAAACGGTGTCACCAAAAAAAACAGTTCAAACGATGAAATGATTACACAAGACAAATTGACCAACACAGTCATTAACCACTTAAACCCAGGTGATGTTCTATTGTGTGATACTGGATCCTTCCAATTTAGCATCCGTGATGAAAAATTACCTTCCAAAGTTAAATACATCTCTCAAAGTTTTTACCTTTCTATTGGTATGGCATTACCAGCCGCATTGGGTGTTGGTGTTGGTATGCAAGATTATCCAAGATTACATTTAACCTCTGAAACAGACCAAGCTATCAAACCTAGACTAATCCTTTGCGAAGGTGATGGTGCTGCACAAATGACCATCCAAGAATTATCTACAATGATTCGTTACAAAATTCCAATGGATATCTTCTTATGGAATAATAATGGTTATACAATTGAGAGGGTCATAAAGGGACCAACTAGAAACTACAACGACATACAACCTTGGAATTGGACTTTCTTAATGAAAGCCTTTGGAGATGCAAATGAAGAATTCGCCAAGAACTACAAAGTCAATGAACAAAAAGAATTTGAAAACTTACTGCAAACTATCAAGAAAACATCTGAAACTAAACAATTAATCAATTTCGTTGAAGTTGAACTAGTTGAACTTGACGTCCCAAACGTTCTACAAAACTTCATGGACAGAATGAAAGCTAACGCCCAAAGAGCACAATCCCACTAGTTCCATATTTCTAATTCAGCATTTAACACCTACACAAACATGTACATATATAGACAAATAAACAATTACACGTAAGCACACATAATCACGAGCTCTAAACCTTCTAAACTTATATATATCCGGGTTGTCATGGCTCGTATTGCTTCTGAAGCTGGAAAATGTCCTTACAAATAACTTAGGGAATGAAAAAAAATCGATCTTAAAGGTAACGAATAAAATACCCAGCTAAATCCCTTTCCTAATATAGTAACTGGCGGAATACACACTAATTTTGACATTTCTACGATTAAATCTGTGAGAAAATTGTCGGTATCCGCATGTGCTTGTTGAAAAAACATTAGAAAAAAATATATTCCAAAAAAAAATTGAATATAAAAAGAAGAGGAAATTTTGTTAAAAAAATTTAGTTAAAAAAATGTTTTTCTCAAAAAAAATCCAAAACAATAGATACATTTACGTTAGTAATATCTATAAATTATAAATTAAAAAATGTCTGCAGCTTTAGATAAATCATTGGATGAAATTATTGGTTCTCGTAAGAAACCAGCCAGAGCTAGAATCACTAACACCCGTCGTGCTGCTGGTCCAAGAAGAGTGTCTAAGAATGTTGTAGGTGGCCGTCGTGCTGCTGCTCCTCAAAGAAATGTTAGAGCTAGAGTTCAAAGAGCTGCTGCTCCTGTCAATGCTGCTCAAAGAGTTGCTTCTTTACTACACAATGCCAAAGAAGCTAGAGTCAACGTTGAAGGTTTACCAAGAGAAATTAAACAAGATGCCGTTAGAGTATGTTGATTTTGATTTATTTATTTATTCATTTATTTGGATTATCAAGGGCTTTAAGTCTTTTTTTTTTCATTACGTTGCAGTAAATTGCAATAACTGGGAAGAAATTTAAAGTTTGTTTTTTACTATTTTAGAAAATGGTTTTGAATGAGAATGTAGTAGTTATCAACAGCTAGTAAGATTATTTGTTTACAAAGATAGATGTGCATGAATCAAGAGTACCGAAGAGAAATAAATTGTCAGTCATAAAGGAACAATATGAATTTGTGTTGCCCTGTCATGTGTGGTTACATGACTAAAGTGACTTTTTCCTTATTTTTTTTGGTGTGTTAATGATTGTCAAATTTTTGAACATTATCTATCGTATTGTCTTGTATTCAAAATTTGAAAAGTGTTGATTATTGACTAATCGTCGACTTAAAGAAAGAAACAAGCTCTAATTGGATAGTTTAGTGCTTTCCATTTAGAATATATTGTTTCTCTTTACTTGATTATATGTTAATTGACATTTATGGATATCAATTTTCATATAAAGTTTTATTTTATATGTTTCTGTTTATATTAGCAGAAAAGTATAGAACGAAAAAGTAACAAGAATTAAAAAATCAAAATAATTATATTTGTAAGTATTTCACTTTTTGATTCTTTTAGAAGCAGAAGTTTATGGAAATTACAAATTTATATGAACAAAGTAATGAAGTGTGAATGGATCATGGAAATATTTATATCATGATGATACTAAAATTAAATTTTAAAAATCTATTGTGTATCATTGACCGTTAGATACTTTCTAGTAAAGGTTGTTATTATTATAATATTATCACTGTAATGACAGGATATTGAAATAAAGTGTAGGATATAAGGCATACTTCATTAGCTTGATAAAGTTCAAGAAACATAGTCGCAGAGGAGCAATTAATTTTGTCATCTTTTGCTTCCATTTTATTACTTGGGAAAACTGTTTTTGATAACGTTTCAAGCGCACTTTTAATGAAAAGTGTTATGTTTATTATAATAAGGTCATTCCAATGGACACTTTTCATTTAAATTGCTAAAGTATTTCGATGATTAAGTGGTCCCAATCACACATTCCTTCTTTGTTTGGTGTAAGATACATGACAAACGATATTCTATCTTGATATTTTGCATCTCAGTAGTGACTTTATGACACTTTGGTTTATCTCGAATTTATTGTTGATCAATAGATCATTTTATTGCATTGTCGGAGATATATCATATGAGTTGCGAAATATTTGAAACAGAATTCTGGAAAAAGAATTATTACAGTCTGGTTATTACGATTTTTTATTTTCGGTTACAATTTAATGGTCACTATTTTTAATTTATTTTTTCATTTATTATTTAAAAATTAGGATATGAGGTCCCGTTGATAATATCTCAAGGAATGTTTTGCTAACATATATGAAATTATTATTATAATTTTATTTTATTTTTTACAGGAATTTTTCTCTTCTGAAGTTGGTGGTGTCCAAAGAGTTTTATTAAGTTATAACGAAAGAGGTAACTCTACCGGTATGGCTACTATTACTTTCAAGACTGGTGAAATGGCCAAGAAGGCTGTTGCCAAATTTAACGGTGCTCCAATCGATGGTGGTAGATCAAGATTAAAGTTAAACTTATTGATTGATCCAACATTACAACCAGTTAGAAGCTTAAACGAAAGAATCACCGCTGTTCCAAGAGGTGGTCCACAAAGAGGTCCACAAAGAGGTCCACAAAGAGTTCCACAAAGAGGTCAACAAAGAGGTCAACAAAAGCCTCAACCAAGAGCTCCATCAAGAAAGGCTGCTACCGCCAAAGCTGAAAAGCAAAAGAAAAGAGAAAAGCCAGTTAAGAAGAGTTTAGAGGAATTAGACAAGGAAATGGCAGACTACTTTGAAGAAAAGAAATAATGAAACTAGTTTTCATACCCCCGTTTATACTTATATTTGTTCTATTAACACATCTTTTATATAATAGGAAAGATGGCATGTCTTCCCTAATCATAAAGTGGACATGTTCAGTGTAATTTATACTACATATTAATGTTTGGATATTCAGTGTTTAAATAAATATTTTTGTATGTATTTTTATGATCATCATTTGTAGTATTTTCAGTATTATTATTATTTTAATTACGTCATATGTATTTAAGCGTGGATAGATGAACATCTTTAGATTATAGGCCGCAGAAAATGAAAAGCAGCAAAATCGAGATATATTTACAGTAGAAGATGAATAATGTAACTAACCTATTAACATCTTGGCGTCGATTACATTACGGTATTAACACAGAAATATCAGTCTTTACTTCTCCTATCCAAAAATCCTAATCGATCTCCAGACTTTCTGCTTGAATAGCTATTTCCAGCACCTTCATATATACTCTTTCTTTGGTATTTCTCTTTTTTCACACCCTGTTCTTCATCAGGTAAAGGAAAACCTGGTTTCACTTCAGCTAAGTTGGAATAATAATCTGTGTTTTCTTGGGTCTCTGAAACTTTGGCAGATGGTTGAAACTTTTCGGCTTTCTTGGACCTTACATTATTCTTAACTAATAGCAATGAGCCTAAACCCACAACTGTAATGATAGCTAGGTTCTTTCTGGTTTGAAAAACATTATAACGAATGATAATAAATTATTGTTAGTATAACTGGAATACTACTTAACTTCAACCACTTAAGAGTGAACAAAAGAATGTAAAATTAGAACATACCCTACTGCATTAAAAGCGTTGGAATTCATATTTTATCCCAATATGTTTAAGAATTCTTACTTTACCAGATAGGTATTAATATAATTAATATCTCTTTTAGCTTAGATATATATATAGAAATACTAGTCAAATAGCTAAGAAAACATTCCGTTATCACTTCTTAAATGTAGGTTTTGAATTTTTATCTTATATTTACGCTAAGCAAGGCGTACCCGAGACTGGAAGGTCAATGAACAGATGCTATTATTTATTGATAAATAGTATATATGCAGATTAGTTATTTAAAATTATATAAATTGAATGTACATGATGAGTTGGTCCATGGTGAATTATATTTCAACAATGAACCAATGTAGTTTATGATATGTTTAGAGATAAGTTTCTTGTTATATGTTTAACTTGGACAAGGTTTCATAAGTGTAAAATACAGTGGCATTAGCAGGGACAGCTCTTATTAATGTTATTCCAAGTCCACGGTAAAACCCTTTGATTCCTTGTTTTAGGAAGATAGACTTACATGCTTGTGTTATACTCTTCATTTCAGTCTGCATAACTGATTTAACAGTATCAGCTGGGAATATGCTTGCGTTAAAAGCTAATCCTGCAGAAGCACCACTAACTAGTAATTCCCAAGTGCTATTTTCTTTCATAGAAGGATCAGAGGCTTTTTTTCTCTGGAGAAGAGCAGATTTGGCTAACTCATATGTGGCAAACCAAGCAACCCCACCTGCTGATTCTCTAATAAAAGTGCTTGATTGTCCCTGCCAGAACCCAAAAATTCCTCTTGATTTCATGACATCTAATATCGTAGGTAATATTTTTGTTGAGTATTTACTGGTAGGATTGTTTAAATTTTGAATATTGGATACCTGTAACTTGCATTTAATCAACTCCACAGGGGTGAGAACAAAACTAGCACATGAACCTGCAAAAGCACCTGAAAGTATTATAGTTTGTAAAGGTGTGACATTTAGAAGTGAATTTTTTTCAATGAACTTTGAACATTGGTTATAGGAGACAAATAAAACAGCATTTTCCATAGCAGCACCCACCAAAGGAGAACTAATACCCTGGAAAAACCCCTTTCGAATACCTTCATTCTGGAAAGTATATTTTATGCATGAATAGGTAGTAGGAAATAACTTGGAACCCTGTGTTTGTAATCTCACCTTAATAGTATCGAAGGGATATTCAATGATTTTACCTAGACAACCAGCAATAGAACCGTTGACTATATCGGTTATTGCATTGTTATGGTTCAGTTCAACACCTTCAGGAAAGTTTGAATCGGATGACATTAATTTATTAAATATGCAAAAACAATAACAACAATGCTAAAAATGAATGATATGGTTACTTTTGGTTTCTTTTAATATATTTACAATTGGAAAGAAACGTTTAAAGTGGAATCAGATTATGTATCCCTATAAACTAAATTGTTGCTCTTTATATATATCCCAAAACTCGAAACGAACAAAACCAATTCCAAGTTCAAGTTACTTACCTTCAACCTAAATGTTTAAGTAAGAATATCACCAACAAACAGTACGGAAACTGACAACCACTGAACCAAAATGACACAGACAATTCAAATTCCTTACCAGATATTATAACAATTACAGAAATAGCAGAACTGCAAATTACGATATCAATTGAAGTTACAGAAATTATACACAATATGAAAGAAATGACTCTATACCAATCGAGGACTCACTTACCAATCTTGTGAATTAATAACTAAGAACTTGAACCTTAACCAACTTAACTGCCTCCAGAATCAATCATACTTTGCTGTTGGTTGGTTGTCTCGATGAGTTGATTTTTCAGTATTTTTTTCACCACAGCTTATAATATTTTTTGATATTGAGATGTTTAACAGTGAAATCACCGTACAAATTGAATTTCATAGCCTATATAGTTGGGTTACTCATAGTTAAGCAACAATTAGTCACAAACTGAAATTTACCAATATATATATAAGATGAGATGAGATGAGATGAGATGAGATGAATTTAAATGAATTGAAATGACAATTATATATTCTTGTTAGACAAGATATTGAATTATAGATCGGTTAATAATTGATTTAGTTTTTGTTTTGTTGATTGGGAAAGTTTTTGTGATTTTACTGCTTCTTCCAATAAAAGTTCTAACTCTTGTAGATTATTTTTCAGTTGTAGATGGTATTCACTTAGATATGCAGCAACATTATTATCAGTGAGGGATTCATTCTGAGTCTGTTGTTTGATGGAGTTGAAGAGTGTATCTAGGGATTCATTTGTATTTTTGATTTCATTTAATCTGTTTTCTCCGTATATTATTGCATTAGATTTATTATGAATTTCATCTTTAATGTTATTATATTCTCTTAAAGTCAAGGAATATTTTTCTTCTTCTTCAGGGTCTTCATCTTCTTGGTGTTCATCATTTGGTATTAGTGTCATCTGTGGTAGTTTGAAAATATCAGTAATTAATTTATTTATTGCTAGACCATTGTTTGGATTGGATGTTTCACTTTGCTGTAAGACTTCAGTTCCGATGGAATATTTGGGTACATCTCCAATCAGTTCATTGATTTCAAGAACTTGTTTGCGTTTCAAATCGTGTTCTATGTCATATATGTGTTTAGCTAGTAGATCTTTCTTGCTCTGTGAAAGTTTGTCTTCTTGTCCTTTATTATATTCTTGTGTAAGTAAATACAGGATATTGTTTGGAATCTCTGTTAGTCGACTGATATTGTTAATTGATGTGTTTACCGAATTATTGGCTTCTTTGTCGATGTGTTCTAGTATTTTGGAGTACATTTGTATCGGGAGATATAGTTGTTTTGAAAGTGGTAATCTTCAAGTAGTACAATTTGTATTTGACAATGATTGTAAAATTCAGTCCATTCTTTTATATGTGATCTCAGCAAAATACGCGTTAACAAAAATACATATATAAGATATCGTGTATTGCAATGGAGAAACTGTCTAAGCTAACCATAAGAAGATGAACCTTCATATCAGCTTCAAGTAATGATCTAATCTGTCTAGTAGATAGTCTCCATGACAAGTAAATTGAGATCCGGATCAGGATAAGTTCAAACCTGAATGAAGCTTCCCTGAATATCTAAAGAGAATAAAAAATGTTAGCTCTTAATTAATGTAAAACTATATATCCAAATTACAACTTTATATTAATATAATAGTCTCTTTTAAACTAAATGTGAATAGAATTTAAAATTACTTTTAGGTTTTCTGGCTTATATATGAGAAGTTTTCAGCATTAGGAAAAATATGAATGGTTAACTAATTATTAATTTTCGAAAAGCTTCAATAAAATTTATTAAAACTCAAATATCATCATAACCTAATCTTGATACTTTCAAAATAATACTTTACAGTTTGATCATAATATATAATTTCATTATACAAGATTTATAGAGGTGAATTGTCTCTAAAAATGCACGATGTCTTGAAAAATCCAAACAGTCCCTCATTAGCATTGTAGAAATGTTGAATCGTTTATGTATCCTCTTTTTAGATTAATGAAAGGTAACTTAACATTGTAAATAATCTGATTATTTGGGCAAACTACTCTATTGAATAACTTTTGGTGACTATCTATCTTTGAGAAGTAGTATCTTAAACTTATTATTATTATCAATCGCCTATAACAATGTATTCTTCCGCGATAGTTTAATGGTTAGAATTAGCGCTTGTCGCGTGCTAGATCGGGGTTCAATTCCCCGTCGCGGAGATTTTTTTGATGACAGAAGTTTATTTTCTGTCATTTTTTTTGAATGATAATAAGAACATTATCTGATTGCAAATTATCAGCTAAAACAAGCTTTTATCAAACCATTAAAGGTATATATTATTAATATATTATTTATCATTTCTAATGTACATTTTTATATAGTAATACTTATTTATGCAATGTTATATCTATCGAAAAGATCAATTATTTCGTAATGCTTCCAGTTATCTTTATGCACACGAATACAATCTATCTTTATTATATTCTTGGAAACTTCTAAACAATTCAACAGATTAAACATCTGGGAAGTTTGGCATTGTAGCAGCTGCTAATGGGAAATAAGAATTTTCTGGATGAGCAATCATACAGTATAGAGAGTACCAGCCACAACAACTACTAATGATACCAAAATAACCACCAGCCATTTTAACGTTGTTATTATCAATGAATGAACCAATACATAAAAATAAGAACGTCATATCTAGAGTGAATAGTAAACTGAATAAACCCCATGTGCTTTTCAAAGTACACATTAGGACTAAAAATGTGAAGACAGTCCACCCAGCCAAAAAGAAACCTGTAACATTCTGCAACATTTTAGGATCATCTGCATATGCTGAAATACTGTGGAATTGATCAGTATTAATACAACCATAAGAAATCCAGAAACCACCAAAAGATGAGAAAACGGTCATAGCATAAGTATCACCAATGACAAAACATAACAAACCAGCAAACAATTCAATAGCACCACCAAAGAACATGAAGGTGGAAATCAAAAGTTTATTATCAGTTACACCACGAACATTAGCATTGACTAAGGATAAGGTCATACATGACAAAGAAAAGGAAGCTAAACCCAATGGAATTGGGTTTGCTAATTTTCTTTGTGGAGTTTGTGGTACATAAGCCATACCACTATTTTCAGATAGGATTTTTAATAAATCACTTTTTCTGTATAAATTAGAACCCATAGCAATAATATCACCATCGCAAGTGATATCTTGAATAGATGTCCTCTCTATATTAGAAGAAGAATTTTCGTAGACATGTTCGGAAACAACCTCTTTATTCATTTAAATATAATTATATTGTATATTTGATTGTGTTGGGGAAATACTTGAATATCAATTAATAAGACACAACACCAAGACAAAATAAGAATTTGAAAACCCACAAAAAAAATAAATCTTATGCATCAAGAAATAAATACAAATCACATAAGGCTGAAATAACTGGAAAAACATACAATTCTTATATATCACTTCCTGTATATATATATAAATATCTTTTCACAAACAACTCCATTAATACAAAAAGCTGTCATGTTTTAGCACTGCATAAACAACTTAACATGAACATGTAGATCTGATAATCTGTATGGATATGGTGAATCGATGAGCTGAATTCAAGAAAATTTTTCAATTGCAATTGCAATTGTACTCATTAGCATCCTCATCCACATGTTACTCAGTCATTCAATTTACAATACCGGATCTGAGATTGAGAATTTCATTATTTTATTACTGTTCCTACCGTTAATAACAGAGAGAACACAACAAAATACGATGCTGTTTCCCCTATGTGATGACAGATCACTGCAACTGTTATTTCACTAGATGTGTGCTTACAGTATCTTAGAAAACAGCGTGAAAAAAAGAAACGATACCGAAAAAGTGAAAAATTTTAGAGGGTTATGAAATATAATATTTCACCCTTTCTTGGTTCTTTTCTTCAAAGTATATTTTTTCCACCTGCAGAAGAACTAGTAAACGTATTGGAAAGTACTTGAAATTCCAGTTTTAGAACTCTCATGAGCAGAGGATGCACTATAAAGTAAGTAGTTTTTTAACATGTTTTAATGTTATAGTCTTAACTTGGTTCGAAAAAATGGAATTTGGATTCAATTCGAAATTCCATTTTTTATGTTTTTCCATATTTGTTCATTTATGTATGGATATTGTAAACAGCAAACTTAGTATGTAAAATGAAAAATTATATTTCGCAAATAGTGGAATCTGGATTACCCGTTTTTTTAAGGTCTATAATGACGGTATTCATGTTAAGATGATTCATATTTTATGCTTAAACAGTTATATGGAACTATGTAGATGGATAGTTAAGCTCATATTTTTGTGTTGTGTAGGTTTTCTAGTATTTGGATCAAATCCGATAGATCTCTCACGACTATGTCGATGTAGGAATCGTAGTTTGATTTGAGATGAGTGTTTAGTTGGTTTTCCAAGAGGACAGTGATACAACCGGCGGCTCTACCGCTTCTCATGTCGTCCATTGAATCACCGACCATCATTACTTGGTTCCCTGTTAAATTTAAATTTTGCATTATATGTAATAATGGATCAGGGAATGGTTTTGTCGGAGTGTAGTCTCTTGTGAGGATGTAGTCGAAATTTTTCAAATTGTTGTCGTTGATGAATGTTGAAATGAAGTAATTGACTGGTCCAATTAGGTTTCGTGTGCATATGTTCTTGCTGATGTCTTTTTTGTTCAAATATTCAAATAGTGGGATCAGTCCTGGTTGGGATTTCATCTCAACCATTGCTTTATACTCGATGTCAGCTATATTAGTTCTGGCCTGGGTTTTTTCTTCTTCAGTGGGTAACTCATCGATGTACGTTAGGATATCAATTGAATTATCATGTAGACCAATTGATTTCCTCATAGCTGGGAACATCCAAGGCTGAGGCAGACATAGTGTGCCATCCATGTCGAAGATGACAGACCTGATTTGTTCAGCTCGTGGAATTTTATTAACATGGGAAAGTGTCATTTTGACAGCTCTGTTCATCAATTGCTTCTAATTCTTGCTGTTCCACTCAATTAAACACACTTCAAGTTGAGCTACCGTTTCATACACCTACCAAGTTTATATGAATCATTCCATGTAGTCTTTTTTTTTTTCGTCCTTACTTTATATATTCCGAGATCTGTATCTGCCCATAACCTAATTGCATTCAAATTACGTAAGAACTATAAGGAAGGCATCTTAAAACCCATCATTTGTCAAAAACCCTTGCTAACAAGAACAGTTTTACCAACAGTGTCACTATATAACTATATACATTTCCTTGAATGAGAGTGAGTGTCTCTAAATATTACGACGACAGACAGGAATTGGACCCAGGACTCCATAAGCGAGACTGAATTCTTACCCGAAATATTCACTCAGAATTTCACCCACCCATATCAAGATCGTAAAATATGTTTCGAAAGAGAGATCATCAGATGAATGATAAAACTTCACTAATCTCTACAGGACTCCCATAACAACCCTCCCCAAGAGCAATGTTCTAACAACCCTTCAAACAGACTTTTGTTGCCTCCCCCCCCCAAAAAAAAAAATAAAATAAAAAATCACAAATACCATTGAGATAGAGCATCTCATCTCAACTTGAGACTGAAAAGAGCACATCACTTAACATTTAACTAAGCAATCAATTCCAAATGCAGAAACATTAAGCAAAATTTTTCATACTACTCAAAGATGGTCCCAAGGTAAACAGTTATTACATTACAACCCTTCGAGGTAGAAATGTCGGAAAACATCAGTAATAAACTCAATTAAATCTTGCACTAAATTAGACTAGAAAGATTAATTATTCTACATGTCGGACAGCTCAAAACCTTGTTTCTTACCATCTCTTGCTTGTATAAGTTGTTTCTGCATTGAAATTTTTCACCAATAATTATTTTCAACGTAGTAAAAAAATTTTCACTTTATATTAAATACTGGGTTGGCATCTCAGCTCATCTCGAACTATTCTGCTCAATATTGACTATGGAGTATGCAGAGAGCATGCTTGATCAATTAATATATATATATATATATATATATATATATATATATATATTAATTGAAACACCAATGAAGTAAAATAATTGAAAGTCTTTTGATATTTCTATATCTTCAATTGTAAATTAGTTAGTTAATTATTTTTAGGCTTGTTCTAATTCTTTTTGGTAGAAACCCAATCCCTCAAACATAATCACACACTAACAAAATGGTTGCTTTCACTGTTGACCAAATGCGTGAGTTAATGGACAGAGTTACTAACGTTCGTAACATGTCCGTTATTGCTCACGTCGATCATGGTAAATCTA